>VZSR01003807.1:18549786-18603818 GCA_013398615.1 Brachypodius melanocephalos
TAGAATATTTTGTGCTAATCCTATACTACAACCCAGGACACTCTGACTTACCAAAACTTACTTGTGGAACTTGCACGATGCATACCTGAGAAATGCTCTATTTGTCACCCACAAAGGGATCAGAAGTTTTGGTTGCAGAACTTATAGAGGCTCCCCAAAAGCCTTCCATCCCAAATTCCACATTTCCTATTAGCTGGGCTTGGCTTCTTAGCATCTTGAAGGAGTCTCTGATGTGAAGCTTAGACTTTTCAAAGAGGATATCTCTCAAAGGTCCTCCAAGAAACACCTCTTCTCTCAACTTTCTGCACCTTGGTTTTGTAAAGCAAAGGCACATGGAGGTATTACAGAACATTACTAAATAATTTAAGTTTGTATCAAAGTTGTATTTATTAAAACTCCTTCATTTAATGAATTCTCTTCTATTACATTACTACTATTTTGACTAAGCCAGTCCTCATGATTTATAAAAAGAGTCATCCTTCTCATTAGTCCTGTTACACTGAGTCAAATAAGAGGAAGATAATTTAAGGCCTTTCACTATCTTGTGCTTTGACTATGTTCAATTACATATGTTAGTATTTCCCCTTACCATTTTTTGGAAGCATATAGGGAGGAAAGTTTTTACTTTCACTGAGCTGTTTGTGCAGTTTTGCTAAGCTTCCAGTGAAAAACATTATGACAATTATAAGCATAGTTCTTTCTAGATTGCATTAAAGTAGTCCTCTCACATAGTGACTTTTGAAAAATACTCCTTCATATTTCTCTCTTCTTTTTAATGGTGATTAACATACCCAAAAGAACAGTATCTTCAATTTATCTTCTAAGTCTAATCAAAAAGTTGATACTTGTCTGATACTGTGAGGATCTTTTCCATATATAAGTGTAAATTTTATGGCAAGGATGCATTGCTGTTCATACCAGTGCAATGGGATGCCAAGAAGCTGAAAAATACTGATCACTCAGTAACTAGCCTGTATTAATCATTGCCAATATAACCATAAAGTGCTTTTCCTAAGATGATTTAAAACCAAAATATTTCAGCTTATCTAAATTAACCAAAATTATTTTGTTCTGTAATAGCTCCCATGGGTATTTCAGACCAAAGTCTTCTAAGAGGTTTCTCTGCTACTGGAGGGCAGGCTGCTGGAGATAAAATCATTGATCTTGAAGCTGCTGGTCAGGCCAAGTTAAAAGAAGGTGGCAGAGAAGAAGATGAAAGTCCACTCAAAACTCCACAATTAGAATTGACTCAGGATGGAAAGGTATGTCTGAGTTTCACACCAAAATTATTTATTCATGTGATGTGTGTGTCCATGTGTGGTTATTTAGTGTCTATCAATTCTGAATATCATACAGAATACTATATTAAAATGTTAAAGGAAAATTGTCAAGTGCTTTCTGTGTGTTTAATTTAAGCGTATGTAAGCAAAATAGAATACAAACTTCTAAATGGCACTGACCTAGAGTTTCTTTTATTGCTATAAATCTAATTTAAATGCTCAATAAGCTTGTATGAATTATTGTAAAAATGTTTCAAAGGGTAAATCATGTTTTATTCACTTCCTTAGTTTGTTTAGACTTGAATAAAAATGTTAATATACTGTGGTTGTGTACACTCTTCAAAGTTGGATGTATTGTGATTGGGTTTAATTACTATAGGTAACAATTTAGTTTTAGTAGCCATTGCAGAATTATTTCATTCTTTAAAAACTTGCATGTTGACTAAGGTATAGATTTCTGTGAAAAGTTAAGTACTGTGATCTGTTCATGTTGCAAATGTTTGCTTGTCTTGTTTGTTTGAGCTACTGGGGGAAATAGGTCAAAAATTTAATTTATATTTTGTATGATTTGATGTAAAAATTTCCTCCCAAAGTGCCAGGTAAAATCTGAGGCTCTTTCTTGGAGATTATCTGTATTTCAGCAATTCTCCAGAACTTAGTTTAATATTTATAGAGTAATTTTGTCCTCAAACATTTTTGCAAGTTAGCTACCCATTTTATTCTTAGCGAGACTGCTGAGTTTCTCTGTGCAGTTCATATGTTCCCACTGCATTCAAGTGTAGGAAGAGAACAAATACCACAGCTGCATTTTTTTGTTTGCTGGCAGGTTGAAATAATTTTGAAATAGATGAGAATAAAGGCACACAGTTTCTTTATGGGAGAAAAATGGTAAAATAAACTACTGTTTTGCCTTTGGGCTTGGTAAAATGGTGATTCTCCCTTGTTTTCGAAGTACCTTTCAATATTTCAACCAAAACAGTGGTGGAAGGGAAGGCAGTATTTCAGGAAGTTGTTCCAGGAAGCTGTTCAGCTTTTGTTACACATGCTTATTCTGTGAACAGCTTCTTTTCTTTCCCCTAGTGCAGATGCTTCTTTTCCTTTCTTGTTCTCTTTAAGTCCTAGAGAAAACAGTTACAAACGCAAGAAGTGCCAGCTTGTCTTTCGTGTACTGCACTGTCCTCTGACCTTTCTGCCAAAGCTTTGAATGTCTGTCTGCTTCCATCTGTTTTAAGGGACTATTACAGTTCAAAAGTGCACAGTTCTTTACAGCCTGAGAGCAGAACATTTGTAATGGGTTCCTTTTATAATCCACAGAAGTAAACAAGTTGGCTGCTTGTAAAACACAGTGGGATTTTTATTTTTATTTCTATTAGCATTAGTAAAGCTATCCTTTCTTCTAAGTTTTCACTAACTAATAATTTCTCTTTTTTCCCCTCTTCATGTGCCTTCAAACTTGCATTTTTGTTGTGCTTTCATTTTCCACTGTGCACAGAATTTTTTTCTTCAGCTCACTCACGTACACCCGTCATCACTGCCCATCCATTCTGTGTCATCCCATCTCACAAACCTGTCACCTGTCCCTGAGATTGACATGCTTTCAGATATTTCAGAGGAAGATCCCTTTGAAGAGCCCCTCCTTACCATTCCAGACATTTCAGAGTGCAATTCCATGGAACAAACATCAGATCATGACAAAACCAGAACAGCTCCACCAATTAATACCTTTGAATCTATGAGACCTCTAGCTAGTCGAGGCTCCCCTGCTGTTGAGGGAAGAATCCGTACAAATGACTACAAAAGCACCGAGTTGTGCGTCTCATTCAGCTTCTTCAGATGCCTTTTTTTTAGTTTCCGTTCGCTGCTTGATGAGGATGGCTATATTACTTTGCCTAGCCTTCCTGATGTTTGCATTTCCTTCCTCCCACCTGGCCTTCAGCACTATATTCCTATTACCTCTCCTTCCTTCATCCCCTCTTTTCTCCTTGTCTTTGTCCTGCTTCTGTCTGCTTTCCAGTCTATTCCTTTTTCACTCACATTTTCCCTTCCTCTTGCTCTGTCTCTCTGCTACCTGGAGCCTAAGGTGACTTCCTTTAGTAGCTCTAATGACAATGACCTGAATGACAAAGCAGAGGAAGAGGAGGTGTGTAATTTTGCTGCTTAAGTGTTGACACTCACACATTGCATTTATGCTTGTTCTCACGAGGCTTGCTCAGTTTTGCACACTTCCTAGTTTAGAGGTGTGTCTGTATACATGCCTGTAAATACAAACATAAATACACAAATGCACATGTGTACATCTGTATCTTTTTAGCATTTCTTGTTTGTGAAAAATCGCCATTGTGGGATTTTTAATCAATAGATAGCTCACAGTTTTTCTGCCTGATTTCCTACAGCATGCATAATCTCATTGAATTCCACAAACATGGAGCTGCAGGCGGACTTGCATTGTAATTCAAAATGTTAACAAGCACATGAATCTGAATAATGAAAGTGCTTTGTGTAACAGTAAATCTGTTATTTGATACTATTTGCAAGTTCTATTTGCACTGTCAATTGGTTTTAAAATGCCTATCTCCTGCATGCATTGACTGGAATGCACATCTCTGAAGTTCTTTATAGATCTGAAAAATGAAATTCCTAAAAGCTGAATTCAGAAAACTGCAAATACTTCAAAATCTATGTTTTGTTATTCCAGATTTCAGATGTTTTAGCTCTACAAGGGTGTGTGCAAAGCTGAGTCTATCCAAGACACTTTTTCTGTTTTTTACATGCTTTGATTAATCTCTAGCAGCAGTTGAGACTGATTTCATTCATTAGCTGGGATTGCAGGTTATGTCAGACTGTATCACTGAAGTCTGAGCATTCTTTGGAATACACTGCTAAAATGTACACAAGCCTCAGCCACACCAGTATATTGCTCTGATCATCTGGAGTGGCTGACAAACTGCCTCCTTTCCTTATGCCTGCTGCGCATTTTACAGCAATACCACTACAAAAAGGACTTCTATTTTGATCCTCAAAGAAAACATTTAAACGAATTATTATAGAATCAAAATGGAGGGGGATCTGTTTAATGTTACGTTTAACAAAGTTTGCTAAACCAATGTACATACTAAAGACATGGTAAATATGACATGATGTCACAATACCAGTCTAAGAATAAAGTAATGAGAAACATGACTTTAAGATTTTCTCAATTTTTCTGTAGCCTAATTCAATTAATAATTTGTAGCATAGTTACAGAAAATAGAACCCCAGATAAGTCAGAAATTAATAAAAATGTTACATGTACCACATCTTTCACACGGAATCCAAAATGCAAGAGTATGAGCAGTAAAAATCCATCTTCAAATTTATGGACTTGCACAGTGTTGACCTGTAAATGCATATTTTCCTAAGATTACCAGTTGATACTTGTACTCGTGGAAGGACAACCAGGAAGTGGCTCACTTTTTAAAGAATGCTGTTTCTTTAAGGCGTTCAGAATACTTGGAGATGAGATATGAAGATTAGCTACAGAAAATTACCAACAGAATGCATTGCAGTTTAAGAATAAATATATTCACTTAACAAGGGGTGTGTGTGTAAATAGTTCATCCCAAGGCAACAACATTCCTAAAATTTAAGTTTGTTCCTATTCCTAAAGTTTGTAAATACAGTGTTTAAGTGTTTGACTTGAACGCCCAACTCTTTTCCCAAAAGAACTCCTGGATTAGATTCCATTTTCCCATCAATTTGTTGCAGAATTTAAGTCGTTTACCATAGAAATTGTGCATATCATTTTTCTTTGTTACTCATTCTTAAATTTTCACCTGGGAAAAAATAAAAAGTGCAGCAAGAAAGGGACACAGTGTGAAACTTCCATTTTCCATGCCACTTATGCCAACAATGTAGGTGCAAGAAGACCCAAGTTGCTTAATTTCGACATCTGGGGCCGAAAAAGTAAAGGTCTGTAAAATCCAGCACACTTTGCAGCATTTACAAAGAGATGAAGCCTCTGTGTTAGTCTGTAAGCCAATGTTAACACTTCCTTTTTTTGATGATTTGTCGTGCGCTCATGCAGGTGGAATACGAAGAGGAGAAAGCACAGCAGAAGGTGCTTGGTTGCTCTTTTACAATTGAAGCTGGCTGTGGCTGCCTGCCTTGTTAGCACCCTAAATTTTCTGTGGGTTTTGTCTGAATAGTGCCTTTCCACCTCACCATTTTATTTCCTTTATTTAACTGTCTGATTGTAAGGATCTTTTTTTGTTTATTTGCTGGTCCATTTTATGTTCTTTATGTTTTGTTTTTGTTTTTTTTTGTTTATGTGGCTCAATTTCACAGATCAGTTCCTTGAGAGTAGACGGGGAAAATATTTATGTCAGACATAGCAATTTAATGTTGGAGGTTTGTATGTAATACAAAAAGTACTCTCCATTCTCACGGGCTGCCAGGCTGCATGGGATGGGAGGTCACCTGCAGGCTGTTATGGACACACTGCATGAAGTGCATGGGGAAAACCAGCTTGGAAATGTTGCATGTTACCATTCTAGTTTCTGAGTTTAAAAATAAAAAAGGCAAAACAAATGCAAAATACCCACAACCAACTCTCAGCTTGAACATTGAATGTAAATTTGTGTATTTTTGCTAAACCTTTTCAAGGTGGCAACTGGGAATAATAGCCCTATTTAGATAGAGCAGACATATGGGTGCGGTTCATAATTCTAAGTGGCTTTTTGTATGTTGCACCTCAGTGTTTGCACCTTCTGTTCAGTAGAGTTTCCAGCTTTTGCCAGTGTAATCAACCTTCCTCAAATACATTAGCTGAATAAATAGAGTTACTAAGGGGCAAGCAGTAGAAATATAGAAAACTAATTCTGCTTCTGGCGCTGGATTTAGGAACATTGAGAAATGATGCAAGGATCAGATGTTCAAAGGAACATTTGGATGTCTTCTGAAATATTTGCTTTATTTTTTCCTTTTCAAGTGAAGTAAATTTTGCTTCTTGAAGGTTGGTTTTCATTGCAGATGAGCAACAGCAAAGAACTTTGAATATTATATTAGTGCATTGTCACTGAAGTAGAGATTTTTTATTATAAGAATTTTCATATAGATTGCTAATCTCAATTATTTTATCAGAGACTGTAGTTAGTATCAGTTAACTTGTGGTTAATAACTTAAGCTAATAACTGAAGATGTTTTTAAAAATCCTACTGCTGTCTTTATTCATCCAGATGGGGCTATAAATAATTCCCTTTGTCACAAAAAGTTTTTTGAAAAATCATTGGTTTTGTTCAGTAATAAGGAGGTGTGTGGATCGCAGTAACCCAACTAATGTTTTATGGCTTTTTGCAGCTTTTCATCACTATTGAAACTTTGCTTGTGTATAACTTACTGAAGCACTGAAAGTGTGCATTGCATAACTGTGCTTTGATCAAGTCCAAGAAATGTGCCTTGTGTCAAGCCAAGACAGGTCTTAAAATAATGACAGGATTGTTACGAGCTTCAGTTGTATAATATGCCTTTGGCATAAGATTTTACTTCACTCAGGAAATACAAACTTTAGGGGGACATATTTAGTGTGTCATTTGTTAGTCCAGGATGAAAAATGGTCCTGTGACAATACAAACCTACTGAGTTGCCAGTAGGAAAGAAGTTCAAATGTTCAAAATGCATCCAGGGTTATCCACAGGGCTAGAAAATAGATGTGCAGCACCAAACCCTTACTGGGGCTGAACATGCAAGCGAAAAGAAATTAAAAACTAATGGGTTTGGGTTGTGGGTTTGTCATGATTTAATGTGAAGTATCGTTGCATTGTGCTTACTGACAGTGAAAATCCTAACCTGAATGGTAGATTTCAGAACATTCTGCTAAAATGTGTTTAAAATCCTTGTAAAAAACCCCAAAATCTTTACCTACATAATTATTTCTGATTACATTCTTTTGACAAAACTTCCTTAATAATTTTGTCTGCATCGATAATATTTCATTTCAATCTTCAGTCTTTTAGTTCTTTACTAAAAATGGATCCGAGGCTTAAACTTGAATAAAACTATAGAATACTACTGAAAAATATTCTTGTTTTAGAGTGAGCATAAGCAACATGGGCTTTTTGTGACACCTGGAATGCTGGGAGGAGAACACATTGTGAAAGGAGGGTGAAATCTGCTTTTCCTGCCAAATCCTAGCCATTGTATTTAGAAGACAATGAATTCCCAAGAAAGCTAAGCATATATATTTTTGTATGGTTACTAGAGCATTAGATTTTGGCATAGTTCCTGAACCTCCTGTCCTGTAGCTGGTACAAAATGAAAGAATACCTTGTAGTTAATTTGATCCAAGGTGCTGCAGTTTGGCCTCAATGGTCATGAAAAAATCTACTTTGGTATTCACACTGGGGTGTTCCCTTTGGCATTGGTCTATGGAGGTGCAATTTAGATAATTTTTTTCGGTACTGGCATGCACAAAAACTTGTCTGTCTGCTGTCAGGTTCTTAAAAGTAGAATTAGCAGGTAACAGGTTTAAAGTCTTTAAATCTGCTTCTTCCAGTAAGTTTAAGCCTGCATGAGAGGTACAATGAGTTGTCCCTCTGAAGCTAAGCAGGTGTTAGCTGCTTGTATATTTAGCTTTGTAGTACTGCATTCACAGATGTAAGTATTTTTCATGGAGCTTGTAATATCAAGAAAGATGCATTTTTATGCTCCTTGGGTTGAAGTATTCTTTCTTACAGCTACCTTCAGTTATGTTAGCTGTGCAGTATCCTGAAACATTCGCTTCTGTGCTTACAAATTTTAGGTGAAAGCAAAAAGCTTCTGGAAAGTATTATTGTTTCAAAGGGCTAGTAGTGTCATGTTTTGGATGAAAGTAGCTCTTTGCTAAATAACCATGTACAGCATTATTTTCCTTTGCTTTAAAATATGGAACAAACAGTGTATGAGTAACACCTTCACTACAAAAACAAAACCAGAAAATCTTGGTCCCTTATAGCCTTAAACATTTTTATTTTGAGGCACTACAAAGAAGGTCACCATTTCAGACACAAGGCACTTTTCTTGGTTTGGTTGCTTCTATTTTTTTTTTTTTTCCAGTAAAGTTTGCTTTTGTTGTCGTGTTTTGTCCTACTTTGTTTTATGTTATGGGTTGCTAGGACCTGGATAAGACCCAGGACGACTTACTGAAACACCAGGCTAGCATTAGTGAGCTCAAGCGCAATTTCATGGAATCCACACCCGAACCACGCCCAAATGAGTGGGAAAAGCGGCGTATCACACCTCTGTCCCTACAGACACAAGGGGTATGTCACTGCCCACACCTGTCTGCATGCCTTCCCATACAACCCTCCATGTCATACAGCAAATGCAGTTTGTCCTTCAGGTTAACACTTTATTTGTCTGGTATAATACTTGTTTATACTAAGTATACATTAACTTTTTTTACCATTACTATTGGACCTGACTTTAAATAGTGGGTGGAATTTTATTCTTCTACATGAACAACTGAATTAGAAGAAAACAGAAGTGATGGCAGCATTTTCCTGTATGTTAAAGAGATCTCAAATTTCACTCTGATTTATGCAGATTGATAATTTTTTAGTGACAGTAGAACTTTTCCTTCCTTTTCTGTATCTTTATCTCTTCATAGACAGCTTGTGTGTGAATACACACACAGTCTGTGTTTTGTTTCAGAAGGACTTTATGTGATCAGATAATTTACAGTGTTGACTTTGGGACACATTTAATGTAGTTGTTAAAATTTACTTATCTTAATCTTTAAGAGTCTGTAAAATGAATTCATTTACCTCTCTCTACCTCTTCTTTCTGACTGAACCTTGAAACAGCAGTATGGAATACAGTTTTCTACAAATATCACCCTCAATGCCTGTAGCAGGAAACTTACCCAAATTTCTCATGCTGTTGTGAAACTTCTAGTTCTATTGGGTTATTAGCTGTTTCTTTCATACAGTAGATGCCTAAATCAGTTTTTTAAAGCAATCAGTTTGTTGTGTTGTTGTCCTTGTCTATCACCATGGTACCCACCCTTCCTTCCTTAAATGTATTGTTGTCCTATCCCCTTAAAATCTTCAGCTTTCTTTTAGTCCACATAAAGATGAGCTTTCAGTAAAACAGGCCTGATGCTACAAAACTATTTTGATAATAGGACATTATTTCATTAAGATCTGTGAGTGATCTGAACTGTGAGTATGTGCATACAGAGAACAGAACAACTATGCATCACTTCTTTATTTTGTTAATTTGTGGATACTGCCAAGAAGTTCCTCAAATTTCTGAGTAGTACCCCAATATTTCTTTGTACAGTGGTATATGCACAGGTACAAATATTGGTCATATTTTCAAACATTCATGACACAGTGATTTATTTAATAGCTATAAATATATTTTTGGTTGAAAGAGACATTTATGTAAAAGTGTAACTTAATTTTTATTATGTGGTTGTGTGTATTTTCTGTGTTGATTTCTTTCTCTTGAAGTTGAGGCCCCTGCAAGTTATTTTATATCTGGTGGTTTGGTTTGGGTTTTTTTGCTTGTCTAGTATGTTCTGTCACTTCTAGATGATTTGGTTTTATGTTTATGTATAGTGAATGTCTGTCTCATTACTTGTTGATTTACACTGGTTTTATAAAATGAAAACCAAATAGAAAAAAGGAGACCACATTTTCCAAGTGAAAACACTGCCTGGGAAGGAGAAACAATGGATTGCAATGCCATGGATTGCAGGAGCAAAACCAGAGGAAACCAATAAGGTGGCTGCCCTGAAACCTGCTGCTTTTTCGCTGTATCTGCTTTGGGCTAGCTTGGTGGCTTGGGCACTTCTCTTTTTTTTTTTTTTCTTTACCTTCATGGAAATAACTTTTAAAAGGCAATACTGAAATGAGAATGTTGAGTTGTAAATCAGGATCTCTGTGTGTATATGTGTGTAGATACACATACATATGAATGCCAGCAATATTTTGCTTAAACATCAAAATAACCATGAAGTTCTGAACAGCCACTGAAAAGACACCCAGTTTTTCACTGAAAAATTAGTGTACACGCCACTTTAGTATTTGATGTGACTAGGATGACAGCAAAACATATTTTCATTCTAAGGAAATAAATCAATAATGCTGTGTAAGCAGCTTCATTTCAAAAGCAACCTGTTCTGAATACCTCTGCACTTCTGTACCTCTCTTTTCATTAAGGAAAAGAGGGAGGTTTTATCCCTGATAACATCTATGCAATGAAAAGCACTGTAACCAGTGGGACTAGCAGCAGTGTGATGATGAGTAGCAATTGTGATCTTGCTTTTTTACATCATTTTTTGTCTGTTAGGTTAATGTGAAGCTGGCAGTCCTATTTCATAGATAAGATACATAAATATGATGTTTGGAGAACTGTGTTTCCATCTTGAATTATTTGTTGATGGATGGCTATTGATCCTTGCCTGTCCTTTAGGACAGCTGAATACTAGATGAGAATAATGTAGGGATACCACTGCTAATATTCTTTTCCTTCTTTTGCTTCAGTGAAAATACTTACAATTTTCTGTGTCCTAGAAATGTTGTTCTGGGTGCATCTCATTTGTGTCACTATACTTCTAGATCCACCATACTCTCAGAAGTGCACAGCATCTGTGACTTAATTAAACAAAAACTGACACATTGATATGTATGTTGCAAATAGGGGAAATATTTCTATTTTACAGATACCCACAATATTTTTTTCCTTTAACCCATGCTCCACAGCTCGTAAACAATATTTTATGTCACAGTGTATTACTGTGTACCGAAAGAAGTTGCCAGGAATTTAAACACAGGCTGATAGAAAATTTATGAATTCTATCTATACATTTAATCCTTTTTTACTAAATGCTCCAGGGAACAGGGGTTACGTTGTCAAACAAATTCTGTGACGGGGTTTTTGTTTTAAAAGGCTTGAAGACCCAAAAATTTGAAGGTGGGAAAATGCTAAAAGATGAGTGGTATGTGCCTGTCTTTAATTATATATATATAAGGGTGAGCAGGGATAGGGAGAGATGTGCACAATCTGACCACCTCCCACATAAAGATTTTGGTTTTCCCTTGCCTTTTTTTTTTTTTTTTTTTTTTTTTCCCACTTTGAGCAATCAGAAAACAAGGTACCAGAGCACTATAAAAGGAGGATCATGAACATTTTTGCCTTTTGATGTTATCTGTTAATAGATGAATGTTTCTTGGGTGGAGTAAAGTAGGGAAAGAAAGTACGGATAAGGAACACATTGCCCTAATGGATATTCAGTGTTGCATGAAGGCAGATTTGATAACTTGTATTCTTGTTAACTCTTCTTAGCCACCATTGAAGAAAACTTTGAATTTTAGTGTAGGGAAAAAAAAAACCCACCAAGTTAGGGGTTCTTTTTCTTTTTCCTTCTCTGTTCTTCTGCATGCCATACGCATTGTAGTGTCCGTACTGTAGCATGGTGTAACCTCTGTCAGTTCATACTCTGTCAGACGGCGCGTCTCTGCAGCTCCAGCTGTGTGCATGGCACCTTGGCTTGTAGCACGATTCTCTGTAGTGCCCTTTGGGAAGGCTGAAATGTATCTCATGGAATGTTGTCAACACGTGTGTTATGTCCATGTTATGTATTTGTTTGTACGTTGTTGGCTTTTTCTTTTAACCACTTTTACTTCTAACTTCTTACCAGAGCTTGTGGAATGAAATCTGGAATAAAGAATTGTAGCCTTTTCAGAGGCTTGTACCCACGTGAACTTTCAAAAGTTTGCTCAACCATACAGATTTATAGCCCTATTTTCTGTAGGGCTATAAATCTGTACGGTTAAGCAAACTTTGAAAGTTATGAACGTAACTTATGCTTTAAAAGCCTTGTGTCACCTTTCATGTATGTTTGAAAAATACCAGTCTTTCCACTAAAATGGGAAAGGCTTTTTGAAAACAGATTTTTAATCGACATTAACTTGCTTAGGATATTTAAGTATTTTAAATATATATACATATATAAAACATTTATTATAAAAAAGTAAGAAATACTTTAACATTTTAGCGCTATGGGTATGTATTCTAACCAAATATATCTGACAGCCCTAGAGCTCTGATCCAGCTGGGCTTTAGAAGGTGTCAAAAACGGATTTTTAAAAGGAAAAAAAAATCCCAGTAGTAAATACGGAGTTACCAGCTAAGTAAACTGTGCAGTTTGGGAAGTCCGTGTAAATGTCGATGTGTAAATGTCGATGTTCTCTCCCCACGGTGTGTCGTGCATGGTGCAGGCGCAGCTGTGCTGTGTCCCCCCTGTCCGTGCCTCGCTCCTGCCGAGCCCTTGCCTTTGTCACGTCTCTCTCTTGCCATACCTCTGTCATTGTAGGTGGCTGCCGCTCCGTCCGCTGCTGTCTAATTCTTTCCTTTCCCTTCTCTGACCCGTCTAGAGCCTGGAAGAGGAGATTACCTCCATTTTGTTTAGTAAGGAGCGCTTCGGCGCCGGCACCAGCGGGCCCTTCGCCGCCGCCAGCCCGGGGCCAGCAGAGGGCGCTGCGGGGGAGCAGACGGCCGCGCCGGGGCCCCAGGTGCTGCTCGGGCGCGGGGTCGGATCCCGCCGGGACAGGGAGAGGCACAGGGACAGGGACAGGTCCGGGCTGCCCCCGTACGTCCCGGCCTGCCTTAGAGCGGCGTGCCTGCCCCAGAGCTTAGCTCTGCATCTGCAGCACGCCAGAAACAGGGAGGAATCCGTGCTTGGCTAAGCTTGAGCTCCGTAGGTGCTGCGCTAGGTAAACAGCAATAAAAGCTGGGATTAAGTCACAGATGGTGTGTTCATTTTTGTATTCCTTTCATTTGCGCTCTTAACTTTGCTGCAAACTGTTCACTAAAAGTATGTTCGATTAAAAAACCCTGATAGCCTAATACATCATTTGCTACGGGCTTTCAGATAGTCGTCTTTATTTCGTTATGGAACAAATACTAATATAGCTGCTTTATTATCATCCTTTTGGCTCCAAACTGAATTCTTATAGGATCTTCTTAGTAATCACGTGTTGCTATTCTGACTACATACTACCCTAAGCAGTCTCCCTCCCATTATCTCTTTAAGTTGCATAAAGTAACAGACCAAAGACAAACAACTAATAAAACTGCAATAATGGCTTTTATACTGTTTTTAAAATTATGGCAAACTGGTAGCAGAGCATTATTTTTTCTGTTTACTTTTGTTTAATGTTATTTATTCTTAATTCCTGACTTAACTGAGAGAAATAACTGCCTCAGTAGCGTCACTGGCTAGTACATTCATGCTGTTTATTTTCAGGCTTTCATAATTCAATTCTTACACCAACAATAATTTCCATAATTCTTACCTACTTTTGATCAAGTATTTCGATGACGTGTAAGGCAACTAGCATCTTGCAGTGAATTAAAGCATCTCTCTAGTATCATGTATACATTCTTAAAAGCTTGCTTGGCGGATGTTGCACTTGTTGAAAAGGGTTATGCATTGATTTTTGTCCTCTGATTGCTTTTTGTTTCACAGAGACATGCTTCCAGAGCAGAAGGGCCTTGTACTGGAGTCAGCGATGCTGATAAGGTTCTGCAGATTTTTTCCATGGCTAAATTTGGCTTTAACTCTTCCAATCCATCTTCATTCTTTCCTTCCTTCTTTTTTTCAGTTAACCATCACAGCCATCTTTTGTCTTCCATATGACATGAACCAGCTATCAGCTGATTTTATTTTCATCCTTTTAATTTATTCATATGGTCTACTTTTGTTTATCCTCATCCATGTTTTTTGTGCAGAGTTCACATGAGACTCTGGACATAGTGGAGGAGAAGAAGCAGGCAGAGTTTGGGATAGAAGAAGCACTAGTCGTAGACGAAACCAACAAAGGGAAAATGCAAGTTGCCACTGATGCTGGGGAGACATGTAAGGTGGAGCACGTGTCAAAAAAGGACTCTTCATCATTGCCATCAGATAGTAGCAGCAGCAGCAGTAGTAGTGAGAGTGAGGATGAAGAGATGGGAGAATACCAGCCACATCCTAGGGCAATTGAGGAAGTCATCAGGGAAGAACAGGAAGAAGAGGAAGACATGAAAAGGAAAGAACATGAAGAAAATACGCAGCATGTGGAAGCCATACCAGAAGGCAGTAAACTAAATGTACCAGTTGAGCACACACAAGTTACAGCTGAAGATTTGGTCCAGGAAAATACAGTTACTGTAGCTGCAGAAGAGAAGAATTTGTCAGAGCAAATTAAGCAAGATTTAGGTGAAGAAAAAGAGGAACAGCTGAAACTCAATGGAGATGTGTCTCATGTTGACATTGATGTTGCACCACAATTAATTTGTTGTTCTGAGGTAAATGGTAGAACAGTATGACAACTAGATTAAGCAGAGAAATTTCTTGGGGTGAAAATATACCTGCCTTTCTTCTTCTCCTATTCCTCCACATCTTCTGGCATCCAACAAGATTCAGATCATTTGGAAGGGGAAACCACTGATGAGCAGTGAAAATCTGTCTCCTTCAGTTATGGTTTCTGACTTTTTGCTAGAACTGAGTGAAAATCACCAGTAAAGGCAAACCTTCCGAAGACTGAGATCTCTTTTTTTTTAATCTCCTCCATATTTTATATGCACATACATAATGTGTATTGATTATTTACATGTTTCCAGTGTTTTAAGTCTTGTCTTGTCTATTTGTCAACTGTTTTTGACAAGTCCATGACATGTAATTGTGACTGGAAAACTATTGGAAATTGAAATTAGAAAGCACCTGTCACAAATTTTTGTTCCTTTTTCCCGCATACCCAATCATTGCTTTTCATGCCTTTTTTCCCTCCTTGGATAAAACATTACGGATTTTTAGGTTAGAATATGTGTGGCTAGAAATGGCATAGGTGAGAGCACTGCACTGTTAGGTGGTTTGGCTCATATCACAATGTTTCTGTGAAGTCTTCTAGTGCTATAGATACCTAGGAAGCATGCATGGGTTCCTGTCACAACCAGTTGTTTTAAGCCAAACAAGGTTGAAGAGTTCATTACTAGGCAAATGATAAAGAAGAAGAAAGGGAAAAAATGAAAGACAGGCATACATGTCTTTGTAAATTTGTCACGACATTCTGCTGAGTTTTTCACCAGTTTAGGGGGTTTTTTGTAGTTCTCTACCTGCTTGTTCTTGTAATGGTGGCAAATTTTCTTTTCTTCACTTTTTAATCAAAACAACTCACATTCTTTCTTTTGTTGTCTTTTGCATACATAGCTGTTCTGATTAACAACATGAAAAAAAGTAGTTTATTAGACTTTTAAAATTTGCAAGTACCCACACTTCCTAAAAGCATAGATAGTTTGGAGAAAGAGGAAGAGGGGCTGCTGTGTGTGCAAGCATGAAAGGGTGTTTGGGTTTTTTCCTGGGATTTTACCCTGTGTGTGTTCAAAATCAATATAAGATAGCAGCTGATGCATCTAGAAAAATATCAAAAGGTTTTAGTTCTTAAATCTAATGAAAATCTGCTCCAATAAGATAAGCAATGAGTTCACTAGCTTACAGACCCCAGGTTAATTGCTTTTTTGTGATATTGCAGAGAACACCACTATTTTACTCTAAATTGTTGAAGTAGCTTTTTAGAATCTTTGTCAAAAGAGGTAATTGACTTACAGAAAAATTTAGACTCCTTAAAATCTAGTTTTCAAAAGTTTTTCTTTTCCAAAAGTAATACATATTAAAAGGTTAAACTTTTATGGAATTCGTAGTCCTGATTTGCAGACTGAGGACCAATAGATATTTTCCCAGATTAGTTCTAATATAAAAGTTTATCTGTCTGATCTGTCAATTTCTTTATGCAAATTAAGATTTTTATTCTTTTCGTAGTGATGCTTTTACACATTTTCAGTACATGTGTTGTAGCTTTGTTTTAGCAATTGCTCTTTGGTATGTACTGTTGGCTGAAACCCTGAACTTTAACAAGGTTATTAGGAGATTAAATTTTCATACAATGTTATGGATATCATAGGGGACTGATGTATTAATCTTCATTTCATTTTGCTTATTTATTGCATGCTTTCTGTATGGGAAGTCAGTCCAATACTTATCTTACTGTTATGCTTTTCTTGAGCTTTTGGTAGTGTTTTCTTGGTCCACTTTACAAAACTTCTTCTGTCTTTTGAATTGATTGTTTATTTCTTGCATCACAGCCTCCAGTAGTGAAAACAGAGATGGTAACCATTTCAGATGCCACGCAGAGAACTGAAATCTCCACTAAGGAAATTCCAATTGTTCAAACAGAAACTAAAACTATCACATATGAATCTTCACAGGTGACTGGTTTATTTGCAATCTTATTTTTATTCCAGTTATGTAGATCAAAACAGATAATGTCCAAAAATGCTTTTCAAAAGCATATACTTTTTTCCTAGCAGATAAGATTATACTTTGGCTATGAATTAGGTAAGTGAAATGTTACAAAACCATATTACTTCAGAAGTTCTAATCTTCTTTTTCTATATAATTATTTAGTTACTGCCTGCAAAAGTATAACTCACTTTAATCAAGTTTTGGAAACTTGATTAAAATATCTCATTGCTCTCATTGCTCCTGAAAGGAGTGCATAACTGTGAGCATGAATTCTCCATAGGAATGGGCCATAATAATGGCTTTACCTGACTCTGTGAACTTGGATGACTGTTTAGATTTCTGTTCTAGCTGAATTAAAGAATGTGTTTAGTAAGAAAACTAGCCTTTTCTCCTGTGAAAACAAAGGTTTTAAATGCCATTATAAAATAATACCTTGCTTTTCTTAAAGCTTGATGGCAATGCTGTTGGTGATACTGGTGTGCTGGTGAGTGCACAGACAATTACGTCAGAGTCCATTTCTACTACCACAACTACACACATCACAAAGGTAAAATATATTTCATGTCCTTCTTAATTAAAAAAGACACCAACCCTCAAAACACAATTTTATGTGAAGTTTCTGTGCGTCTGCTAATTCATTGAGGAAAACTAACTTGAAGTGGAAGGGATTCATTCCAGGCATGTGTGAAAGTTAAATCTTTTTTTACAGATTTTGAAGACAAAAGTCCTGATGAATAAGCAGGAATATCTGGGAATAGTACATCAAAAGGGGAAAAAATATGATTAGTGGTTTCTCAGTAGTTCATATAGGTCTTATTTCAGTATTTGACAAATGAGTATATAACTAAAGTTTTACAGATTCAGTCTGGTCCTCGCCACTCATATCCTACAGAATCTTTCCTAGTGTAACTAACTTGTCTGAGGTCCACAGGAGCCCTGCTAATGGCACCATGATGAACCAAAACAATATTTCCCTGACTTTGTGTTGACCATCCTTGTGCTTCTAGGTTTAGGGTGTATTTAAAAACAGATCATTCTGTTGGATTATTTTGCAAGTGTGTTTGGGTGCTGAATAATTTCCTCTACATTCCATGCTCAAAAAGGAAAGGAAAACTCAGTGTTATCAGGACATCACATCTGTTTCATGGAAAACATGAAACATATAATGTTTCATGCCATAGTGTGTTAGAACTACCAAAGTGCGATGATGATTATTGTTAGTGCTAATTTATGTAAATATTTGTCAAAATAGTTGTCTGCCTAAACAGCAGAGTTTTCAACTCCTCTTTGAACTCTTAGCATCTTTTTCTAAGAAAATTATAGAAAGCATTGTTTAGGGTAGAGAAAAATGGAAGAGGGAAACAAAGTGTGAATTCATCATTTCCCCCCCACCAAGATACAGAAGTTTTACAACATGACAGAATTGAACAATAATTCACTACTCACTGGATGTATTTTCCAAAGATTGAAATATTCTGGAGATTGAAAGTCATATGCACAAAATGATAGTGGAAGAATAATGTTGGAAAGTGAGTCACATGAAATAAAGTAAGCTCGTAATTAAAAATGCATATATTAAAAATGCATTTGTTATAAAGACTAGTCAACACATCCTTTTCAGACTCCTGCTCCTTTTTGGAATAATATTTTAGGAAAAAATCCTTATGTGAATTGAACCACAGTTTTGACAGGAAGTGTACATTTTCTTGTCAAGTTCAGATGTCAAATAGTCTTGCTTTTGGAAGGAACAATTAAAGAAAATGGTTTCAGTCTTGTCTTCTACTGAAAATTACTGGAGTTACCATGATGCAGCAGATCCCTACCTTTTTTGAATTGGTAATAAGCACTCAGTAACAATATTGTTTGAATTTTCTAAGCTGACTTTTTATTTTACATTGCAAACTGTTCATTACTGATAAGGGGACCTTCCAAAACAATTTTGATATTCTAATAGTGTTCTTAAGAGTTATCTTGGCTCTTCTCTAGTATAGTCAGTGTATTTTAAGTAATAGTTTATTCTTTTCTTATACACAGGCTGATTTAAAAGGCACATAATGTTATTTCTGTGAGAATATTTTTTATAAGCTAAAGTGTTTTAATCATTAGAATAAGAACTGGAGAAAAAAAGCACAAAACTGTTCAGCAGTGTGAAGTATGCTGAAAATATCTGATAAAGGTCCTTGAATGACAGAACTAATAACCAGATTATCTTTGTATTTAATGGCATAAGATTATGACTATGGAGAGGCCCATAATAGATAGGTTGGAGTAAAAGAAAAGACTTCTGGAATTTCCATGTTGCCAGATTTATATGGTGGAATAAGCTGGAATTACAGTTTGCCAAACATGGGCTCTAGTAACAGGAGTAATTCTCTATTGCTGGATTTTTATCAAGTTTAGCAATTGCTAGAAGGTGACCAACTGCATAGCTGAACAAGGAGAGGATGATTTAGCACTGAATACATTTACTACTTATTGCAACTCAGACACAGAAATCTGTTTGTTTCAGTGCAACAGGCGGTTTTGTGCTTTGTGGAAATATGAAATAAATAAGTAGATAGTTTTATGTTTTGTTGTTTTTTTTTTTTTTTCTGACATCTGTAGATGGTAAAAGGTGGAGTATCAGAAACAAGAATTGAGAAGCGCATTGTCATTACTGGAGATGCAGATATTGACCATGATGAGGTGAGTATGCAAACATAACACTTAAAATGTGGGATTTGTAGTCTGGTGAGACCTAGATAATGTTCCAGAAATCTGAAGTAAGAGAAGGGTTAAAAAATTGAATAAAATTATATCGAAAAACCGTGAGACTGTTAATTATGGCATGGTTATTAAGCAGCTGTGTTTAGCTATTAAGAAGCCTTCTGAATATATATATGAAAGAAAAACAGCATTTGTAAATTTGCATCATAGATCACGTGAATGGATTTTTGCTGTTTTTAGAGGGATTACTCTTTTTGGAAGAGACCCAGTTTATTTAGTACAGCTTTTACACTGGGAGGAAAAACATTACTGGAATAATCTTCTTTTGATTTCGCTGATCTGGATAGATGGGAGTCTCTACTGCATTCTTTCAGCAACATCTGAATGCAGCGCTCATTCTGATTGAAAGCTTTGAAATACATTAAAACATTAACTGCTTGAATTTAAAAATTAGGTTTTGACCAGTATTTGTAGAATTATGTGTAACAAAAGTAATTGTTGATCTACTGTAATTGTATGTGCCTTTTATCTCCATCAGTACTAAAGCATTATTTTACGATGTCTTAGAAACTAAGGTTAAAATCACTTCTACATGCCCAGTTAATAAGGCTGAATTTGAGCACTACACAGGAAAATAATTAAGAAAAGTCAATTATCTAGTCTTTGTAGTGATGATTACAGAGGGGTTTTTTAATCTATGAAACTACAGTAAGAAAGGCAATCAACAGTCATTGGTTAATACAAATGGAAAAGCCTATCTTGTGTTGAATACATTTCTAACTTGGTGAAGGCTTCACAAATCAGCATAACAAGGTTCAGTTTAACTTAGGAATTGTAATATATTGAGAGGTTGCAAGGAATTGATTTTCACGTTTTGATTTGTGTCCAGGAAGTGTCTTTTGACAAGTTGAATCTCTTCTTGAAACTCATAATTAAATGACAGGGTTGCTTAGCGTCAGGAACGAATTGCTCGTTTGCCTTGACACACATTCACTGCACTTCAAATGTCTGGAAAGGTCACAAAATAGCTTTAGTATACCAGACAATTCTCAAAACCCTTCTTTAATTTGGGGTAAGTGAATAATGAAGTAAAAAATGAAATCATAAAACAGGGAGTACAAAATACAGTTTTAATCACTGAAGTTTAAAACAGCAGTGGGCAGCTTTTAAGAGATTTAAGAAATATCTGCCACTTAAGTGAATATGGAGCTTCTCAAATGTCCAAAATACATGCTGGTTGTTTTTTATTTTGTCAATTAGTTCCCTATATCACTAAAACAGTTTTCAATAGGAAAACAATATTTCAGATTGGACTTTCAGAATAAAAATGTTTGTGTTATTTGTTGTATTTAGTTATTATTCGTTGTAATTTACCAGTTAGTCTTAGGGTTTTTTCATTGTCATAAACAATGATTGTTAACAGACAGCAAACATCAGTATTGTACCAATGTATATCATGTGTCCTGTACATATTCTCTTAATAGGATTTCAAATTCAATGTCACATAATAGTTAAGGTGCCTAATGCTGATGTTTTCAATCTCTCTTCAGAGTTAGTTATTTCTTCTCTCACTTAATACCTGTAGCTAGCTCAGAACATAGTCACTTTTCTAAATTACGATAGACCTTTTTGTTGAATTATATTTTTCTTGCTCCTTCTAGTATTTTGGTGGTTTTTTAGTTGCATTTGATACCAAGGTGAACAGGTGAACTGTTGCCTCTGAATGCCTTCCTGTGTCTTCTGGCTTTTTCTCATGTTAGGTTCCAGCAGTAATACAGCTCACTGAAATAAGATGTGTACTAAGATGTGGGCAAGAAAGAGAAGGTCCCAGGTGCTATTTCATATATGATGATTCAGAGGGTGCTCTTATGTTGTTGACTATGATGTAGAATAAAATATTACATTTCAGTTGGAAGGGACCTGTGATAGTCATCTGATCCAACTGGGTATATTGGTACATCTCGTAAGATGATAAAATTTCTTAAAATGGGCAGGGATTATAGGCAACTGAATGATACTTGCATTTACACTTCCCTGAATTAAGCTAGAGAGATTTTTCTTAAACTACTACAAGGAGAAAAATGGGGTTCTTGTGCTGAGAAATTTCTGTTACGATCTTATTCCAGAGTTTCAGTACCATACTTAGTATACATTCCAAATTATCTTTCTGTTTTGTTCAGGAAACTGGAGGATGCTCTTGTTTTTCTGTACTATCTTATACTCTTGTTACGGCACTATTTGTAAGATCTTTTGCAGAAGTTCAAAAAGTTCTGGGATATAGAAATACTTTTTTTCTCCTAAGATGAGCTAGAAAGTTATATTACAACTTTATGGTTACTTGTTACTTCCTGGAAATCTTGGTAAATTTTTATCATGATGGGGATTTTTGGTTGGATTTTTTTTTCCTTTTGTTTGGACTTTGTGTTTTGGGAGTTGGTTTGGTTTGGGGGTTTTTTACCTTTAATCTCAAGTTCAGGAATTTACTATCCTGAAAAATTATAACCAGATTTTCCAAAGGTACTCTCCCGTTCTCCAGCCCCACATGAATGTCTTTTTGGTTTTGTTCAGTTCCATATTTCAAATACATTTGCAGGCCCTGGCACAGGCAATCAAAGAAGCCAAAGAACAGCACCCTGACATGTCTGTGACAAGAGTGGTGGTGCACAAAGAAACTGAACTTGCTGAGGAGGATGAAGACTAAAATCAAAAATGCCCTCAGGCAAATACTTCAGGTAAGCTTATGTATATGATTAACATGGGAAAACATGGCATCAGTTTTCTGTTGCATTCATGTCTTTTCACCTGAAAAATATGGGGCATCTTTACCATAGGCATTCACATAAGGGTGAGTTGAAACAGGTGCTAATAGACGACTTAGTGTAAGAATTTTTATCTTAGGTCTAATCTGACATTAATTTCAGTTGCAAATGTTCCTATATGCATCTCACACTTTTGTCACAGTACTCTCACAGCATTTTCTACAATTTTTGATCAAGTTGTTATAGTTTGTATTGAAGTGAGTTTGGGCTATTTCTGAAGAATATGAAGGATTTGTCACACTTTTCTGTTTATGTACAGTTATAGTTCTTGCCTAACATCTTGCTTGTTTAGTGGGAAGACTCTGTAGTTTCCAGTAGTGAAAGGACACACTTGGATGTTTGAGTTTAGTCACCTAATCTTTAATCCTAAACACAATGAAATTTTTGTCCTTCTATCATTTTCCTAGGTAAGAAGGTAAATGTATTGGAAGCTCAAGTTTTAAAGCCTTTTATCAGTTGAAAAAGCTGTTTGAAGTCATGTTAGTTTCTTAGGCCCTCCTTTCTAGGTTGAGAAAAAGAAAGAAGTAAAATAACACAATACAGTTCTCCTTCATGAATTCAGTAGAAAAATCAGGATGAACACTGAATAAATCTGCTCTTGAACTCATTACAGGCTAATGTCTTAAAGCTCAGTAGCCATTTGGGGGTGTAAAGCTTCAGATTTCCTGTGCTTGCCACACTGTTGTTATGAGACTCAAGGTTTTTTCAAACTTGATGGTTTTGTTAATGGTAGATTCAGATTCAAGAAAAAGATTTTGTTAATGATTAAATGGTTCTATCAATGGGAGAGATTTATAAAGAAATGAAGTTTAAAAACTAGTGTTTTAGCCTTCATTAGGAGACCTCTGACTTTTTACTGACCAACCTCTGTATTTAGATAGAAGAGCAACGGTGTTACTGGAACATCTCAAGAAGGAAAATTGTTTTAGTACAACTTCGAGGTTTTAATATGCACTTTGATCAATGTTGATGTAGGGGGAGACAAGGTAAAAGAAATACATTTTATATGTTTTAAAGATATGAGAGTAGTCATGATTCTGGTTTCCCCAGTTCAGTATTTTATACAGTGGTGGTTGTGGCCCATGGACAAGAGACATCTATGTCCTGTGCAGGCAGGCATTCCCTTAATATTGAACAAAATTCTTTACTGAAGGAAACTGCCCATTATACGTTTCAAACTTCAGCTTTGGCAGACTTGAGCACAGCCATGAAGTGCCAGGAATATATGAAAAATGAAACACCAACTTGATTCCAAATTTGGTGTAAGCTACTAGAGGGGAGGGTGTTCTTCACATAATCCTGATAATTTGTCATGTTAAAAAAAATCCATTTTATCGCTGTGTCTGAATTTCCTAAAAGTTGAACATCTTTCTGTTGAGTATCACTTCTGGGATCTAGAAGAGAAAAGATTCAAGTATTAGTTGAAAGGATATGATTTGCATCTACTGAATGCTGTTTCATGGAGCATGACCATTATCAAGGAATTGGACTCTTCCTGAGCTAGTCTGATCACAAATGCGTGTTTTCAGCTGAAAGACATAGACTAAAGCCTTAGTTTATTTAATCTACCTACAAGTGTCTCTTTTCTTAACATCTGGATAGTAGGGAGGCTACCTGTGTGGCTGAGGAAGGAGAGAGCTAATATCTGTTACCAGCTGTTGACATGGACATGGTCAGCTAAGAGACTGCCCATGGTGGGTATTGGGGGTGAGAGTTTTTCTCCTCTGCTGGTGGAATTGTTGGGTGTCGTCACTGTACCCATAACTCTCCTGAGAGCTTGTCCTGAACTCCATGTGCAGTACTTCATAGGGCAACAATGTTGAATGCTGTGGAGAATACAAGGATGAGAGCCTGTGAACAGGAAATATATCCATCTTCTCTGTCAAAGTGGTTCCAATTGCTCTTCCTGACCTTGTACAGATGGTGCAAGAACTACAATGTTTGTTTTGGTCATGTGTGTTTAGACAGTATTTTCTGGCTAGTTTTCCTCCAAGCTTCTCAGAATGTAAATTTACAGAATTTTTCAGGATGTAAAACACAGTAGAACTAAGTTTGGGCTGCCTCCAGAAAATTTCTTCAGACTTGGTCAGATTATTGTGTGTTTGAAAACAGAATTAGTATTTTTTGTTCAAAAGGTACAAACCAGGAGAAAACATGGGTCACGTTCGGAAAGTGCTAGATGGGCACTCACCTGGTGTATTCATCTTGCAGCATTAATGCTTTTAAAAATTATTTTCACATTTGATAATGCTAGAAACAAAAAATAACAATGGAGGTGGGGTTGCTTGTGAGGGACAGTTGGGGAAAAGCACCAAAAATAAGAAACACAAAACTGCACAAATGTCTGTTTTTTCATTGTACCTTTATTCCAGTGTTCAGTTGTGTTTGTTTCATGGCTTTGTTGCTTAGTGACACTGAAAATGAGTATAACATGTGCTCCAGCTTTGGTTTGAAAGCACAGGAGAGGACAGGGAACTCTACTGAACTGTGAGATGGGGGGGTGTTGGTGAGTCCTCCCATCACTTAAGTGTTCTAGAAGTCTTGGAAAAATGCGCATCACTTTTGTGACACCAGTTTGCAGTAAGAAGAATGCCTGTGCTTTGAGTGATTTCACTGGTCCCTTGGTACACAGCAGCATTAAACATGAACACTCAAACCACCTCTTGCATATTTTCAGCACTTCCATCGCAGGATCAAAAGGTAGAAAAATACACTGAGACAGCAGAACAGATGGTTTGGATTTGCAGGGTTTTACTATTCTATGTGCTGCCATCACATTTTGCATTCATTATTAGTCAGTGTGAATTTAAAAGTCTTGGGAGCAGGGATTGCCTCTTCTCTTACAAGTGTGTAGAATTTGCCAGCTTCTTCATGCTACCTTAATCCAGAATCAGTATTCAACACCATCTATCCCATAGAAGTGTTTTTAGAGGGGACTGAGTCATGGGAGAAAAAAATTATCTTGTTAGGTTTGCACCATGTTTCTACATTAGTGACCAGCTGCAAAGTTGGTTCTTTTCTTTCATGAAATATTTAACTACTTTGTAAAAATTTTATTCAGGGAAAAAAAGCATTCAAATAATTCCTTCCATTGTCTGAGGGGTTATTTTTTTACATTTTTTAGAGACATACACATTGTGGAATGGTTGTTTGCAAAGGACTGGAGTGTGTCAGATGTTCTTGACTGAATGTGCCAATTGCTTTACAGGTTCCCAGTCTTCAATGCTTGTGAGAAAATAAAAGAGGACATTTCTCCATGCTACTGTTTTGTCAGACCTGGAGACTTGTTTGACTGATGATGCCTTTCAGTTAAACTTTAGGGAAAGAATTTAGTCATCTAAACAAAAGAGAGCCCCCTGAAGGGCCTTGAGTGTCTGTCAAGAGCTTTTTGCTTTCCTGTGCTAAGGCAATGGAGACACGCAATTAATTTTACATAGTTGTTTTGAGGTGATGAAAGCTCTGATGACTACAGCAGTATTCTTTGTGTAGACTTGTCTTCTCTGATAAAAGGTACTGCATTCTGATTCTGAAGGATTACTGAATTGAACTAGTACCTTCCTTTTTTATTTATGCTCTAAGTTGTGGATTAAATTTTTCAGTAAACTGTGCAAGCGACTGCAGTTAAAATAACACGAGAATTTTGGGGAGGGAAAAAGTACTCTAAAGCAAGATGAGTACTTTGAGAAAGTGTAGTACTGTTTGCCTAATGACTGAAGAGGATTTTAGTCAATACAACTTTTTTTTTTAAATGAAATAGCCTTCTATTCCTTTAAAAAAAACCCAACACTGTGTAGCAGAAGTTACTTTCTGACACTGATGTGACACTCACATGGTATCTGTTACAAATTCTTATGTAAACTTCCACATCATTTTTTTTCTTCCAGAAATAAAAATGTCACTGACCACGAAGAACTGTAGTCATTCCAAGTCATCATGACTCCACTGAATCCACCAGGCCTAGCAACGATGACCAGATGTTCACGACTTAAATGCCAATACCAAACTCCATTTTAACGTCTATATTCCCTTACAGTCTTTCTTGTTTATTTTTATAACCACTTCTTAACAATCTTAGAGGTTTTTTGGTTTTTTTTAATGAAGTTCTAGAGGGTATGATCTTCTTTTGCACAAGTACTTGTATTTTTGAAATTGATTCTTAATTATATGAAAGTGAACAAAAGAAGTCTGGAAATCATTGTTCACTGGAGGAGGTAATTGTGCAGGAAGGAGGATCTTTACTAATTTAGATATAGGTTTTTCCAGATATTTCAAGTGAAATCTCTTACTGGAGTAATTTACAGATTTCTTTTCAGATTATTCAGGTAAATATATGATATCACATAATGAAGTTTTTTATAAAAATAAAACATTTGCTAAAATTTGAAAAAATATATTTCTTTGGATAAATTTTATACTGGTATCTCTGTAACTCTTTCTTTTCCAAGGTTCTCCTCTCTGCGGAGCAGAGATGGTGTGGCAGTCTCTAGAGGAGAAGGAGTTGCAGACAGATTTCTTCTGACTGAGCACTGTGTTCTTTTTGCACTTTGGTGCCAATGCTCAACTTCTTGCAGACTTTTTGCTGTCTGCAGCATTCCAGATAAGGAAAGAAGGAAGAACAAAGTATCTTTCTCTTTTTCCAACAAGAGATGATCTAGGCAGCTTAAAACCGTAGTGCTTTTTTTTCTTACTGTGTCCCAATTTCAATACTTCCATTATTTGGATACATGTGTAGAATGCTCGCTTGCTATTAAACCTCACTGTGTCTCCATGTTAGAACTGACATTTCTGTTACAGAGAAGGTATATGTTTCACATGCTTCCTCTAATGGTTAATGCAGGTTTTTAGGCTACTGAATAAAAGGTGGAAGATGGACTCCGCTCATAAAGTAATAAGAGCGTACCATTGGTTGAGACTGCCATGGCAAAAACCTGTTAATTGTATTGGGGTTTATTTTTAATTTGTTCCTTCAGGGGGGTTGTTTGTTTGGGTTTTTGGGTTTTTTTTTTTGCTGTTGACTCTGTGTATAGTTAAAATGCCAAATTAGATTTATAGTAGCTTGAAGTTGTATTAAGTGATATTTTGCTTTCTGTAATTCTGTTATAAAATAAAGTTGTTTATTCTCTGTATGGCTTTGGGCATTCTGACATAAGCTTGGGGGATATTTGAAGTGAGCAGATTACTTCTGAGAACTGCAATTCTAGAGGTCACAGAACCTTAAAAAATAGGGATTAGTACAAGTGGTCTGCAGGGCTGCCAGAAGGGTGGCACGATTGCCTGGTACTTAAGTACCAGTGTTTTTTAAACATCTTCCAATAAACATCCTGATTTCTGTAGTTTAGAGAAGAAATCTTCAGCTGCCAAAACAGAGGAGATTTCAACATTACAAGGGAAGTTAAAATGCCCCTCAGTCTGCAAGTGGTTCTGCTGGGTTCATTGAGATAGGCTCTACTGTGGTTTCCAGATAACAAAACAAATCATAAAACTTCTCACTACGTTTTTCAGTTCTGAGCAATGTATTTTTGGTGCTATTCTCAGTTTCGACGGCTGCCATCTGCCAGCACACTTGTGTAACAGAAGTTCTCGTTAGCTTTGGCTCTGCATGGTTTGGATAACATATGACAACAGTAACAGAGATGTTAATTTCTGTACATACATCATCATTCTCAGCTGCATCCACATTACCTGGAGAATTAGCAGATAACAATCTTCCCTGAGGTATTCTAATTTTCAAAAAGAGGAAGAGAACCCCATCCACCTGCTGACATAACACTGCCACAACACTGTGTGAGGAGAGAGGTCATCAAAGAAGTGGTAAGCTTGGGGTATGTAAATGTGGGTCAGAAGGGACACACATGCATTTAGAAGGATGTCGTAGTGGATTTTTTCTACAAAAGTGTAAGAAAAACTAAAAATCTTGTAAGTTATTTTTGATACGGTGTAGTATTAGTTGCAGGTCTTGTTTGATGGGAGGAAAGCATATTACTTGAATTCATTGATTTTGGATTGGTCTGATTAGTTAGACACTAGATCAATATTGGTTTAATTGCAATTGTATTTAATCCTTAAAACTGCAAATACAGTATTCTTGAAACAATATTATTTTCACTGAGGTATGTCCTTCTTCAGATACTAACAGAACCTTTTGTCAGTGGAAAATAAATAGTATTTTCAGGTCAGCATAGCTTGTGCATACGTGTTATTTGCATTGATTAAATATGTACCAATTAAACAGCCATTGTCATGCAGAAAAACATAAGCCCTAAGTGTGATCCCTCCTAAAAATAGTCAAGGTTTACAGATTCAAGTTGTATGCAATTATTCAAATATTCTGGAATATCGTGCAATTCTGAAGTCTCATTGTTACGTTTTTATATATAATATATTTACAACATGCAAAAAAAGACATTGTTCTCAAGGCACTTCACAAGCCAGCTTTATAATACATGGGCAATTTCAAATGCAATTACAGTAATTAATTCTGCTTAAATACTTAGAAAAGTGAATCTTATGGGTCTTACAAAAAAACACAATACATCTTCCTTTTAAATAATGATAACCTCAGGATTCATAATAAATGTTGGACTTGTTCTACAGATTATTTTCTAGATAAAGCTTTTGTAAAAGGTAAGCATGCAACTCCAAAGAAAAACTTTAAACAAAAGATTCTTCACTCAAAGCAATGAGCAGCTATAGTACAAAGTGTTTCTGGAGGTATTCTTCTATTTGACAGTCAAGCTGAATAGCCACTTTTAATTGGGCCACAAAAGACATCAAACAGATGGAATAAAATACTGACTACACCTCTTGGAAGGTTTGAAACTTCTGATTTTCAGGCTGCTCAGTTGTTCGGGGCTTTCATACTGCACATGAAAAAAAGATAGAGTAGTAATATTAATACAAATTACAAGCATTAGAAATCCTATGATAATTCCTGTAGTGTTAAAATATTCTGTTTGGTTTGAGGCAAGTCCTAGCAGAGTTTTTGGAGCTAAGTCTATATGAGTGTTTCTGCTGGGCCAGGCTAAGTGACTAACTCCCAGATCTCTGTCTCTGAGGCTGCTGGTACTTGCCTTGGGGTAACTGTGATTATTGTATTAGAAAGTGGTGCTTTCCCAAATATTCTTCCACCCTTGAGTGATTTTCAAAGACTTACTGGTGTATCAGTCTTTATCGGTATTTCTCTGCCTCTGTATTTTTGGCTAACTACTTTTTAAAAGTTTCCTCTGGCAGGATTTTAACCCTTCTGTGTGTCTTAAGGAAAAAAGAACCCAAAGCACTTTTTGTGTATTTTGAACCTGACCCTGCTCTAGCATCCTTTGACAGCATCACTGCAGACACAGGAGTAGACACCTGTCAATCACTCTCCTCTCTTCAGTCATTCCCCAGCCAAAAGGGGTTTCACAATCCTTTATCACTTTACCTTCTCTCCCAGTACCTTTCCAGCTTAAATTTTGAGAGTTTAAATTCTGTTCTGTGGAGCAAAGGGGAAGCAGTCACAGGCAGGAAGGTTTTAAACGTGCTTGATGGTCCTAGGTGGAGTAGAGTCCTAACTTCTTCACATTATTACTAGATACAGGAAGAGAGAGGACTCTTCAGTGATAGCAGTAATTGAAGATAAGTTATTTCCTTGCAGTTACTCTCTTCATATATATTTAGATAATGCTTGTGCAATTTATCTAGACAAAGATGTCGTTTTATGGTGTTATTTAAATATATTTTTTCCCTTTTTGAAGGAATTATATGGGATATGATGGTGTGTTTCATGCTGGTAGCATGAAAACATGTTTCTTGACACTATTCAGTAATGGAACTGAAAACAACACAGCCTGAGCATTTTCATCGCATGTTACTGAGTTGTGAATGTCAGATCCTCCTACATGTTAGCAGCTACAGCTTAATAAGCAGTTCTGTCAAAGGCACACAGTGTATGTGTATAGTATTATTTTAGGTATCCATACCACTATTTTACAGTGAAGTTCTGCATAAGAGTGTTACCACTTCTTGACATTTCATATCTCCCCATTCTCAGACACACTGTGGAATTAACAAAATCAATTTTCATTCTGTATTTTTACATGCGGTCCTGGCCAATCTTTTCTTAGGCAGCGAGGGAGTGAATGTTTGGGATTCTGGATGTTAGAATTCCTTTAGCATTTGATCAATATCCTAAATCACTGCTTTAAGAAGGCAGCATCCTTCTTAAATGTAGAAAGTAATTTTTCCAGCAGCTATCTCAACTTCCCTGCAAAACATTATTTTTGCAATTGCAAGCAGTTGTCTCTTCACCTATGCAATGTATAGGTGAATAATGTATATTATTTGCACAGATGTAAATCAGTGTGATGAGTTATGTCTTTTTATATTTGGGTAGTATTAAAATGGGAGAGAGTGTAAGGGTACATGCTGTTTAAATTCTTTTTGTCTCTACAGACTGATAAATTACAGTGTTTTTTTAAACCTGTGGTCATGGCCTCATTAGTATTTCTATAAAATGATTCCAAGGAGTTCTTAAAAGTCTGTGAGAACTGAAAGTGTGCAAGCCACACATAATCTCAGATGAGGCATTATCGACTGTCTTCTTGCAGGATGGGTAATGACAAACAGCTTTAATGAAAGGTAATTGCAGACAGCAATCTTTAGCAGACAAGGACAGCAAACACTGAGGACAATAATGATAGTCTCTTCTCATTCCTTGTCAGTTTGGGTTTAAACTTGAGAGTCAGAATCAGAGAAGCTAAAAGCCGATAGTACTTGCAGACAATTTGATTTGCATTTTTGTGGGCCATCTGCCACAGGCAATCTGAGATCCACTGAAAATTGTACAGCTACAGGGGAGCAGGGAGGAAGATTTTTTTTAAAAGTGTGTGTCAATTTTTTGACACACAAAAAATATAACTCCATGTTTATGCAGGATTTTTTTTTTTTTTGAAAAAGTCATCCATTTGTCCTTAAGGAAGAATAATAGCTGTTCTATAGAATACTGATTGAATCTTTCCATGGTTTCAAAGTTTGGCATTTTTGGTCAGCAGAGAGAAATCCTTTTGTTTCCTGCTACTGTTACATTTTGCTTCCAAATTCTGTGGAAAGGGTACTTTACAAAACCCACAATCTTTCCCAAAGTGTGCAGGCTAATAAATGTCAGTTCCCCTTCAAAATCCTTTTCAATTTCCCAGATGTCAGTGCTCAATATCAGCTTGTTACCAATGCGTCTCGATTTCGTGAGGCTGCCTGCCTTGTATGTGCCAGCTCAGCTCTCTCAGGAGCTTGTTATATCACTTTGTCCTTGGTAGGCCAAGGAGGGGCTGGTGAGCAGGATGCTGTTCCTCCCCCCAAATCCTGTGTCAGGCAAGGGAACCAAGGTAGTTCATTGCAGGAGGGCTCTGGTCTCTGCCAAGCTGCACAAAAGGCTGCTTGGTGCTTGCAAGAACTCTTTGGATGGCAGCAGTTGTTTCATTAGGATGGCTTCTCCTCCCCAGTTTTGTTGTTCCTGTGTGGTATTTATTCACAGCTGGTATTTAGTTACAGTGATATTTATTGTTAAACCTGCAGTGCTGAATGCTGGGTTTAAACTTACTTCCTGAGATGTGGAGCTCCCTTAAATGTCCTTGAGTTCTTGTATCTGTTCTCTTTTTGTCTGGATCTCCTGGGCTTCTTCTGCTGGCCACGGTGATTCAAGAAGTCATTCCTGGAGTCTTGTGCCATGACCATTTCCTCCTCAACTGAAAAGTAATCCAAACAACACAAAAATTCCATAAGAATATGCTGATTTCTTATGGTGAGCTTTTATAAAGAAAAACAGCTGGTATATGTTAATAAGAACTAATGTTACTAAGGTGAAGGTGTCTAAAGAGCACACTGGTATTAGTTGGCCCATGATCCTACAGGGAAGTCTTCTGAGTGTGAGTCTGGAGCTGTTACTATGCCCAGTGAAGTGCTAACATGAACAGCTGACATCAGCAGAAATCCTCTGTTTTCATTTGCCTCCACAGTTTTCAAATAAAATCAGAATGCTTTTGTGCAACAGCAAAGAGCAATAGTTAGTTTATACTGGCAATTCGTGTTCTGCTTTACAGAACTCTGGCTGTGCTGTGAGAACCTCGAGCTGGCCTGATCCTCCCAATGCTGCCTGTGGTACAGACAGACCAGAAAAAGACTTGCTGCCCACATAACTGGACATCTTCAGAACATGGCCTGCTTGGAGATTATTTGAAGAAGGATGTAGAAACAAAGAAAATTAAAAAAAAAATTTAAAAAACCAAACCAAAACAAACAAAAAAAAACCCACAAAAAACCACATAAAATACTTGTCTTTGCTAATTGTTCCAGAGAAATGTGTGCTGTTTTGTTAGATGATTTAGATTTATTTATAAGGTATTGATATATTTATGCAGAGCCTCTCTCTTGCTGCACAGAGAAAAATTAAATGCTTATTTAACAATGAAGCCAGGCAGCCTTGATTTTAGTAATGAAAAACTATCTCCTTTTTTTTTTTTCTTAAATTTTTCCAAAAAAGCTATCTAGGGAAACAGGCAGCTGAAACCTGGAGAATTTCTGTAGTTCTGTAGGAGAGAGAGCATTTGAAGGAGTCTGTTCTCAGGCTTATCTGTGGCTGTTTCTCTCACCTGATGGTTCTAAGCTGAAACTGGTTCCACTTGCTTGTACAAGGAGAGTTGCTCAGGATGTTTTATGTAAGTTGGCTGGAGGCCAGAACAGTAGGTTGGTCTCTGACAGTCTCAGCTCAAGAAAAATAAGATCTTGGAGACAGAGCTGAGAATGCAATGCCCAAAGTATTGAATAGACAGGAACTCATCTCACATCCTCTTGAGAATCCCAGCCAGAACACCTGTGATCTGCAAACTGAGTGTCTCCTTTCCTGAGGCATTAAAAAGCCAGACGATTCCTTTCAAGCATCCTTCTCAATTGTGAGAGAAGCGCAGCAGCAATGTTCCTTTGGCAAATTAGTCTGCCAACTATCTCATTTACCTCTCTCATACCCTTGATTACTAATCTCAGAAAATTTACAAAACCATTGCTTGCTTGAACTCATTACAAATCCACAGCTAAACTTTCTGTGCTTTAAGAGAAGCAGAATTTAACATCTGGTGCTGTAGATTATTTACAGACCTGCAGAAAGTATCTACAGAGGATATAAGTGCTGTGAAAAAAAAGCAGGACAGTCTGTTTCAGCAGTAGATCCTGCATCACAAATGCAAATGTCTGTGGGTTTTTTTCAGATGGGTTCATCTGGCTTGATGAAAGTATTGCCTGAGCCCCAGCAAAATACCTGAACTGATGGGATCAGTAGCCCACCTGCTCTCCCTGGCTTGCTTCATCCTAGCTGGAATAGAAAAACGAGAGCATCACCAGGTAACAGGGAGTTCAGTGGCAGCTCAGTATTATTTCATAATAACTAATATCTGACTTACACATATGAACACAGAGCTGATAATTTACTGGAAGGGAAAATCCCTCTATTTATCTGAAGCCAATTGCAATTATGTCACTAGCTTTCATTTCAACCACGTTCAAGAAAGGACCCTACTCTCTCAGTACTTAGCCTTGTTATTTCCTCACAGAGAGTGAATTGCGCAATGTTTTGGCATTGCACTGGGTTTTGTTGTTGTTTTATTAGCGTGTGAAAAACCATCCACCCCTTGCTCTAAGAATAATCTATAACCCGAGGCAGGGCTGGGTTAGGCATGTGGAGCAGGCTTCCCTTGCAGATTAATTCAGCATCTGAAAGCACATCTTGAACAGGAAATGTTCGAGTTTTAGCAGCCTGAAGGTAACTTGAAGTGTGTGCTCATATGCAAACCATGAGGCTTTCCTCTGTTAAACCCTCGGATCTAAATGCCTGGAGATGTTATACAAAACAAAAAGTTACTTTATTTTACATTTCTGGATGCATATGTTAAGTGCATCTTACGTTAAGTGGCCAAATTTTCAGGATAGAGCAGAATCTGAGTGCACAGATTACAGTGTTTGGCCTGGCATCTGAGTGAGATTTCTTTCCTGGCCTTGCACTGGAGGGTAAATCCTCCTCCTGCTGGGAGATGCACCCCAGGCAGCTCAGAGTGAGGCCTCAGCTGCTCTGCAGAGCCCTATGGACAGGGCTGCCCTGTCTGCCCCAGCCTGGTCTCTGCTAGAGATGAAACCTGTGGTGGGACAGTTGTGAAATATTGTCCCAGGCAGGATTCTCATGAAGCTATATCAAAAAGCATCTGCAGTTTACAGGGAAAACCTGGGCTGTCCTCTTAGATCTCCTGACACTCCATATGGAGAAAATGTTCAAAAGAGATAATCTGAGGAACGAGCTTAGCCCAGTGTTGGTGAGAGTGTGCTTTCAGAGCTGAAGGAAGGAATGGTTGAGGCCTCTCATCCAAATGTGCCCCAAGGCTGGCTTTGGCAGCTGGAACCCAAAAATAAGAGCATGTGTGAATGTACTGCTGCAGCTGGGACCCAAATCTGGAGAGCATGGGGATCATCCCATCAAGACTGGATGGTCTGAGGTACAGGATTTTCCTGTCTGAAAGAAACTCCCTGTCTGCTATGAGTGTAGCCCAGCTGGGCTCTGTGTGCAGCCTTGGTTCTCAGTACACAGATGTGTTACAATCACTGCACATTTGCATTGGGGTGGGTGTTTGTGTTGATTTTACTCAGAAGGTAAATTTTGGAAGTGAGTTTAAACTGATTTTAAAATAGAAAAGGCAACATGGCAAATACGTGCTTAGGTACAAATTAAAAGCAAATACATACTTTAGAAAGAACACAGACACATGCTCAAAGCCCAATTACTTACAGGGTGTAACTGCTGCTACCTGTCTCACTGAAGACTTGCACAGTGTAAGCACAGAAGAAAATGATCTATACTTTAACTCCCCTATTTTTTTCATTCTGGTTGCCCCTTCTTTGTGTAAAACAGTAAAATCTCCCATAGTATAGTACATGAAACTATGGCATTTTAAGTTAGGGGTCAATCCAAGTTCTAAACAAATACCTGTAGCATTTTTCTAACAGAAAATGGTCTAAAATACAATACAACTTCATAAAATTCTTTCTGATCATAGTTGTCTTCAGTTTAGTTAATGGTACAAGCCTAAGTTGTTTGTTGAATGAGGAGGTTTTTCTGCCTCCCCAGTCTTTGTCCCCAAGTCCTGACTCACCTTCTTTTAGTTTGATCCTGAAGTAGGCAATTAGCAGCAGCAGGAGTAAAGTCACAGGCATAAAGATCCCAGCAAAGAGAACATAACCAGGCAGCTCCCTCACAAACACTGACAATACGTAACCCACGCTCATTTTCATCTCTGGCAACCCTGCCAAGCCAGATCCTTAAGGTCTCCAAGTTTGGACCTTATTTATCCTGCTTTCTTCCTTTTTTTCCCTGATGGACATTCTGCCCTTTGCTCAGGCCATTATCTCTTTTTGGACTTTGATTTGTTTGTGCAGGTCTGTGCTCTCAGTAGTACTGGAGTTCACTCACAAAGTTACTCAACAACAAAGTTTAGAAGTGTGTATTGAAGTAATGTAGGGCTTTGAAACCTTTGGATATGTTGGGCTGGGCAGGGCTCAATATGTGAGGCTGCTGCTGCCTTTTGAGCAGTGTGGGTTCTGTCAGCTGCTAACACTGTACAGGCCATTCTGAATAATAAGCACCCTCTTCCTAGATATATTATTAATTTTACAGTAGATCTCAAATGCTCACTAAGGTGAGGATTTTGTTGTACATTCCACACAGGCACACATGGTCTCAACCCTGAAGGATTTTCAGAGCAGACTACTGAGGCAAGAAGCAAGTAAGTGACTGTGGTGATGTTGTGCCAACAGCATTCTTTTCAAAGAACAGCTGTGGAACAGTGAAACTTAGGAAGGTTTCTTTCTTAGTAAAGTTGAAAATGTATGATTTGGGATGGGGGGCAGAGGTGCCAGAGAATTCAAGAATCTTTTAAATGTTCAAGTAGTTCCATTTGCCCCATCTGGTTCACCAGCCTGTGGCAAAACTCTACCTTGCATGCACTGATCTTCCTAATCAATTTTTAAAAGATGATTAGTCATTTTATAGTCCTCTACACCTTCAGGTTTGCAACCCTATTGTAAGCAGTTCTGTCCAAGCATCCAGAAAGACTGTACAAGGTTTGCTTCTCTAATTGGGTAGCTTCTGTGTTCACCTTGGTTTCTTCACCTATTGTTTCCAAGAGGCAAACAACCTCACCTAAAAATCATTTGAAACTATTTCAAAAACCATTTTTTTTTGAACTGTAAGATATTTGAGGTCCTCTCTTTTTAACAAGTGATGGAGAATATAATGTTTACAGATTAATTCCTTCTTTTGTTAATTACTTGCTGTTGTTATTGATAAAAAAGCAAATGGAGTGTGTCTCATTTCTTGCCTATCTTTGTTCAGCTTCAGCTTCTAACCATTATATCTTATTCTGCCTTTTCCTACAAGGTTTGACCTCATTCGTAAAGTGCTTTATGATCTACTGATCTAAAGCATGGATTAAAAGCCAGATGGTGAAGATATTAATATTATTATAGGCCAATCTGTTGCCAGATAATTCTTTCCTTGAATAGAAGGATCTTGATCACCTGTCAGCTGTGATCAATAAATTCCTTAGACTTTATTCCTTTGTGCATGAGAAGTTAATTCAGTTTTTTTTAGACTCTTGTGATTGTTATTGTTGGGGTTTGCAAATTTGATGAGCACTCTTCTGGCATATTTTTTTAATTCCTTCCTAACTGATGTTCTTACATAAAAATATCTTGAGTAATCAGAGCTCAATCTTTGAGAATGAAGTCTGTGACTGAATTCCAAGCACTGTGACATTACAAAATGAGCCAGGGGATACTTCTCTTTGATATGCCTGTTATGGACCATAGTGACATTTATAGGTGCTAAATACCTGCATACAAGGGCAAAACACTCACTTGGATTTTTTAAATTGGGTTACTTTGTGTGCCTGTGACACAATTCCCTTCTGTCAAATGCAAGTCAGGGGAGGTGAAGTAGCTTGACTTGCTTCCAGTCACACCTGCCTCTGGTGGTTCAGGCAGCTGATGGATTGGAAGTGGTTAATTTCTGCCCGGGAAGAATAAAAAAATTCTCAACCCTCCCCGTTTGTACAACTTTGAAATATCAGCTGCCAGCTCTGGCTTCAGCAGTGAGGGACAAAACTTGGCTCAGCGTGGCAGACGTGTAATGCAAGTTTCCATGTTGAAGCAGGATAAATGCAGTGGAAATGGGATCGAGCACATTTTTGCCATGAAGGCAGTTCATTTCCTATTCATTTCCTACCTGGGCTGACTGGGCTGGTTTGTGTAAAGCCAAGGGGAGCTCTGCTGCTGGGCAGGCAGCGTATGGTGTTTGCAGCAGCATCGCGTGTCATCCACCACGGCCAGAGGAAAACTGGGAAATGTGGGCCAGGCGTGGATTACTAACACAGGAACATATGGCTTCCTGGCTGATCTGTGAAGCTTGGGTGTGTTTGGGAAAATAGATGGATTCACAGGCTTTGTGAACTTGTCACTGACTTTTCACCTGCTGGGAAAACAGAACCGATTGCGTCTTATCCCTATGGCACTGCAGGGTGGGCCTGCCCAAAATTTGCTTTATGGATAACAGGGATTTCAGCAGTTTCAAAGTTTCCCTTATGGCTTGAATCAGAAACTTAATTTCCTGTGAGGAGGAATTTAAGGAACATTAATTTTACAGCCAATAAAACTCTTATTTCAGCTGTGTCATTTTTATTATTTGCATGAAATGTGAACACAAATGACTTAATTCAAACTTCAAATGACTTTCTATTTTCCAAAATTGCCAACTAACAACAGAAATTATGAACATCACACCTACCTTGTTGGAAGGAATTACTTTTACTGCTCATCTTCGTGTGTGTGTGTGTTAGGGACATATATTTTAACACACTTTCTTGTTGAATATTTTGTTTCAATCACAGTTTCCAAAGGAAAACATTCTCTTAAATTTTCTAGATATCTTTAGTAGGGAATATAAAAAGGCAAAGAAGTACCTAATGGTGCTGAAGGGAAAGAGTAAGAAGTGCCTGTGAAGACTGAACCACAATAATAAAAGAAAACCTGGTTATTGCAGGTGCTCAAAAGAGCCTTCTGGGCAGAAGCCAAGATGCTTACTTTTCATGCAGGCAAATTGCCAACATGCACAGCAGATGACCTGGCAAAGCTGAGGTTGCACTTTCTCGGAGAAGACACCGTAAAATTTGCTGGGAGACTGCAACTTTTTGTAAAAAAATCAATGTTTCTGTCATTATGGTGGAAAGAGGAAGCAGGAGTTTGGTCCTGGCTCAGTAAGGACAGAGCCTTCCAGCACACACCAGTGGGTCAAAACTCCTGATCCTCCCTGAGCCAAGGTTGGAACTGGCCCCAGGGGACTGGATATTCCCAGAGATGTCCCTAGCCCAGGATGGGTGTTGGTGAGCTGGGTAAGGCTGTTGGTAAGTTGATAAGCTTACACTGCTCAGAAAACATATTTTGGATGGAAAAGGGCTTTAGTTCCTGCAGCTATCAAGGCACTAGATTTCCTGAAATGTATATTAAGATTATTAAATTTAAATGCTAAACGAACATTTATATCTATCTTTATCCTGGACGTTCTGCTGGAACACCAAAATTGTCTATTCTCCTTTCCAACATAAATTCAATAGAGGTTATTAGATCAGGTAGTTTGATATCTTATTATTACAGGCAATTTCATTTCCTTCCATGTCCTTTGCAGAATCCAATAAATTGATTGAGGCTTGTTTTCCCAAAAAGCACTTAGCCTTTATTTGAAAACATCAGGAGACAGAGAATCATCTGTACCTTTCCATGCCTTGTTCATGATGTAAAACACCCTCTTCACGCCTGGTTTAGAGCTTGCTGTGCTTCTGCTTTCAGCCACTTGTTCTGCCTGTGCCTTCCTCAGTGTGTCAGGGAGTTTTGGGAGACCTGTTATTTTTCCCCTGTGAAAGTACTTATGCCTTGCAGTGTCGTATCTCAGTCTCTTTCCTGTTAAGCTACTCGTTCTGGTCTCTTAATTCCTTTCAGCAGGAAATATGTGCCCATCCTTGAAACTTCCTTGCAGGTTTTCTGTGCTTTGTCTAATTTTTAAAGGTATCCTGACAGTTGCAATCTTATAACAGTGTCATTTGTGACAGTCCTAGAGGTAAATTCATATCTCTATTCCCACTTGCTAATCAGTTTTTCACTCATTAGGCAGCCTTGTGGGGCCTTGATTGCTAGAGCATTTCGAGGCACTTGGATTACACACCTGCTCTCAGTCTCAGTCCTCTTCAGGATTGTGGTTGCCCAGGGCAGGTTTTAAAGATGACCTTTTAAGCTTGTTTCTAGATGGAAAATTTTTTTTGTTTGGAAATTTTACAATGGCTTGTGTCATGATAAACCCAGCCCTTAACAAATGATCCAGATCACACAGCCGAACTGCTTATTATTCCTCATTACTCCTTAGCATCAAGCCTTTGGTTATCTGCACCTTTTAGAAGTGCTGATTTTATATAAATTTCTACCTGAGGTTTTGTTTTTCCTCCTACTTTGCTGATATTCCACTTTGTTGCTTTTCTAATACAAGTATTTGTGTCTTTATGGTGTAAATTGCTTCAAGTTATTGCTTCAAGCTGAAAAGCTGCATAAGATGTTTCTGGGCTTTGGGGGAAGTGTTAAAGAGATTACTGTGAAACTGGATCTATTTTCTGGTAGAGTTTGGAAACAGCTTTGCTGCCAAATGTGTAACCATCCCCTCACCAGAAGCACTTGCAGTAGCTACCCTGTGGATATGACTTTTAAGATCCCTGCAGCAATTCCTAATTCATTACTTGTAAGCTCTATTGCTATAGAAAAGTGATTACTTTTTAATGAGCATATCTTGTGCTATTGATTCAAGAGCCTTAGGATTTCTAGGTGTATTGAAGCTGTGGTTAACTTTATCAAACAGACTTGTAATCTCATTAACAAAATAGCATCTATTTTGCATAAACTGTGCCAAGCAGCTTATTTATATTCTGATTTTCTATCTCTTTGAAAAATCTTTGCATTCTTCATGGCTTGCATTTAATTTTCTTACTTATAACTAGGCCAGACCATTTGAGCATTGGCACCAAAATAATGGGTTTCTAGGCTTCTCAATATTATGATTAAGATTTATGAAAAATTAGCTGAAGTGGAAAAAATGCCAAAACCTTCTTCATCAACTTCCAGGCCTCTTTCAGGCTTCTTGATTTTCAAAGTTCAGTACAGGTTATTTAAATTTCAGCTTTGTAGTTAATCACCTGTACAGGTGAATAGTAATCTATCTGTGCCCAAACATCTGGCAGTGGTACAAATGGATGAGCCTTTTCTTTGAATACAAACCAAAACAGCCATTGAAAGTAATACATTCTATACATTATTTCTTTACCACCCTGATATGAACTGCTGTCAACATATCTCTTGCTTCAGGTACAATTTTGAAAGAATAAAAAATCTGATTTTTCCTAATCCTCTGCTCACGGCATTTTCCATAGAGTCCATTTTTTATATTCATGGCTTGTCATGCTTGTCCTTGACTTGAAATATGACTCTACAGAGAGCCAGTAAATTTTTCTTTTGGAATTATTATCTGTGTTTCTGTTAAATACAAATTTTAAAGTGCTTCAGATATTGCAAGTTAGTAAATATTTACTCTTTCCGTTGAACAATTTTGCTAAAAATTTTGGAAATGGGTTGATTTCTGCTACCCACTTTAGTGTGTGTGTGTGTGTGTGTGTGTGTACAGTTTCTTGTTTGAGCTGCCCACTGTTCACCTGTATCTAATGAGACTGGTTCCCAAAGACTCTCTGTAACCAGCTGCTCTTCACCAATCCCAGCACAAGGACAATTTCAGCTGTACCTGGCATAACCTAGTCCTGCAGCATCCCTCCTGACAGCTGAATCCCTTTCTCTTAGAAGATCATGGATCTGTAGAAGCCATATGATGAATGCTCTCTGCATGAGACTTCAAGCAGTGTATTAAATGGAAGGATATCTTTATCTCTTTAATTAAACACTGCAAAACAAACCCAATCTCTTTCAGTCTCGTCTCTCAGACAGCTCATAGCTGGCTGTCAGTGTGCTTTTCTCCTTGATTAGTAAAGATAAAATCAATGTAACCCTTAGGCAGTGTAGATAAGTGAGTGACGAGAATCAGTGATGCGCTGGAAAGACAGAGCCAGGTTGACTTGGGAATGGTTGTAGAGTGGTAACACAGGGCTGTCTTTTTGTCTTAACCATAGCCCATGGCCCCAGCTGTGCTGGCAGTTTGCTGTGTCACTGCTCACTGCCAGCTTGCTTTTCACACTGCAACAACAAAGCAAGAAGATTGCTTCTAGAAACGAGGAGAGGCTCAGCTTCCATTTGGTGTCCTGATGAGTCACTGATCCTGAAACAACTATGAAAAGATCCAGAGATGTACACAGCAGTTGTAATATCTGAGCTGACTTTTTTTTTAGCTGGCTTGATTTCAAATATGCTTTTTGTTATGTTTCAATTGAATTATGCCATTTGTTGCCTCTTGGTTACCTAATACCTCATGATATTACTTTGCAATGTGTCTGCTGCCCTAGTGTTGCTACCCTACTGTACCCCAGGGAGTTTTGAGTCACCGTGTATCTGTAGAGTTATGCCCTGTTTCTTTTCTCATTTCCCCATAGTAAAAGAGGATGGAGAGCAGGCTACAGTGGCGAGATTTACAGCTGTGCCCAGCCAACTCAAAGAGGGTGAACTGGAAAAGCCTCAGATTCTTCTTGGGCAGCCAGACCCCAGCCCCAGCTGATTTTTGGGGTTGTCCAGTGCAGGGCTAGGAGCTCAGGATATTCTACGATCCCATGATATTCTATGGTCTCATAGGACTGGGGCAGCTGCAGTGTGGATAGTGAGGGAGGCTGCCCAGCATCACAGATAGACTTTAAACCCTGTGAACAAGCTATGGGATGGGACTAATGCAGAAGCCTTTTATTTGGTGGCTAAACATGCACAGATGTGTAGCTGTATTGAATTAGAAGCATGGCTCTGCAAAGTAAAAAAGTGGCATCTTCCAGATCGGGGTGATTTCTAGGGAATGTTGGTTTATTTGAGCCTACTTGTGCACCCTAAGTGGCCTGAGCCACAACCCTTCAGCTACTTTACAGGACACCTGAGCATTTTGCAATGTCTCTGTGTGTCCTTATTAGACATACTTAAGAAACACTTCAAGTTTCATAGAGTAGACAGAGCTGTAGAGAACTCAAGGTCCACATTAAATGTGTCTGTGCCACTGCTGCCAGTAAGCCAAGCTGTTCCAAGGTACTCATTACAGGTTTGGCAGACATTTTATGTGGGTTTTCCCTGTGAGGTTCCCTCATGGGAAGCTGAGCTGTGACCTCCTCCTATTGCACAGGCTCCTTCTCTGGAGAGAGATGGCTCCTCCATAGAGGGATCCAAGCTGCTGGTTGAATAAGGTCAATCAAAAACTCACTGGGCTAAGGCTTAGTGTTACCATGGGTGAAAACAGCTGACAGTGAAATGAACAGTACAGCAAGTTCATCAGCAACACTGGAGAAGTGAGTGTGTGTGCAAAGCTGCCTCCTCTGTCACAGCATCTGGAAGGAAACGAAATCTCTGTGTGAGACAAACGCTCAGCCAGCGAAAGCTATGGTTAGTTTAATGCATTTTGTCAGCTATCTAGTACTCAATTAATGTGACATCGAATAAAATGGCATGAGCACATACCATTCTCTGTTATGTGTTTCTGGTGAGTGCTAATTAATTTGTCATTCCACTCTTCACATTGTACATTTACACAGTAATGAGTTGTAGCCATCTGCTGGCATGAAATGGTCTTTTTTTTTCTCCTCTCCCCAGAAAGGAGATAGACAGACCGCCTTTCATGTTTTTCCTTATACTCTAACATATCCAGAAAACCTTATGCTTAACACTGACATTGGCAACAACAAATGCTAATCTGCACATGCAACCATGTACAACCAAGTAAAGATTTTTTAACCCTACCTTGTTTGATGATGTACATGGTTATTGTGGATGTTCTGTCTTGGGGAGTTTCATGTAGCATTTTAAGAGTGCAACAATGGTGTTTTTTCCCTGAATGAGAAATGTATTCTAAGGTCTTTTACTTATAAGAATGATAAGGCAAAGATAGTCCATCCCCATCAGAAAACTGCCCCATAGGCAGCAGCTTCTCTAGCATGAATGTTAATCCATGCAGAGCCATGGAAGTAGAGTAAAGGAACTTCAGACTGGTAAAACAGAAAGAAGGGGAGGTAATTGAGGCAATAATTCCTGTTTGAAAATTTATGAGATGCTCTGAGCATCTGCTGCCCCAACTTTCTGACTTTTCACATTGTATGGAGAACGCTGATAGACCCCATAAAACCTGACTGATACAATGGCAAATTTGTCTGTAAGAGGGGGCAAGACTCTAAAAGTGATTTGTACAGCTACCTCAAGACATTGATTGCGTAGTTGATCCTGAAGTGAGAGAAAATGAAATCTCTTTTGCTTAAAAGAGCAATTTCACTAATTTGCCTTTTACATTGGAGTTCCCAAGGTCTCTGATGAAACTCACCGTGTTTTTTACGTCTTCAAGCCCTGAGATGGCATGACAGTCTCAAACAGTTACCCACCACTGCTGGTACCTCACCTACTTCATCCTTGATTTCTCTTAGAAGTCCTGAGGGAATAATAGGGATACATTAGTATTCATTTTCACTTCTGTAACTTCTGTTCAGTAACTTCATCTACAGCCACTTCAAATTTCAGATATTTGCTCCCCCTTATTCTCCACCCAGGAATTCCAGCATGGGAGTCTCCCCAGTTTATTCCAAAGTGAATACTTATGAAAGCAATTAATTTAGCTTCCTCTGGCTTTTCCAGAGGTTGTAGAGGTGTCTGATCATTACTCAAAAAATACATTTAGTACTTTGACTCCTTGAAAAAATAGAAGTGGCGAATGTCAAGAAAATCAAATAAAACAGATGGGCAGGAAGAGCTGCAGATATATTTAATGTACTAAACACACTGAGGACTCTACCTCCCAGTGTGCTGCCAAGCAAACATTAGTTTGTACGGACTGAAAAATGTATGAACACAGAGTAGCACTCTGGCTACTCAGTGGATATGTGCCCCCTAGCAGATTTTTACCTGCCCTGTCAACGTATGGTGGCTCATCACTCTTCTGGTGAGCTTGTGCCTGCGTGGGTGGGAATCAGGGAGTAGCTGTGAACTCATAACCTGCTCTGCCTGGTGACATATTTTTGTGTTATGTATCTGTGCACTTGTGGATTGGAAGGCTATGATTTATCAGTCTTGAATATCTAGGCAGTTTTATTGTTTACAAAAACAGAAACAACACGGCATCTGCAGAGCTGCAATCATCTGTAATTATTTTTGCAGCATGCTTGTTCTTTGGTAGGTTGAAAGGTTGGAGAGAAATTAGTGAAAATACACTTTTTGAAAGTTTTTTGATTAATTTTCTTTTCCAATCACCCACACGCTGTTTCTTCCATTTGTGCTGTTTTTATCTTGGTGGCATTATCTGTTTTCACTTATAGTTAGCTGTGTGACAGTGACCTGCTGATTTTTCAATGGCTTCCAACAGCACTTATTATCCAGCACTCTTCTTCAATCAGCGGATTGCAGAAGTGCAGTGCACTCAGGGATATTCAGATAATGGGTTACAATCAAACAGAGATGTTCTCCTGTCTTTCTGTAGTGCTTATTTGTGCATTTGGCAGAGTTGTGATACTGACATTTGAAGTTCTAATAGGGCTTCCTATCTAAAGGTCCCCAAGCGTCGTGCAAAGCACTGATCGTTCACTCCCTTAAATGTGCTGGAACTTCAGCACCTCCTGAGAATGCTGGAACTGGGAATTCTAATTTTACAGCAACTAAAGTAAGATTTTATCCCATCTTCACAAATTTTTAGTGAGAAACAACTGCTTTATCCTCTAAGCATTTCCTGAGGTCCCCTTGGTGGAGGGTGCACAGGACAGGTGTAGTTGGCAGATTTCCCTGACTGGGATGGAGGCAGAGAATAATCTCATTTAATCAGTAGCAGAGTAACTTAGTGTATCTTTGTTCATACTCAAAGAACTAAGAAACATCTCCCATATCACAAATCAGTGGGGAAAAGGTGGGATGGCACACTGACAGAAAAGAGCTGGGACTTTCCCTGGGCTCTAAACACAAGGGAAGGGAATGGCTGTAGGTTACTGGGGCCTGTCTGCCTGAATGAGGAAGAACAAAAGAAGGAGGCAGTAGACAAACTAGGGAGACAAATTGGAAGTTTTGGTGCCTTAAGCCTGAGAGAAACTGTGCTAATGGCACTGCTGGCTACCAAGAATTTGAAAAAGCAAAGCAAAGCCCACTTATTTTTTTTGATTATTTTTTTTTGATCCTTTTAAAAAGGATCATGTTTCTCAAAAGTAAGTAAATATTTCTATCCCTACTTCTCTTCTCTAAATAATAATGCAGCTTGGAAGTGTTCACTACCAGCTGAAGTGTAAAGAGACAGAAAGAATGTCTCCAACAACCTGCTTGATAAAAGAGGACAAGGAGCGCATGTGCTGATCCTGTTAACTCTGCTTGCTGGGAGTAAGGACACAGAGTTTAAACCCTAGTAGCCAAAATGACATGGAAAAAAAAGCAAGAAAAGTGAAAGCAAATCACTCACTTTACTGCTCTAGCCATTATTTGGAGTTACTGGGAGAAGTAGTACCAATAATGTGGGGGATTACTCTGCTGCAGATATTGGCAATATTCCAGTACAACTTAGGGAAATTTACCTAAATGCTAAGGCAAATGTCTTCTGTCACTGTTGATTGTGTTTAACAAAACAAAGTTAGCATCATCAGGCTAAAAAAATACTTAACTGAGGTAATTTTCTGTACTTTTATAGAAGTTCACAGAGCATTGAAAGGCTTTCAGGCTACAAGAGTATCTTTGAGAAAATTATTCAGAAACATTAGGCTTATTTTGAAAACACTCTTAAAAGGTGATACGGTGACCTTCTCACTGGCTTGTTGTCTCTGTGAATATTAAATACTCTTCTCTCTTTATAAATTTACTGATGGTGCTAAAATAAAGATCAAGGACTCTTTTCCCCTACCTGCATAAAATTGTTAATTCCCCAATTAGCAATTATATGCAGGTAACTGCTGAAGGGAGGCTGTGATAGACATTCAGTTTCTCTAGTAACCATCTGAAGATCTGCTCTTTTTACTTACTGAATTATTTTGTGCTGCCTAAGAATATTTCTTCTTTTAACTCCTTCACAAACACCCCAGATGTTCTTTGCCATTCACTGTCCCTCTGCTATGATCACATAGATAACAATCTCTGGACAGCTATAATTCTCACTGCAGGTATTTTCCAGCATTGAAAGTAATACAAGAAATCAAAGAAATACCACTGGAAAAGTTTTCAGGAAGCTGTCTAGCCAATACCCCTCCTCTGAGGCAGGGTCAGGAGCAGCTGTGTCTCTTGAACATGTCAAAATAACCTATCCTTAAAACTCCCTGAGGCTGAGGTTCCAGTGACCTCCTGAGGTACTGCTTCCCTGGGCTACCATGTAATGAGTGATGTGCTGAGACTTCCCTGCTGTCTAGCCTAAGAGGCCCTTACTGAAAATTAAATGAGTTATTGTTCTACCTTTCAACAGCAGTCTACTGCTTTTTGCCTTTTTTTTTTTTTTTTTGGTCACACTCTGTAACTTTGTCCTCTGGTTTATGTGTCCTTCCATTCCACTTTGGGAAAAAGCCATTCTCGCTCATTACCTACCCCCTGCCTCCTCCCATTTGTTATTGTTATTTCCCTACCTTATTTTTGAAAGCTTTATAATTGTGTCAGTTCTTCTCTGAATTATGCCCAACTTTTTGGGAATAACCCACTCAAACTCCAGATGGAGGTCTCAAGTATTCTCCAGATTGTAAGGCTTTTCTCTGTCTAGCAATGTTTTTTTCTAATGTAGGACTTGCCCAGGCCAGAACTGTTCATTTAGGATATACTTTCAATATATCCTTTTTTGCAACTGTGTCTCTTCACTTTCGGGTTTTGAACCACAAAAGCCACCAGGACTGGAACATATCTTGGCTATTTTCCATGGTGTATGTTCAGTTTTACTTGTGGCATGGTCCTTTGTACTTTGAATTTCATAATTTTCAGACAATCACTCCAATTGCTCACATTCATTTTAAATCCTAGTCTTCTCATCTTAGCGTGACCTACAAGCTGACTCATCCCCCAAGTCATTGATAAAGACTTGAAATAGATTTGTCTTGGGACAGACTGTGTGACCTGACTTGAATGACCTTCTCAGTTATTCAGATAGTCTAACATATAAATGTGCATTTACCTTATAGGCTTTATTTCAAGCTCTTTTCTGAGAACAGAAATGGGACCATATCAAAGGCACGCTAACATCAAGACATACTGCATCAGTAGTTTCTTTCCCGACATGAGACTAGTCATCTTTCCAGAGAAAGAGATGAAAAGGTTTCTTACAGCTTGCTCCTGACAAATGCAGTGTTTTTGAGGAAGGACCTGCTTTCGGGGTTGGAAACTCTGCGGTGACATCAGTCAAAATTGTAGAGTATCAGCTCCCTTGAGAAAAAGAGAGTGGGTTTTTTTCTTCACTCATATCTTTAGACAGATGCAGTTTTGACATGCTCTTTCCATTTAATTTCTTGTCAAACACATATGCTAGCTGAACTACAACCATTTTGTGAATAAGTTAGATAGCCTGTTGACATTAATGAGGAATTTTCTATTGCCATAATTGGCCAGAGGTCTAACTGGCTACAGCTGAAAGCAGTTTCCATGCCAGCACAAACAATAATTGTGCTCAGCAAATATTACATGCTGGCAGCTGCAGCTGAACCCTGTAGCTCAACTTATTTTAGCCTATACAGGTTCAGTTAATAGTTATTTTATCTTGCAGTAACTAAGGTGTTTTAAAAGCTATTTTGTTCTTGATATTAAACTACATAAATAATACAAACGAGCTGAAAGTATATACTTTTATGTTAGAGATATTCTAGCAATAAAAGCAAGTAAGCAAAGAATTAAAGTAACTTTACTGCTTCACTGCTTTTCCTGTTCTCCATTAGCCCGTGTGACAGCATTGGCTGTCCAGTTTGTGTGGCAGGATGCAACATCAAAGCCCAGGCAGTTTTTACATAATTTCCCAGTATGTTTCCTTTCTCATATATTTTCCATTCACCTTTTCATTGTTGTTGTTTGGGGTTTGCTCTGTTTTGTTTCTCTTCCCTTCTGCTGTCTTCTCATCCTCTTCAGTTAAATGGTTTGGCTAGGGTCTGTTCCCAGTCTGGCACAGTGGCAGGAAAGGAACTACCAGGAGCTGGAGGAATGTCTCAGCAGGCAGTGAGGCTGCAGGGTTTATCCTACACACAGCGCAGGGTGGAAAAGCTCAAATGCTCTTGTGCATGTTGCGGTGTGGGCTGCCCTCAAGATTGCTTGGTGCAACTTCTTCTGCCCCCTCTGGTGCAGGAGCTGGCTTTTGGCTTCCCAGGGGTTTTTGGGGCTCTCTCTCACTCATGGATGTAGGTGCCATCTGGTCAGGGTCTGTGCTGCCCTGGGGTTGTGAATGGACTGGAATTATCTGATACAGGTCATTAGCACTGAAGGTTAATTGCATGTCTATTCAACCTCACTTTGAGGTGAAATATAAAGTCTGTAGTGTGTTTGTCTGCTTTTGAGGGCAAAAATGTCTATTTTCAAGATAGGCCTAAGGGGTGAAGCTGGGATAGCTTATGAACTTTTCTAGGCAAGACTGAGTTCCAGAGCAAGCCTATATTCCTGCCAAAGAGCACACTGCTGCTCAAGTGCCTCTTGTTTCTCCTTTCCCCATGGGTTGTGTTACTGTTATGTCTTCCTGCGTGATATTTACCCTTTGTCTGCAATCACAATTGTTAGGAGGAACATTGGCCTGCCAGAAGTACATTGCATGGAATTGGATGGTCTTAAATTAAGTGTTAGTGTTTGCAAGAACAGGGAGTGTGCTCTAGTTTCTCCAGCTCCAGCTGTCCATCCCCATCATTCCCTTTATTCATCTCTTCATCAGAAAACTGGAAGGTTTTTTTAGTAATATGCTAGGAATAGGAAAAAAACCAAAAACAAAAACAAAAACAAACCACCTGAAGGTCTGGAAAGGAACCTGAAAGTGTAGCAATAGAATTATATGGTGTAGCTTGCAAAATTCAGCAAATTTGTAGCTTGGACTTGAAATGTGTCTTCCCCTGCAAATAAATTAAAAAAAAAAAAAAAATAGGTATTTCCATATAGACAGATGGTCACCTTCCCCTAGAAGCCAAGTATGAGACAGTTGTGAGCTGAAACATGGCCATGGTATCCAACATCTGGTGAAATTGTGAGCAGTAATGTAGTAATATTTTATTGTTTAATTTTCTTTATTGGGTTGTTTTCTATACATGGAGTGATTCACTTCTCAGTTCATATTTTCGTCTCTTCTTGAAATACATACTGTGGGAAATGGAGTGTTTTAGTTTTGCTCTCCAGTACTGCGAAGAAAACTGTTCTTACCCAAAAAACAGTGGAGCTTTACTTCTTCAAAATTTCATGCTGCTTTTTCACACCAACACCAATAACAGAGCTTGCAATGTTAGTTAAAACATTCTACTACATTGCATTAATCTACTGCCCATCATAGACTATATATACATAGTTCTGGAAGCTTTAAATAGAGCTAAATAAAAAAGCAGCATCGGGGACTGTATAACCCAAGCACAAAGCAAGAGGAAAAAAACCCAGGGAGTAGACCACAATAGTCAATGTAATAATCAACAAACCTAGCACAGAGACCATGGCCTGTGGTAGTTATCCTAGCAAGGAAATTTTTAAGAAGTTATCTGAACACAGTCATTGAGGCAATTTTATGTTGCTATCTTCTGGTCACCTGCCATACACAAAAGTGTTGTAATTTGAAACTCAATGGGTCTGTGATACAAACTGGCAGTGTGAGCCTGTCTCTCCGTGTTGTACAGAAAAACAGCTCAGTCAGGTGGGTCAGAATATGGGAAGTCTTGGAAGAGAAAAGAAGTGTCAAGACTGGATGCTCTGTAGCACACAGAAGCAGCAGCATGGATAGATTGCAAGATGAGATCGCAAACTGATGGTCTAGAAAAGCAGATTTTGCAGGTGTGCTCTGCATGGACACGAGCAGATGGGGAAGAGGGCATGGCTGTGCCTCTCTGAGCCAGGGAGGAGGAAGTTCCAGAAACAGAGGCACGGAAATGAAAGCCTCTCACTCCAGTCCTGAACAAACAAATGCCTAGTTAGATTTTCATGGCTTAAAGTGCAGATTTCATCTGTCTCAGTAATCTTTCATGGATTAATCCACTGTCACCAGAGAGACAATTAAGGCTGAGATGAGCTCACAATTTGGATTCACACTTTACTGTTAAATCATAAACAAGTTGAGATTTCATGGTGGGATATTTTGGACTTTGCCCTTAATCTTAAGAGAATCACAAAGAAAATCTCTCTTGAAAAATGTAAATGATACACAATATCTACATTCTTCTGCAAAGCAAATTGCAAAGTTTATCCTAGCTTTCTGTGTTACAGACTTTGTGTTCCCCAGAAGATACAAATTTTCCTGAATGAAGTTCTAGTGACAAAGTGGGTTTGGGGCTCCCCTAGAACGATAGGAGTTAATTTCTCATTGCACTTGCCCCATAAATGTTCACCAGCTGCTGTGCTGTAGGGCAGCAGGTATGGTAGGAAGTCAAAGAGCCCTCCCTCTGTCTGCTCATTGAAGCTGCACAATTAGTGGGAAAAAGAAAAAAAACTTTGGGAATGAAAACCCAAGAATAAAAGAAAATTTGATATTAAGCACAATTTCAGATTAAATTCCTGTTTTCACACTTTTATTTGCGTAATTTTGTCAGCTCCCACATGATGTGCATATTGCTTTCAACCACCAGCAGAGCTTTTCATTGCCATGCAAAGAAGTTGACAATAAATTATAGAACTCTGACGATGTGGTTTTTTACTTTATCTCAGTGGCATCATCCTACTTTACTACCTCTAAAGTCAAAAATGCACCACAGTAAATACAGAATTTTGTATTCATACATACAGTTGGTAGAAGAAAGCTGCTTTTTCAACTTCTTTTTTATTATGCTCTGCCAAGGTCTTGGCTTTAAAACAAACAGCTTTCTGAAAATCTGCATTGACCTAATATTTCCAGAGATGCATTTTACAATGGACACACATCCGGTCTCAGATTATTGACCTGGATAAAGTATAAAAGAGATGTTAGAAGCTGAAAGTTAAGGTCTTCATGGCGTCCCTATGCCAAAACATTGAATATATGTATTGGAACAGCAAATACTCCCATCATTGTCGCATCGGTCTTGGAGGACATAATGTCAGTCTGTCTTCTAATGAATATTGGAACATGTGTCAAATCAAGAGGCAGTATGAAAGCTTGATGTTAGCTCAGTTTAGCTTCAACCACTAGTTACTGTGCATTGGCTTCCAAAGCACTTAAAATATTTGGAACAAGAACAAAAAAATCAGTAAAACTTGGTAGGAATTCAATGAGAGAGGGAAATTCAGCACACATCTCTGCTAATTGATGCTCTCGCAAATCAGGCATTCAAACATATCTTTGGACTTTTCTAAATTTCTGGCAACCACCACTTCGCAACATGAGCTTGCATATATGAAATGAGAAGATGAAATTAAAAGACACTACACAATCTAGTACCACTTTCCTGACCATATTTGATGTTTTCCTTTGAAACTCCCAAGAATCTCTTTCTAATTAAATATATCATTCTAAAGTCTCTACTGAACGGCCTTGTTGAGCATGGTTTGTCACTTAAAAAAATATAAAAGCATCTTGTAAACAAAATTGTGAAGGAAATTAAGGGACTCCCCAAGGAAGGGAATGGTTTTGCAATTTTCCACACTGTTAATTAACTACAGTTTTAATAATACAACAATGTCTTGGGGAGGGTCCAACGGAGCTGGGGAATTCTCCATATTAAGCAGTTAACAGCTGTCCCATCCCAGCTGCATGAAGGACAGATAGTGGAAACCAATATTGGAAGGAAAAGGAAGTGCTGCTGTCTCCTTTTAAATGCAGTGGAGGAGGGAGGCTAAATGTCTGGGCAAAGGTCAGATGGGTGGACTTTAGTTAGAGTCAGAAATAGAAGCACGATGGCTGAGCCATCGAGTCCCAAGGCCATCGCTGCTCTCTTATAAACCAGATTGCAGCTAAGGTGCTTGTTTGTTACATGAAAAACCTCAGAAAGGTTGGTTCAGATAAGCATTCATTCCTCTGAGAGCTTATCTCAGCCTAACTCAAACTCTTTGACTCCTCTGAGCCTGCAAAGTGGATGTCTTGCAAGAACTTTTTAAAAAATATGTTTCTGTATTTTAAAATCCAGTTGGAAGCAAGCTGGAGAGCAAACTAACAGGGATGAAAATTAAAGATAATGTGAAGTGAATAAACTGAATTTCAAATCCCAATATGATTTGATCTGGCAGATTTTGGTCTAAGTCACTGTGGTTTCATTTATTTTACCTCCCCTTTACACTGGAAAAAAATTGAGCACCTCCCTTGCCCCTCTTTGGTGAACTGTTGCCCTCCTTGGCTTGTACAGTGCTGTCGTCCAAGATGTCTTGATGGGATGTGGGAGGAAAGGTTTTTTCACCCAGTAAAGTCCCAGTATCATGCCAGCATGCAGCAGGGATCAGATCCCACTGCAGGATGCAGGAACCAGAGGCTGTGATTCGCTGAACCTGTTCTGTGCTGCTCCAGCACAAAGCAAAACTCATGTCCTGCTCATCGGTGGGTTTAAGCTTTACTTTCCTACCTTGTCTCAAAACATCCTCACCCCTCTTGCTAGGCATCAGAAATGCTATAACAAGGTCTGGAACATAGTTCTAAGGCAGACTGCTACTCTGGAGGGACAAGACAAGAAGCCATTAATGAGAGAGATGCACAGATGAGTTGATGTGTTTAAGGGCAGCATCTGCTGAAAGAGGCTGTCCAGTATGAGCCATTTACTTGCCATTGCTGTTGTTCATTTTCAGCTGAACTGCTCCTGGCAGGACTTCCTTAAGGGATGTAACATGACTGAATTCCTTCTCTCCCAGACAAACTACAGGAAGAACTGGATGTCACTCTGATTTTTGGGTAACAAAAGCTCAGCCAGTTATCCAGTTCTTACAGACCTCTTCCTCCTCAACTGCTCGTTACCAAATGCATCATATTTGGTGATAGCTGGTGGAAGACTGTGAGTTTTCCTGGGTAGGGATGGGACTCTGAGAGATTTTTTGTCTGCAAATCTCTCTTAGGGGAAGTGTCTTGGTCAGACACAGTTTCTATAAGTGCAGAACAAGAATCTTGCTTCACAAAGTCTCTGGGGATATTGAACTGAGATGTGCACTAATGATTGCTTTTTCTTTACTATCCTTACTGAGCACTGGTCTTAAAAATAACCTTAAAATGCTTCCTTACCTTTTCTGCCCTTTGAATGCCAAGACCTCCTTTGATTATCTCTGAAATATCTTATTTCCTTGACAGGTGTATTTCTGGGTACAGACTTACGGGGTGTTAAATGCTCTTTTTCTGTGGTCAAGGCCCCATGGTTTATTGTAACACAAGTACATTTAAATTAATAAAACCATAAATTCATGCCATGACACTATATAAATACTGCTTGTAGGTTGTGAGAGACTGGACTGTTAATGGTTAATGACTCAAACCAATTGTCTATTTGTGGAGGCTCCAGGGTGTTTTGCTGAGGCCAGGTTTGCACCCTCAGTGGGGGGGAGGAGGTGAGTTTTGGTGTGTGGTGGCCTTTTGCATAAGGCAGAGGGGACTTTGTGAGC
>VZSR01003807.1:18603918-18622880 GCA_013398615.1 Brachypodius melanocephalos
TATATATAATAATAATCAAAATGGTCACATACTTGCTTTCCATTGCAACCAACTTGTTCTAAATATAAACCTTACATATAAATATGTATATATATATTAGAAAAAACCACAAATCATTTAGAGTCGTTTCACTCTCATCTGCCCCAAGGGATCTATTAACAAGAGCCTGAGTTACCCTCACCTTCTGGTGATGTTTAAAGGGGATATAGGTGACTGTTTAAAGGGAAATACAACACTCTTTGGCAATGATGTAACTGCTACAAAACCTTTCTTCCCTCTATCACATTTCCATTTTTTACATGTAAAGAAAAATATAGTATTTTTGTGTTTAAATAATATTCTTTGCCTCAAACAGATGTTAGCCATTACACTATTAGCATATCTCATTCTTCTGACGTATCTCCTGAAGAGCAAGCAAGGTTATTCACAGAAAATTAAACAGCCAAGGACTAGAGCTTGTCTCAAAAAAGAGATTTATTTTGCTTAATAAGTTGCTGTTAGACAGATGCTTCCTGAATCAGTGAATAATCCCTTTGATTTTTTCATGACTGCAGTGAATGTTCATCAGCCATTAATAAGTTCTAGACCTACAGAGATCTGCTCTACTAAAAAAATCTGCAACGAGCGTGTGAGCTTCCTAAGGGGAGCTCTGCCCACAGCTATGTGTTATCCAAATCCAAGAGAGAAGCTCCTTCCTCTGGCCTCTGATCTAACAGTTGTCAGATGACACAGAAAGCTGGTCTTTGAAATCACATCTTGGCACAAACTATGAATCACATGTCTTGTATGAACTATGAAACTACTTTTATTGCTGTTGAGGAGTTCATTATGTCTTTATCAGCAGCAATAATTGCATGTTAAATGTTGCTCCAGCTTCTATTTAATTTTGGGTAGATTTACATCAGTAATAGAAAGGTAGGCTAACAAGAAGGCAGCATAATTGTATGAAATTGCAACTTAACGAATCATTGAAATACTAACATGGACCAAGGTGCCTTAACAAATTACAATCTGGGAGTGCAGCACAAAATTTCATATTTAGATCACAGTAGTGAAGTATGTTTGTGTTGTTCTCTGAATGTGTTTCAGGTATCTATCAAAACTCAAAGTGGTCTTGAATGTTCCTACTTATCCTCCTAAATGTACTGAGAAATATGACACTGAAGCAAGGAGAGGGCTTTGTGCAGGAAATACAACTACCACCCATTAATTCCACCTTACCAACTTCATACTTGTTCATCTCAAAGGGAGATCCCTGAGAATGGTTTCCTTGGCTGTTTCCAGGCTCAAGCTGAAAACTGAAAGCAAAAGTCAACATATGAAACCCAGCTCTGTGCAAGTGAACCCTTGTCACTTCAGTGGCAGCAGCAGTCCTGGGATTCCTATGAGTCTCTGTCATTGGCTCTCTTCTTCTCACTATCTCAATGGCCTGGGGGAAAAGCTGCTCTTAATTTACCCATTTGTTTCACTTTAATTCACCCAGCAGCTCTCAGCAGCTCTCAGACAGCTGTGCTGTACGTGTGGGGATCTTGATGTATTTACTGCCCAAAAATGGGATGGCTTGTCTCTGCAGTCTGTGTGGTCTCTTGGTGAACAGAGATGCTGCATGGCACAAGTATATGTAGGGCAATATGGGAGCAATAATTCTGCTCTCTTTCAGGAACTCCTGCACAGAATGATCAGACCCCAAGAGTAGTCCAAGTGACCTTACAAATCCATCAGGATTAGTGAAGAGATGAGTGTTGTGCCATGGTCTGCAAACTGAGGAAGGGGAATTTATTCTGCTGCTGTCACTACTAAGTGCCAAAATCATCAATGGGTGCATGTACTGGTGAGAATAACTCTTTCCACAGAGAATGTAGGGCTCTGTCCCTAAAAATTCTGCTGTGTATTTCCAGTGTGTTTCTGCTCTGACTTGCCAAGTTCTGCCATGTGTAAGAGTGCATGCTATGTCTTCCAGGCATACTGTTGGGCATGGCAAATTCAAGGGAATATGTGTTTTGTCATTGTTAAGGAGGATAGAAAATACTAAGGGCATTAAATGCTATTGTAATTTCCTTGCAATGATCACAATGCAAATTTTCTTTTAGTACTTCTGGGAAGCAGGTCATAATGTCTACATAAATTTAGAAAGCTGTAATAATTGCTCCTATGCTTTAAATGAATTCTCAGAACAACATTAGTACATTGACATCTTAGTTTTGAGTTGATTTGGGAAATCTACCATGTGGTATGTATATCAAATGAAGTCCTGGAGTAATGCAAACCTGTTCTTGGATCCAGGTAATGATTGTGCCAATATCTGGAAGACAGATTTTCCACAGATGGCCTCTCTGGCTATGTTCTTTATTACAAAAACTATTGTGAAGCAGACATGTGTCTGTAGTCTTGTGTGTTGATTCAACAAGGAGGATGGAATGCATGTTTGAATTCCCTAATGATGGCCCCTAACTTTGGGTCAAAGCTCAATCCTGTGAAGGGGCAGAGAATCTGCTGTTGCCATTAAAGAGTCCAAGAGGTCTGCCCAGCCCCCTTAACTTATCCTTAGTGGAACAATGCCAGGTAGAATCACAGCACAACTCTGTCCCAAACCACTTTTCTTCTTTCCAAGATCTCAATTCAAGATATCAAAAAGCAACCACAGCAACTCAGCAAACCTAAGATGTCAACCTCCTAAACAAGTTTTGAAAAATAAATTATTAAAGTAGCATAAGCCTCAGAGCTAAAAAAAGAGCTGCTCTGGGATTAAATACACACAGCTGCTTAGTCTGTTTGTAATCCAGTTTTCTCTGTGGTATCTGGCAGTCAGAGCATAAAAGGCATTCTTGAAATTAATTTTTTTCTGAGACTCTTATATACGAAAGCATCTGGATAGTTGGAACTTAAAAAAAAGCAAAGCAAACATAACTCAGACATTGCAGTTCTTATTAAAAGATAAATGCTTTCCAGGGATGTATTTCTGGTTAATATAATCTTGAAAAATCTTCAGTAGACAATAGATGTAGAGAACAAAGCTTATGTGGCACAACATCTTCTTGTAATCTGCCCTTCCTTGAAGCAAGAGCAATAGTTTAAGTTACTGATTCCAACTAGTTTTCTTGGAAGACAAAGTTCAATTTACATTTATGACTGCTTGAAGCTATTTTGAGGAATCCAAATAAAAGTATAGCTAGCCTTCAAAGCTGTCTCAGAAGTGACACAGAAAATGTTAAGCATACTTGTGGCTTGCACTTGTGTTGTTTGTCATTATCAAACTTACATTGCCTCTGGTTTTGAAATCTCAGGGGAACATTTACTCTGCAAAGTGTGCCTCAAAATGTAAATGTGCTTTCTGGAATGCATTTTGTTGTTGTTTCTGAATACTTTTGATCTTTTTTTTTTTTTTAATTTGTCCTTTGCAAAAAAAAAAAAAAAAATCTGCAGAAAACAAACATGTTCTTTGCCCTTACACTGACAGTTCAGGAAAGAAAGAAACCAGCCAATCAAGAAACCTCTTTATGACTTTGGAGTTGAAGAAGTTGTCATAGTAGCTTTTGAGAAGTGACAAATTTTGGAGGCCTTTAAGAGAGATGGATGGGTTTGAAATGTGCTGTAAAACCACATCAGCTCCAAGACTGAAACAGGGCCAGCTGAGAGGGACTGGGCCAGATCAGCAGCAGCACAGCAGCACTGCACCCCCTTTCCAGGAGCACCCTGAGCACCAGTGGGTCTGGGCCCCTAAAGCCAGCAGCCCCTGCCCAGTCTTTGCCATGCTACCATGACACCATCATGTGGAGTGCCTGGAGAATCCAACCAGGGAGACAGGAGACTGGGAGGGTCTGACACTGGGAGCTTTGCCTTGGTGAGGTACTTAAGTGAAAATACCTGCTGAGTGCTAAGAATACAGCACCAGCTATTGCTGATATAATTTACTTGAAGGCTTTGAATTCTTAGGAGAATTAGGAGGGGTTGGCCAGTGCTTTGCTTTGGGATTGTGAGGGCCTCCTGGTGCTGTGAGTGCTCCTAAATGACCAAAAAGTTTTCAAGCTTTAACAAGAGATTGTGACAATCCTGGAACACCATGAACATGTGCCTTCATGTATTCTCATTTCCAGGCAGGGATAAAAAAGGTAGAGACAGCATTAGTGTCTGACCTTTCCCCATTCTCCAGCAGTTTCAGTGTGTGTTTGATTTAGTTGTAAGTACCCATTAACTCAGAGGAGTTAAAGGGGATGAAATTTGGACTTATTTCTTTAAGGTACAAAGATAAGAGCAAAGATAATGAGCAACATCTCTCATCTGAGATTATTTTAGTCTGGAAAAATGCTCTCGTACGAATCAAGAAAGGCATTTAATTCTCTGTAATCTCATGAGATATTAGTTTGCAATTTATAGGATATTGTACAGGTCTCTGTGTATCATAGAAACAAAGGTAAGAAATCTGTGAACTCAGTCATTCATTCCCAGTTTCCTCACTTGGGCCAAATCAGCTCTGCATGAGACTGAACAGGAAAGTGGATTGCTGAAATCATCTGAATTTTTAAAAAAACACACCAAACAAACAAACTGACAAATAAGTCAAAACTGAGCTTTATTTTGTTTTTCTGTATGGTAGAGATGGAACAAAGAGTGTTTGGCTGTGACAGCAAGGAGCAGAGAGAAGGCAGGAAGTTTCACAGGCAAAGCAAAGGTACATAAAAGCACCCGAATTTAGACCTTCCCTTGGCTCTTAAAGAGAGTCACTGGGGTGGAGGGGCAGAGAGGCATGCAGCACAACATAATACCACTGTGCTGACTCTCCCCTTTCAAACTCATCTCTCAGCATCTTGTCCACAAGGGGTATCAAACTCAGAAGTTTCAAAAATACTTTAATCACTAAATATGTCTAGTAATACCTCTCCATGGTATTTCCAAGGAACTGGGCTAGGAGAGCATTTGCTTTCCACATTAATTTATCAAAGATATTTGAAAGTTTACAGTAGCTTTTGGAAAAGCAGAAATCAAAGGAATGAACTTTTCCTGCCAGCTGCATCAGTTATAAGCTGCTAAAATGTAAGATAGTGAACATTTCAGGGCAGTTCATTGTCAGTGTAGAAATCCTGATAGTCTAAGAGAGGGCATCCAGCAGTTTGAAAGCCATCTCATACTTTCTTTTGAGTGACAACAGCCCCTCTGAAACTGAAATTTGTGGAAATGCTTTTCTGCCATTCCAGCCTCCCTCTCCATCAACCTCCCCAAACCCCTACCAAGGATTAAAAGTGATCCCATTGTCATACTGACAAAATAAATGAACATGACCCACTAGTTTCCACAATAACTATTTGACATTAAAGCAGCTGGTAATTAAAGTAATCCTTGCTCCCTGGTGACACATGCAGTGTGACAAAACAGAGGTAACATGGCAGCAGCAGAACCTGTCTCCTTTATTTACTCGCTGCTTCAGTGCCTTGTCCTCTTGAGGGATTTATCATCTTTTGAATTACCCGAGAGCAACTGAGTTACATTAAAATGAATATCTGTGGTGAAAATGTTAACTTGAAAGCATCTGCTGTGATAGCCCATAAAATAAAATCAATATACTTTCAGATTCATCACGTTCCTCCTGGGTCTGTGGTTGATTTTGCAGTGGTTTTCCAGAAAACAAAGGCTGCAGCTCAGCTGCTGGACTGAGGCTGGGGACCTCTAACCTGGACAGCTCAGAGATCCAATGTGTGGCATGGAACTGGCACAGAGTAGGTTGCTTTGAAACAATCTCCACTCAATTTTACCTCAGGAACTTTGGGCTAGGTACTTTTAAGCAGAGAAGGGAGTTAAAAGTGGAACAAAATGTTGTTTTAAATTATCTGGGTCAGGCCGGGAAGGTCTGAGCAGTGCCTTCTTTAGGATGGTCTACTGGAGAACCACAGTGCCACAACTCTCTGCAGGGAGGAAGATCTCCCTCCTGTTGGACCAGCTCTGCTTGATGTGTGCCAGATTTTGGAGCTTGTCTGCATTCCTTCCAGGCCTTGGAAAACCTGCATCCATCTGGTTTTTTGCATTCATTTTCCAAAACAAGAAGGACATCTGTATCCTTTACACCTTTCTTACTGTTCCAATAGCATAAATGTACATGGCAGTTAAGAAATGCAATATGAAATGCTCTATATCCTGAATAAATGTTACATGAATCAGGGCAAAAGAATAGTTTGAGACAAAAAAGATTAAGAAGATGCTTTATTAATGAGTGGAATCTTAGGCCAAAGTAGCTGCTTAAAAAAGCCTTTGGAAGATGGAAATTGATCACACACAGCATGGTCAGCACTGTCCTTCCTGCTGGGCAAAGAAGGCAGTCCAAGAAAGTACAAAGTCAAAGGACTCAAAAATGAGCTGTGGTGGTAACATAAGTGAGGAAGCAGCTACACTCATTCTTCACAGTGGATACAAGGAAAGATCTGGCCTTCAGAAAAAAATACCCAAGTAGCCATCTAATGGAGGAGGAGGAAACAAAGTTCATTTTAATTTAGCATCGTTTGGATGGGAGATTAAACTGAACAGAAAGAATTATTTCCATGTCATTGGTGCTCCACAAGATGGTGTGCCAGACAGGGCAAAAGCCTGTAAATGTAAACCTTCATCTCACTCTCTGCTCTGCCAGAGCACTTTTTCATGGTTCTGGAAAGACTCTCTACATGCTTCTGCCTTCTCCCTGTCTCCTGTGACAAAGGTAATAAATTCCTGAGAGTAGGAAAGGAAGATGTGGATACATGCTTCAAAGCTTCTGAAGAACTCAGGCACAGTAATGTACTCTCTGCTGCTAAAATTGCTGTACTCATTTCTAAATTAGCTAAATTGGAGTTAAGGCATCACTCATGTAAGCTGAGTGGAAAATAGTTGCTCACTCTGGATGTGCAGCTCCATAAAGACAAGAAACCTAATTTCAAAGGCTAAGCTATGACCAGCTAATAATTATACCTGGGAAAAGAACAGCTACTATTGTTGAAGATTCTGTTCTGTTGCTATGGAAACCTCTATGTCATGGAGTGTCTTATCTGTGAATGGTATAGATGAAGAAATGCAGAAAAACATTTTGTTATACAAGATCAAGAACTCATGGTCTTTCTTTTTGTGCTTGTGGAAAACAAGATACACATTTTAACTGAAGCATGAAATTATTTTAAATATTTCGTTATTGGAACAATTGGTCTCAAGTGCTACCTCGTTTGAGTTTTGAGAAAAGATAATGTCATCTCTACTTGATTGCAAACAGTGTCCCTTAATTATGTCTCAGTGACCCTTGAAAGACCTTTAAAATAAAAAATATTCACTCCCTCTGTTCAGTGTTTCTAAATTATTTAAATGACCTGAGGAAAAACGCAATTTAAGGCACCTTTGTGCTGGCAGGTGTCAGGACAGGAGCTCAGCCAGAGAAAAATACATACAGGTGAGTTTGTATTTTCCAAACTATTTTTAAAACTTCCTAAAATGGTCCCAGGGCAACTTCAGGTTCTGGGTCCATATGCTGATGAGCAATGTGGCCATGGTGGGAAGGCAGCTAAGCAAGCACAACCACCCAGCAAAGTTTTAACTCCTCCAATTATTATCCTACTTAAAACCCTTCATGAGAGGTGAGGAAATCTGACATGTGTCCCCAGTTTCAGCCCTGATCCACACATGAAACCAACTCCAGGTTGTAAATTCTCGGAACAAACCCTCCTAAGCTCAGATCTTTGAGGAGATATTTGTGGTAGTTAAATTGTCCAGGCAGTAATTCAACTATAAATCACACGCCTTCCCAAGAAGACAACCTGACGATTTCCCTTTACAGAGATTTGCATTATGCTTTGAATTAGATCAGCAGTGATTTGCAGCCTTCTGCCCCCAGGTGACCCTGCAGCACAGCTCAGACTGTGCTTCGGTCCATCTTTCCAGTTGTCAGTGTGTCTGAGCCACTGCAGGAGGCAAGTGCTTTCTCAGAGTCATTGACACCTTAGTTAAAATTGCCTCCACAGTATCAGCTGAGCTGTAATATCAAACTAAGTATGCTTCAGCCATGAAATGGGTTAGCTGAAATCACCTGAGGCAGTGGCTTTTCTGTCAAGAGGTGAATTACACCCACGGTGTGCTGGTTTTGAATAAGCCTTAAGTTTTAAAGCAAACATTGCACAAACCAAGAGATGCTCAACAGTTTCCTCCCAAGAAAAGAATCCAAATTGTTAATGTATTGATTCTATCTTTAAACCATGTCTCCCTTGATGGATTTCAGGCTATGGTTACCTAGAGAGCAAAGAAAAATATTGAGATGGCAGTCTAGCAAATTTTCTTGGATTTTAGCATGATCTCTGCTTTTAAGAAGTCTGAATGTAGTTGGTATGCACTAAACTTCTGACAAAGCAAGGTTACTGGATACCAAGACGTCAAGAGATGATAGTTGTGTTTGTTGGTGTGGTGTTTAACTTTGTGGGTTTTTTCAGGAAGCTTTCAAAGTGGTTAGGTTTATCTCTGAAATTCAGAGATATCTAGAGTGAAGAGAGGCACCAGATGATGAAAGTTCCATAAAGCAGGGAGGTATCTACTTCCAACTAAGCTCCAAGTGCCTCTGCAGCTCTAGTTGTAAGCAAAAATATGTGCTAAATATATTAGCTCCAGCTATCCATCTTTTGGCCTGGTTATTGCAGGGACCACTGCTGTTCATATAGGGAGTGCTGATTCAGGCACTACTAATGCTCAAAGTGTGCTTGAGAGCATCAAGACACAACCCTGGTGATAATCAGATTATCTGCATGCTTAGCAGTGAGATGAAACAAAGGTTCTTGGCTGAATTCCCATTTTGCTGAGATCAGGGCAAATTACTCAAAACATGACTTGCAGGCATGAATGCAGTTCTCCTCTGCTCCCAAACATCCAAGCAGTTGTTTCCTCACATATCTTTTTCTTTTTCAGTGTGGTGTAAATTCTTCCAAACCCCAACTTAGTGTATTTCAAGTCATGATAGTTTGTAAACCTTTCTGTGTCCTTGGTTTTCTGGACTTTTTCTCTTGCTCCAATCAATTTTATTCTAGCTTTGCCATTTCCGAGATAATGTTTTATATTATTTTTGTGGACAAACAGAAGAGCATTTAATACATGCCTTCTATGTTATTTTGGCACTCAACAGTCCACAGTGCATTTCCTATGCATGCAGAAGTAGATTTTGATATAATTAGCTAAGTAAGCATATGGCAAAAACCATAGCTGATATGAATGTTTGTAAAAAGCAGGTCAATGCTTGATTTAAATCAGAACACACATGATTTGCTCTGAAACTATTAAAATTACTTTTCTGGACTCTCTCAACTAACTGACTTTGGCTCCTATGTTTACAAGTCTCATAATACTTCTTGCATGTGTCTTCAATTTTTTCCAGGCTTTGGTACGCTGTAAGAGGGAAAGAAGGTTGGAGGCTTTTTCTGGCTTGTGGAAAGCAAATATTTCCTGTCTCGTTCAGGTATGATGAAGCATGGTGGTTTCTTAAATATTATTTGAGGACAAACTGCTGCAGGTTCAGCTTGAGCACATTGTCTCTTGGGCCACCTGAAAGAGAAACTAGTTGATACTATGGAACAGAGTGGAAGATTGCCATGGAGAGAAATAAATGACAGAGGTGCCCATGGTAAATGGCTGAGCAGAATGTATGCTAGTAAAATTTTATGCATAAAACTGGTTTTATTGTTTTACACACAGCCTGACTGATGGTGCACAGTGCTTTCTGGGCAGGAAGGAGAACATGCTGCACCTGTCTGATCTTGCAAAAGACCAAGCTCATGACAGATTTGTGTTTCCTTGAGCTAGAAGGGAATCCATGCTTGTTATCAAATTGTCTGTCACTTTTTATGGTGTTGTCGGTATTAAAAAATCATTACCATTAGAAGATGCTGAGATCACTCTTAATTTTATTATCCAGAGATCAGGTAAAGATACACGATGTTCAAAGACATTTTGGCTTTTTTGTTAATGTCACCTTTCTTCTAGTTACTGCAAACACAGATTGTAGTGATGCAGTTTATCTGTATTTAAATCCCCTTGAGCTGATAGCTCAGCTGAAGGCTGTACAGTGATCTCTTTGTGCATGAAGAAAAGACACTCATTTATTTATATTAATGTCAAGCTTGTCTACTGCACTTTTTTCTTCATCCTAATTGAATGTGTCTGCAGTAGCAGAGAGGGCATGTGCTTGAATAAGGACTAATTGGAAGGAGCCGTCAGGTTAACAGAGATTTAGTTGGATATCTTGCACTTCAGTAGAAAATTTTCCTCAGGATAGTCTTGCACCATTTCTGAGGGTGTATGATGGATGTGTGAGGAAGAGGGTAGGAAGATACCCATTTGGGAAATGTGTGAGGCTTCTATGTAATCCCAATGGGCCTTTTAACCTAGAATGGATAAAATACTAAATAGATGAGTTCCCTGTGGGTTACTAAGGCTTTCACAGTTTCTTTTCCATCTTGTTTCAGATCTTCTTTAGCCCCTCTACACTCTAGAGAGGGGAGCTGGTTCATTTTTTGTGTCCCCACTGAAGTAACATAGGCATAACAGGCAAGAGATGATACATTCTCCATCTCTTGTCTCTCACTGCTATGGCTGCAAATCTGGGAAGGTTTGTTTCTACCATCAACTTTCTGAAAGAATATCTAATATTAGACCGAGTGTGTAAACACAGGGTTAGTATTTCAACTCTTGATGAAACCCCCAGAGAAGACAATGAACAGCTCCTAATATTAATATGCCCTTATTTAAATTAAACTCAATCTTTTTTCCCTCCAAAACATGTCTTTAGGATGTTTTCCTAATAGCCATATGATTTAACCTTTTAGTAGTGGGTATCTAAACACTTTTCAAGCCTAACCTTCTAAAACTGGTGGCATTGGTCAAACCTTCAGTTTGAGAGGTGTCAGCTGCCACTGCTCTCCAATGGGATGCAGGCTGTGCTAGCACAGGGGTCTGCTCCTGCTGCTGCCTATGCAGTGCCCCAGCTAGGACGTGCAGCTGGGTATCCATTGGGAGCAAATTTGCATAGTGTTTCAGGAATGGGAGAAGAAAAGTGGCTTAGAGAGGCAGAGGAAGGCAGAAGCACCTGCTGCTGACCTTTGAAGAGGATGGGGTGACTGTGTCCTCTCACTGGACCCATTAACCACAGGCATCTCCTTCAGAGCTGAGATGTTGGGCAGCATCAGGAGCTGCAGGTGAGTGCTTGAGCTGCTCTCAGCAGTGATCTGTTCTTACATGGTACTTATGTGCTGGCTTATATGGAGATACATTTTATTGTCATGTTTGTAAACAGGAAAATAGTTAAACTATTTTCAGCTTTCATTTTACAACAAGCTGCCCTTTATAACAAGTGAACTGCCCCCAGGCTCTCTGAACAAACAGGTGGACTGAGTGTGCAGTTTTCCAATGCTTTTACATAAATAACAGCTTTTGAGAGAAACTCTGCTAGTCAGAGCCTTCTGAGATGAGCAAAAAGCTTTTCTCCACTGAGAACAGACTACCTGTTTGCACCCACATTCCCAGCGCTTACTGCAGCTACAGATCACCTAGCTGCATTGCTCTTTCTTTCTCAGAATAGATTGCAGGGAAGCCCTCTGTATTTGTGTTCTGGTTTAGTGCAAATTTTGGGAGGAAGCCTCTGAATGGGGTCCCTCTAGAAAACACATTCAAGCAGCCCCTTCCCCAGCTGGTTTGGGAAAAGACTTCCTAGGAGAAAAGTGGAAAAAACTGTTTAACAGAATATTCACAAACATAAAAAAAAAAATTAATAATATTAAACAATAAAACCTCTCTCTGTTCTGAAGAGATGGCAAATTCAGAAAATCCTTGTCATGAGTGCAGTTTCTGCAGACAAACTGCACACTTCTTCTCCTGCCTTTCAATCTCAGAACCAGGCCTAAAGGTGCAGAAGCTAATATCCAGCATAAACACAACAGACAACTGGGGATACAAACATCATAAAGTCACCCTAGGACACCCTCCTGTTCCCAATGGCTTAGGCACTTCCAATGAAGAAAAACTTCCCTGCAATATTTATACTAGGAGATTCCTTCTCTGATACTAACAACATTTGCAGTTAGTTTGACAGATGCAGTGCATTTGCACTAAAACACTAGCAATATTATATTTTTTTTAAATTGCAAACAGTTATTTTATACTATACATAGTTCCATCGGGAGAGTGTTCCAAATATACATTCATGTTCCAGAAATGTATCTATGTTTATTTTTCCATAGATCTAGGAGAAAAACATAAGGAAAATCTGTCCAGAAAGACAGCCCAGAGATTATTTTATGTAGCAGTGAGGTCTGTACCACTTTCCCTTTATTTACAGGTGAATTCAAAAGAAACGTGAAAAAAGTTGAGAAAATACTTCTTTCATGCTGCTGCTTGCCATGGTGGCCTCCTGGTAAAGTTCATATGCTTAGAGAAAGTATTCAGTGATTAATGAAACTGCAGCCACGGTTTAGTATGGTTTAAGACTTTTTGTCTTTGTTTCGATTTGCAAATTTTCATGATTATATTGTACTGGGAAAAACGTGAGTATTTTTTCTCCCATAATATTACAACGGAATGTAGCATCAGCCTACTGGAAACTTCATCTTCCACCCACTGATTCTCTGAGTTAATTACCAGTATCATTGGTTTCAGCTTTGCAAGTCACACCAGTTGAGCAAGATATGCCAACAAATGGTCTTAAAATTAGATATGTGCTTAAACCGTCTTTCTCTCCATCTTTTTAGCATTATACTGAATAGACCCTTATGGATTTACACACATTTAAAGTTTTGTTGGGTTGTGAACTTGTGCCCTATTTGGATCATTTAACACTTGAAACAGAAAACCCTCCATTATCATTTTCGCTCCCAAAATCTTGCTGCCTTAGATTGTTAGGGGGCTCTTTTTGCTCTCCTACTGGCAACGAGATGTCTATTCCTGTTTCTTCGCTTGTCAGAAGCGACAATCGAAAACGGCATTATTAAATTCTGCCACTTGGTGGCACTGAGAAATAACACAAAAGGTGCTGTAAAACACGGCCAAGTGCCGGGTGATAACCGGGCCCAGTGGCCCTCGGAAAGGAAGACATCAGGAAGGGATTTCTGCCGGCAGAAATTGCTTGTTAGCAGGTTTTGAGCTCGTGGCCGCTGGGATGCTGCTGCTGCTGCTGCTGCTGCACTCGGGCGCGCACGGCGAGTGCCTTCGCTCGCCGCTGGCTCTGCTGGCTGATGTTCCGTACACCTCTTACATTTGTTACTTAAGAATCAGCTCTACCTACCTAGGAGGGTTTTTTGCTGGTGGTGGAGGAGAAAGAAGTTGCAAAGCCTTCATTTCCAGTGACTCAGTTCAGGCAGTGTCAGAGAGTTTCTCTTGGGCAAGGAAATTTTCGTGGATGTCCCTGGGGAGAGCCCCCCCGAATGTAGATATTATTGTCCGCTTGGTTAGAGGAGACACAGTAAAGCCATGTAAGGAATAAACTTACTCCAGAGTGTGGGTATGGATGTAGGGGTTTGTGTGTGTGAGTGTGTATGGTTTGACTGACTTACCATCACTACTAGTACAGAAAATAAAAGAACTGGACCCAGAGTTTATTCAGGTTCTTTCTCATCTTGGCTGATAATACCCAGTAAAGGTCAAGTGCTCTAGAAATTGATTTCATTTGTGGTTACATTCCATCTCCCTCGTGCAGCTCTTCTTTCAGATGAGAACTGAAAATTTGTTTTTCTCTTTCCCCCTATGTAAAGATTTTCTTGCTGTTGTTATTTATTCAGAACTCTTTACAAGGGCATGTAGGGATAGGAAAAGGGGGAAGGACTTTAAACTGAAAGAGGGTAGATTTAGATTATATATTAGAAATTCTTCATTGTGGTGGTGGTGAGGCACTAGAACAGTTTGCCCACTGTGGATGCCCTATCCCTGAAATTGTTCCAGGCCAAGTTGGATGAGACTTTAAACAACCTGACCAAGTGGAAGGTGTTGCCCATGGTGAGGGGGTTGGAACTAGGTTGTCTTTAAGGTCCCTTCCAATACAAACAATTCTGTGATTCTGTGATTCTGTGATTCTGTGATTCTATGAACTGAGAGCTGTTTTTCTGTCTGATCTTTTCTTCTGTCATTACTCCTTGTATGTGTGTTTGAGTCTATGCTGGTTTGGACTGGAATAGAGTCCATTTTTTTTTTTCATAGGAGCTGGTATGAGGCTGTGGTTTGGATTGTGCTGAAAACAATGCTGACAACACTGGGGTGTTTTATCTATTGCTGAGCAGCACTTGCACAGAGCCAAGGCCTTTTCTGCTCAGCTCACCCCTTCAGCAAACAGTTGTGAGGGAAAACATCCACGACAGGCTGACTCCGACTGACCACAGATATTCCATACCATATGGTGTCATGCTCAGTGTGTAGAGCTGGGGGAAGAAGAGGGAAGGAAGGACATTCAGAGTGATGGCATTTGTCTTTCCAAGTCACTGCTATGTGTGATGGAGCCCTGCTTTTCTGAAGATGGCTGAACACCTGCCTGCCCTTGGGAAGTGGTGAATGAGTTATTTGGTTTGCTTTGCTAGCTTTGCATGGCTTTTGCTTTACTAATTAAACTGTCTTTATCTCAGCCTAGGAGTTTTCTCATTTTTACTCATCTGATTCTCTCCCCCAAACGACCAGCAGGAAAGGAGAGAGCAACTGTGTGGTACTTGGTTGTTGAGTGAGGTTAAACCACAATGGACTTCCATTAAAGCTCCTATTAAAGAAAGTAAAATTGTGATCATTGTTCCCAGACTTCTCAACCGGGAGAAATTTTCAGAGTGAAAAGACTCTTGGGACAGAAAGGAAACAGCCATCTGAAAAGCAGTGATGTTATTTAATTTCCCTGTATTTCTAGAGTTACAGCTGAGTCTGCACTATTAAACAGTATGGTAAAACAGGATTACTTTTACAGAGCAAAGGAGCTGGTAATGAGGACTTGCTGTGGCTCTTAGGAGGGTGTTAGCCCAAATTTGGGGCTGCCCTGTGGAAGGATCACACCTTGCAGGTGGATTTGTCTACTGCCCACCCTCTTGTCTTGCTCAGTGTGAACTGGAGGCTGGCATCCCTGGGACACTCACCACAGATGTGCCCCCCCAAGCAGAACAAAACTGCTTCTCTTGTCTGAGACAAGAGCCGAATTCCCAGGCTGTAGGTGATGAAATGGAATCGTAAATTGCTGCTACCCCAATATATTAGTGAGGATAATATGTCACTGAAAAAAAATATTCTTCTTCAGTGATTTAAATGTGGATAACTGGAAGTTATTACCAACATCTGAGTATCTTGGTGGGTTAGCATAACCAGTGCAGGAGAATGATGCCCATGTAATGCATACCAAGTGCTCAAGTGCTCCTGGCAGTGACCTAGACCATGCTAGGAAGAAGATTATTGTTTCAAATGTCCTGGAAGAGTATTTGGAAATTGGAAGAGCCAAAGATGAGAGTACAGACTTGACAGACTCAAGGAAGGACAAGCACAGATGCCGCAGTGGTGGGTGAAAACAGCTAAGGAGATGCTGATAAGCTGGATGGGAAGTTAAACCAGAGAAATCTGGGATTTTCTTCCATCCTCCACTTGAAAACTGAGGGAAACTCTACCCTGATAGATAAACTTATGGTCAGGAAAAGCTGTATCTGCACAGAACTGCTTAAACTCAAAATAGAGGTGATCCAAAAGTGATTGAAGCTCTCCAAGAAGAGGTCCACATGGGTCTCTGTAGGCACAGCCATTATCATTGGGTGTCTACTGCACCTGGCAAGCTGGAACAGTAGCTTACAGTTTTGACCATAAAGATGTTTGGGGCCAAATAAAACCAGTCAGATTAGATCTGTGTTTTTCTTCTAAGAAGCAATAACTAAGTGAAAAACATTCTTTCAAGAGCTCCCCAGGCTAAGTGAGATTTAGTGTAGTTAATCACTTTATTAATTTATTCATCTGTGGCTTTTACCTAGCCCACCATAACTGGCAATATCAATAAAAACTATTATGTCAAAAAGACAGTCATATCTCTGAAAGAGAGACACAAAATTATGACTCCTGAGTGCATTTCTGATGTGTCAGTATCTGGCTCCTAAATATTATCAGAACCTCCGTTTTTGATTTTTAGCACAATGGACCATATCTCAGTCAGCAGCAAACCTCAGCTAAGAAAAAAAATTACCTTTATAAAAAGGCCTTTCGGAGGCTAAGTTTACTGCATACTGCTGACACTATGAAAAATAACCAGCATATTGTAAAAATCACACTTTAAAAACAAAACCCAGGCAAAAATATCCATTTGGGTTATTCACTCAGCAAAATCAAAATTGCTGAAAGGTATTCCTGTACAACACTCATGCAGTAGCAGGTGTACTTGCTCACAAACAAAGGCTAAGACAAGCACAACCTCAATGGGGCAAACTGTCTTTAATAGTCAAAAGCAGTGAAACAGCAGGAGGGCTCTCATTAAAATGACACATTCCTCTTTAAAGCAGAGAGCCATCCAAGGCAATAGTTATTTGGCAGTTAACTTTTAAAAAAATAAAGTTAAAAAGACTTTCTAACAGTTAGAAAGTTAAAAAAAACTTTCTAACATTTGATGTTTACTGAGCATGAAATTCCATCTGACATACTTGGGCCGTGACTTTCTCCAGTGACTTGCTTCTTGTTTACATTTGATTTACATCTCATTAACATGGGAAATCAAATGTGTGAACTGCCTTGTGTAAACTTCAAAACAGGCAGTTTTATGTGTTAGAAGGGTTCATGTTACTGTGTGATCATACAAAAATAGCACGTAGACCACCAGATAAAGATGCTTGCTGTACAAATTTCCTTCCTCCTTTTTGTTAATGGTGGTGGAAACTGCCTCCTAAAAATTAAAAGGATTACTAAAAGATAGACTGCAAAGCTACATTCACTCTGCTGTAACTCATACCCATCATTTACCTCAACAAATATCAGCACCAAGGTATCATCACCAGAAACTAAGGGTTGTCACCCTTGCTCATCACAAATGTTTGAACAAGAGGTGGGAATAGGCACAGCCCATCTTTATAATGGCCACCAGAAATGATGGAGCAGTCTCCAGACAGAATTGTTATAGGAAACACAGTAAGATAAGATACATTTTTTCAGCTAATTGACAACCGTGTAAAGGTTAATGCTGAAATCAACTCTCAGCAAAAGCTATAGGTAATTGCTGTGAACTTGAAAACGTTAATTACATCTCACATCATTCTCTACAGAGCACCCAATTAACAGATGAAAGATTAAGGTATTAACATCCTCATCCTGCTCCTACCTAAAACTGGATCACACCGCCATTGGTTCCAAGGTACCAAAAGCTTCAATATGAAAGGAATGGAAGATGACAAGTATGACAAAATTTTGAACTATTCCAAAGCAGAGATCTTTAAGTCTGACTTTCATACTAGCAAATCTTGATGAAATCATAATAATACAAAGACTTTTGCAGGGACAGAGAAGAATAATACAATAACTCCAAGAGTTCACTGTAGAAATATGCAACCTGTGTTCCAAATGTTCTTGAAGAGAGAGCAAATAGAGACACAATGACATTTTTTATTATGCAAAAATTAGAGTAATCTCAACTGAAATTGATTGAAACTGGCTCAGAAAAGTCATGCAGTACTGAATGACTGGATTAAAAAAAAAAAGCTAGTTGAAACATAAAGTGACACAGATGGAAGGGAAAATGGGAAATGATGCATTTGTGATGACAGACTTCATTAGCTATTATCAGTCAGGAAAGAGATCTTGATGTCATTGTAGAAGTTTCTGAAAGCATCAGATCATCACTTAGCAGTAGCTGAAAGGACAAACACAGTCCAATTAATTGTTGGGAGGAGAGGCAGAAATATAAAATACCTCAATGCCAGTACAGAAATCTCAAGTACTTCTCATATCTTCAGAGTTGTACACGTTTCTAGTTGTTTCCATTTCTGAGCAGTAGGAGAAAAAACATAAAGAGTATAATGGTGAGTACAGGTAAGGAATTTCTTCTGTGGATGCCTAGATTTAACTTCTTCATCTTAGAAAGATTCTCTCTGAGAGACTCAGAGACTTATTAAATGAGATTAGTATGAAGAATATGATGAAGAAAATATGCTCCTTTCATCACAGCACAAAGTTAGAGAGATACTAAGCAAAATAGTTTGGAAGCAAATTTGAAAAAAAGAAAAGGAAATATTTTCATACCTTGTTAGTGAATTGTTGAACTAATCCATTGGCACAGGGGGTTTTGGAGACCAAGAGATTAAATGGGCTCAAAAAAGTGATTAGTCGAGGTAATGGAAGGAAGTTTGTCAAAGGCTGTTAAACTCAGCCGTGAAACTGCTCCAGCTCCAGAAGCCTCTGAACAGGGGCTAGCAAGGTGCTAGGGGTGGATATGTTACCATGTTGTCAACCTATAATTTTCATCTCTCTAAACATACGCTGCTTCCTTCAGTATTCCTCCCTTTGGCAATAGCCTGTAGACAGACCTTTAATTGAAACAATGTCAACACTCACAGGGTCCTGAATCCATATTTTAGCCAAGAACATGCCAATTTTTTACAGAATTAGAAGTAGCGAAGAGTCCTGAACATTGAGGTCATTTCCACTCACTGGAGGCTGAGTAGCTGATAAGAAAATTTATGTTGATGTTTCTCAGTGGATTTGTGGGTTTTTTTTCATTTTGTTGGATTCTTTTAAATAATTTTATGCATCTAGCTAGTAAGACAAAAAACCTTATTTGTTTATATCTCTTGTAATCACATGCTGTGTTAAATAGTATGCCCTTCACCTAGGATTTTCAGGAATGGAATGTATCCTGTTCTGTAATTATTGTCTAGTCCTCAGATACCTGCTATTTCCAGTAGAACCACAGAATCACTAGGCTGGAAGAGATCTTTAAGATCAGTTTTGATGTTGAGTCTGATCCATGCCCTAACACCTCAACTAAACCATGGCACCGAGTGCCA
>VZSR01003807.1:18622980-18685331 GCA_013398615.1 Brachypodius melanocephalos
CCTTCTCCTCATCTGCAGTCACGAAGTTCCTTCCCACATCCACTCGAGAACAAAGGTTGGTCTTACTCTTCTTTTTGTCGTTAATATATTTGTAAAAACATTTTTTATTTACTGTGGTCTTCAATATTTTTTGAAAATTTCAGTTGAGAGTTACATATTTCTTTTATAGTGCCCAAGACAATCTTGCTGTTGCTTTAGAATGGGGCTAAACCTTTTCAAACTTTTATTTTTTGCCACTTTTTGTAGGTTAAATTGCAACTAGTGTATTTGTCACTGAAGAGACCAGGCACTGTTGATTTCCCTATGAGATTAAAATGCTTAAAGGACTGGACAATTTAATATTTCCCCCCTATTCATGGAAGGGTTGTTTTTTTTTTTCCTGTAACCATAGATAACATAAATGTTGTATATTATATTCCAGACTGTTTAAATGAAACTATTTATTTGTACCATTATAGTATGCTAAATCTGTTGTTTGAGTGTAATTATTATCATAAAACACATTTATCTGTGTGTATGTGTGTACGATACTGATGAATCATTACAGCTGACATTTAGACTTTTATCTCTGAGCATTGCCAAAACCAATGATTGAACTCTTTGATTTTTAATGTTCAGTGTGTCTGTGTTGGATAGGAACAAAACCCAAACCACCAAAATCAGCAGTGCTAGAACTGCTGACTTTCTATTTTCAATGTACCTGGTGGCAGAACAGATTAAATTATTTAATTCAAATAATCTAAAATTATGCAAAAACAAGCAAAGAGGTTTGAAGCCCGTATTATCCTTTTCCTTCTTTTATCTGATCTCAAAAGTCTCTTCCAATCTTAATGGTTTCATGATTTTATGATCTCCTGAGTCTCTGCAGATGAAGAAACAAGGGAAAAAAAATCAAAGTCATGATATTGACTTTCTGTCAACCTTACTTTAGGAAAAAAACAGACTTATTTTTACATCTTCCCATCTCTCGTTTTCCCTCATTTTCACTTGGTTTACCATCTCCACTGGTGCCTAGAGAGTGCATTTTCCACAAAATAATTTGTGTTTAGGCCCTTTCCTGTACTATGTGTTGACAGAAGGAGACCAGAAAGAAAAATCCTGTATCCCATCAAGATATGAGGCCCTTCTGCAAAACAGACAAAAGGGTTCAGAACTAGAGTCTTGTGCCAAAATTCATGTCAGTGTGTCTAAATTAAAAATGAAAGCCATGAGATAAAATTATCTCTAGCATTTTCTTTGTTCACTTTCATAATGGACTTGGTGCAAACAACAGGAATTTGTCCTTACAAACTACTTTCACTATCCAGGAATATGAGGGAGACTGAGTTTCCCCAATATATTCCGGTGATTGAATCCTGCATCCTTATGCAAGCTACTTTCCTAATGGAGCTGATAGGAATTTTGCCAAGCTATTGCCTTGAATTGAAATGGTATGTGTGGGAGGACTGTGGAGTGACACCCTGAGCATATTTAGGCATAGCAGATACTTACTATGCAGTCAGAAATATTTCAGAATGAAATAATATAAATTACAGATGATAGTATTTCCTTCTATAGCATTTTAAAAATAAAACCCAAAGAAGTTTATCTTTAAAGTTGCTTTTTCAGTCTTTGTCCTTCAAATATCTGTGAAGTATTTATTTCATAATTTGAAGATGTCTTAAGATGACTGTTTCACCCCTTTTAATCTCCTGTTGGACACATTTATTTAATGCAAATTCTGGGAATGAGGGAAACATCAGGCTTACCAACTTAAAAGAAATCCATGCTCAACTAATCAGCATATCACTCTGAAAACCCATGGGGAAGGAGACATTTCTGCCTCACATTAATTCTGGATTGTGCTTGGAAGCTGTTTTTTTCTGAATCTTATTGCTGGAGACAGTTATCTTGCTAGAAGGTGACATTGTCTGTGACAAGGGCAGAGAGGGAGCCTCACTGCAAAGAAAAGTTGCCATTCTGTTTTATAACAAGTTAGCTGCAGTGGAAAATATGGCTTTATGTGGTTTACAAGTTTCTGTGTAAAACATTGTGGGGTTTCTTCCTCTGAGCTTCACCAGTGGCTCCACTAACTCTGTGGACACAGGACCAAGCATCCTCATGGATCAGACCCTCAGAAAGTTATATAATGCATGGGAGAAGAATCGGGATGGACTGGTTTGATGTAGGACATACTTTTAGCTCTTGGCTTTGTATGAGCTGTAGGACAAGAAATTTAAGGACAACTTGCTGTTGTACACCCAGGTAGAGTGCTACAGGATCCTATAATGGCATGCAAGGCTACCTTGAGAAAAAGAATAGAAATATCATATACACAGAACTCCACTATTTCAAGTAGGATAAAGTATTGTTTACCCTCATGAGAGCGTTGTGAGTGCCAGAGATTTATGTTATTTAACGCTGAGAAGCTGAATAAGCACCTCTTGTCTGAAGCTGAAGTTATATTGGTGTTTCAGTGCCTCTCAGGTAGAGAGCCTGAGATAAACACTGATCATGAGGTTTGGGAAAGTGATGGCCATGTGAAATGGAATGAGATTTGATGCCAAGGTGGCCACAGCAGATGACAATGGTTTCCTCTGGTTTCCTAGGTTCTGTGAAAATCTGCAATCTAATCTGCTGTTGCTTTGGCCACTTGCAGCAGCATGTGAACATCTGGCTGCTGAAGATTTGCATGTCTTGTTGTGAGATATGGTTTGTTTCTTTTAACTAGCACAGATAAGCAGATAACTGAGATAACCAATTGTTTCTTTCTGAAAGACTAAATCTAAAAATTGTAGCAAAGCCAGTGAGATTTTTGTTTAAATTATTCATCATGTAACTCATAGAAATTGGTCAAATATATAAATTTTGATAATTTTGAAACAGGTTTATCCGAGTGGGCAGATAGTTTTGATAGCAAATATGATATGATGAAAGAGGAAAATTTTTGTACAGGTTTTCCTTCTTATCAGAATTTCTCCTATTTTGCCTGTTTAAAGCTTAGCTTAGATGTACTGTTCCTTCATACGAACCATTGCTAAATTTTGGGTAATCTGAAAAGGTGCTGTTTATATTTGATACGATGAAGCTGTAGGGCTCCATTGGCTGTGAAAATACCAGAACTAGGATTCTGGCAGTTCATCTCCTCACAGGGCTTCAAGCAGGCTGAGAGGATTAAGCTGAGTGAGAGCTTTGGTACTAAATGACCCAGTTTGCCCACAACAACGCGCTGGGTTTCTTTTGAAAAGAGGAATTCAATCTCAGGGCATTTCTGTTGACCTCTAAAGCTCCTTAGAGCTTGATTTATTTTTTTTTTCCTTTTGACCAATGGCTGTAATTTGTTGGCCTGAAGAGATACAGGAGGTAATACTTGTTTTGAATGGATCTCACTATAGAAACAAAAACAAGTATACAATCTGCTTCATGTTTCAGCTGAAGGTGGACATCCAAAATAGCCACAGCCAGTAGAGGATGTTTAAAACATTCTGGATCTTCCTTTGGTTTTAACTATTTTAATAATTAGCTTCCATGAACAGTGAAGATTTGGGTTAAAGATCTTTAACTTTGCATAATTTGCAAATATCTTTATTACATTCTGTTTAGAAAACACCACCCAAGTGGATTAGTGATGATGCATCATCAGTAATTATCACTGCCAGCTTTTTCCAAGAAGCATGTCAGGACATTAGTTTAGCATAAAATTGATATTTAAGTTGAAGGGTTTTAATCTTGTCTTAGTTCTTTAAGGAATAAAAGTGATCATTTAGAAGCATCTTTCTCAAAGGGAACTATTCACATGAAGTGCTACAAGGGAAATTTACAGAACTCATGAAGTAGAAATGCCATCCCTGAATCAACTTCCATACATTTATTAACAATTACAGCTGAGGAATAGACATTTTAGTTGCATTAAACAATCTGAAATTTCTTTAGAGGGAAGAGATGCCTTAAAGTAGCTTGGAAGGTGAAACTAAAATTGACTGCCAAGTAGAGCACTATCTTCACTGTCTACAATTGGCAATGTAGGTACTTGCAGCTGATTCTGCTCTAGGATATATTAATGAGAATTTAACTTGTATATCTTAGAGGGAAAAATGGACATTTTTAAAGGAATTTAGGTCTTCATGTCCTGGTGGCTGAATAGTACAAGACAAATTATATTTCCTTAGCTCCTTTGGCATTTCTTTAAATTGCAGGTAAAAGTGGAATGAGAATAGAAATTGTATAATTAAAACTGGTTTTATAGAGGATAAGAAAAAAAAAAACAAACCATAAAAATAGTGAGAAAAACCCAGATTTTCCTTCTTTGTATTAGCGTGAAGATAAAAGTTTGTGGCAGAATTGTCCATTCCATACAAAAGCCTTGTACACCTTGGTATAACTTCATGGGGGGGTCAAAAGGACTCTGAACTGAAAACCCTGGTAATTAGGATCAACTGATCAATTACAACATTGAGCTGGTGCCCAACATCAGCCTGGAAAGTTACTCAAGTATTAGGAAGTACTGGGAAAGAAGTAGAGAGCCAAGAAGAGTTCTGTCATTGCACAAATCCATGGTTCTCTCACATCACGGGTAAAGATTTCAGCTCTGATCACCTCACCCCTGAAAAGATATGGAAGAACAAGATGAATTTTGAAGAAAGGCCACAGGCACAGTCAGGAGATAAACATTTTCCACATGAGCAATGTTTGAGTTGTTTGGGAAGAAGAGGAGTACAAATTTGAGGATGACATGACAAAAATAAAGTTATGATTGCCATGGATAAGAATGATAGAGGTAAACTGTTCCCTGTCTTTTCCAGTAGAATTGGGGAACATCACACAGATCCAGGCAAGAAGAAGATTCAAAACCAAAAGACACAAACATTTCATTCAACTGATTTCAACCCTACCAATGGATTTGTGGGAAAGAAAGTTACAGGTCTCCTTAGGGAGACTGGAATGGATTTTGCTGGTGACCAAAGAAACAAACTACGAAAGGCTCAGGAAAACCTTGGAAGTGAGAGACTTAGGGATGGTTCACCGGTGGTAAAAATAATCCTCAGTGACCAGGAATGATCAATCATCCACCGTGACTATTACTAAAGTTGCATAATATTGCTAAAGACAAATAAACAAACAGAGTTTAAATTTTCTATTATGTAATTAATTTTACATCTAGAGAAAAGGAGCCTCAGAGACTGATGCATCTACCACATATATTGATTTCTCAAAATCTAATTAATGTAATCCACTCGCCATGATGTGCTAGAAGAGGAATGTTTTATTAATTTTTACTCTGTCCTCCTGTTCTCATAAGAATATTTTTTCTTGGAAGCTTGCTCTTATAATTATGTTTGTTCTCCTTGTGCAGGGAAACTGGATGTACTGAGAGAAAATCTGTGGTAATCACGGATCTTGCCAATTAAAAAAGAGATTATTAAACTGAAATTAAAACTCTTTGAGATGTGGAAAAAAAGAAGAAAAATTGTAATGAGTCAGTACTCTGCACCAGAAAGAGCTGTATCATGTGTTGCACTAATTGAACACCAATACAAGTTTCCTGACTAAAAACTTTTCAGGGTGCAGCTGTTGTCCAGCTTTGACATAAACTTGGGGATATAAGGTAAACTATGAGAAAGGCTAGGACCATATTTCGTGATTTCACCCGAATGACTAACACATTCTTTAGATTGATCATTTTTTACTTGATTACAGAAAGCATTGACTATCTCATTCATCCCACAAATACCCTTTTTCAGTTAAAAGGAAAAAAAAAAATCATACCACATTAGAATTAGATGTGAATCAAGCCTGAGACTTTTCCTTCTCATTTGCAATCTCTCTTTCAGTATCTGCTAGGAAAAACCATTTGGGTCCCATTTTCATAAATAAATTTCATACTTAATTGCCCTAATTACTTTGGCTTACTAAGAAAACTGATGTAGGTTTGCAGCTATTGACTGTGTAACTACTCATATGTACCCAATTACACCACTTCTGAACTGCATTTTCTCTCTGTGGCTAGACCTAATAATAACCCAGGAAGATCACAAGCAAATTCTGTTCTTAAAATAAACTCAGTTTCCATTATAATCTTTTGGGTATGTGTTTTATGGAAATTACTCATTTATTTTTTCCTTTTTATTTCACAAGGGTGACATTCATGTACCACACTTATCCAAGTATCATACCAAGCTGGTTGTGGTGGTTTAAAAAAAAATCTTAAGAGAAGTGTTTCATATAATACTCACACATATTCTTACACTTAGAGTCAAAGGCCATGAGATGAAGCAACTGACATATTGAAGGGGGAAAGCGAGGACAACTGGGATTTAAATGAGCATAGGACCCCCCCCCACTTCCAGCTGTCCTATGGGTGATGGGTGTGATCTCCTTTACCACCCATCTGCTCTACCTCAAGTAGGCATTGCTTATGACATGCTTTGCTGTATCAGTTTCAGGAGAATGCCTGATGAACAATGGGCAAATCTTTTTCCCATTAGGAAAGACCAAAATTATGGCATTGCTTGGGTAAATATGCTGCTTGTGTTTCGTGAGTTACCTGTGCAGGGTGGTGGGAGGCTCCACAGTCTCTTTATAAAATTCTCTCATATTTTCCTCCTGTCATTTTGCTCCTGCCCCACTGACACCTTGGATTTTTAAGTTAACTGTCATGAAATAAAAGACTCAGTCAAGAGACTTTTGCTACAGAAAGTTGGGTTTGTTTTTTTTTCATCAAATCACTGTGAGATTGTTTGTCTTCAGTAAGAGAACAATTTGATCTGCAAACACTTCTACTAAGAAGTCTCCTTATCCTATGAAGAACAGACCAAAAAGAAACAGATGCAAGGATCTGGACACTGAAAAGAAAAATCTTATCAGAATCTACAAACTATGACATTCATTTCAGTGCATAAACCTGTACACAAAACCCTATGGTCCATCTGTTTGGCTCAGCATCAGCATTATCTGGATGTGGGGACTGTGTTCACCCCTGTGGCAGTCCAAACCTCACTGACTGTGCCACTCTGACACCGACTGCAGAGCTGCTCCTGCTGCTGGTGACACGAATAGGGAAAAGGAGGAGGGAGGACAGTCCCCTCTGCAACCCTCCAGATCCCTCATGCCAGCTGCAGCCAGCTGTTGAGCTCTAGGAGCCAAAACACAGTGCTTTGAGCTTGTTAGTAAAATCTGCTTCCTGAACAGCTGAATTTCATGTTGTCTGCAGCACTGCAACAAAACAGGCCATGCTGACCCTTCTAGCATCTTAAATCTCTTGCAAGTTGGGAAATGAGGGCAGAGGTTGTGTTTTGGAAGACATCTCTACAAAAAGGAATTTTATTGCAAGTTATCATTTCTTTTCTTTTCTTTTAATCATCTTTATTTGAATTAGATCTGTAGGCATTTCAGAGAAATAACCTGAAAGTTAACATTATAGGCATTCTACATCTGTTGTTATTGTTTGTATTTTAGTACTAAAGGGTCAAGATGTTTTACAAAAATGTATCTGATTATTTTATTTAGAAAGTTAATAAAATCCCGACAAAACACTCTTTGTCTGAGTTTGTGGAAATTACCAAAGAGAGTCTTCATCTGAGAGACACATGCATCAACATGGGTCCCTCACATGCCTCCAAAGCCCATTGGATATCAAACAAACCCTTTACCCTAGGATTTTATTTGGCTTTGCTCCCTTTGGATTCAAGACAGGTTTTCCCTCTTCTGCTCTAATACTGAAAACATCAGAAAAAGAATTTTCTGTCTGATGTCATTGTATTTTTAATCAGCTCTTTCATTATGTGCTGCCCAAAACCAACTGTCTGCTTTTATAAAATGACAGGTAGATTGAAGAATGACAAGTTGACAGGTTGACAGAAGAATGACACAGGTGATAAAAAAATAATTTGGGCAGTCACATCTCTTAGTCTGAAGGAAACACAGCTATACTGGGAAAGGCTCATCTTGGAATATAAATAAGAATATTAAGAAGGAATATACTTCAGTCACAGTAATTACATAGAAAATGGATGCCAGTTTGTTTGCTCAGTAATAAAGGTTAATGAATAAACTTCATGAAATGATTCATGAAAGGAAACATTGAGTGATTTTTTGGTTATTTTGGGGTTTTTGTTGTTGTTGTTGTTGTTGTTGTTGTTTTGTAAATGAAAAGGGATATGTCAACAAGATGCAGAACTCCCAGAGAGAGATACATTATATTGTTAACAGAACAGATGAGAGTTATAAAAATGGGATGGGAATAATCAAACTGACACACTGTAAATGCAAATTTTGCAGCTGTGAAAACTCCTGTCCCTCCATATTCTTTTTCTATTAAGCCTCACCATTGCAAATTTAAACTGATCTTTCAAGAAGGTACCTGAAATAAAAGTGCTGAGGGGCATGGAATAAAGCCCATGTGCTGATGGCTTCCATGATTTCTATCTTCCATGATTTCTATCCATGTGCACAGCATCCACACAATGCAGTATGGACAATAGATCCCTCCAAGAAACCCCCAAAGAACAGTAAAAGTGAATACACTATCTTGTAGCAATTATGTGTGCTGGCCAAATATGAAAAAAAATAAAAAACCCTCCATTGACAGATTCATGATCAAAGAGTGACAGCTACCCAAATGCTGTTCCACAGTCTGATCTAAAGTCCCCTGGAAGCAGTGAGACTTCATTCATTTGAACAAGCCTTCCATCAAGCCTTCTATCTCAAGAGGAAAAGTATATACACTGTCAATGCTAAAACCCCAGGAAGGCATCTAGGTGCTCATTACATGAGAAAAGGATGGGCAAACACTTCTGCTCTTTACATTTCCAAATTGAAAACTGATAGGAAAAAACAGTGGTGATCTTGGATATTTAGTGGAAAGTAAAAACTGGGTCTGACTAACACATTCTTATGTAACCATTACAGGCCATGGGAAAATTCGAAGATTTGCCAAATATTCACTGCAGCAATCTGTTGTCAAGAGCTTTATGCAGTGAGAAATGAGATTTTCATGAAACTGAAGTTTATAGGTAAAAAAAAAATAAAAGCCCCATTGCTTGTCACCTCAGATCCAACTTCACTGCACAGCACATTTTCAGTGACAGCTTGTAACACGGATCAGATAATGTGCTGAATGTCATGGAAATGATTCAAAATGTCAAAACAAAGCATAATTATTAAAACAAATCGGAGTGAAAACCGTAATAGAGCACAAAATGAGCATACCTATGAGAAGTTATTTTGGTCTGTAATTTTTTTGAGAGCAACATCAAAATGATAGCACTTTAGACTGTACGTTTCTTTTATAGCTCTGCCTTCTGATTTTAACTTTGCAGTGCCTGTGAGCATACTTACACTTAAAAATGTTTTGGAAGAAGCAGTTTCAGGCATTTGCTCACCTATAGTTTGGGCTGCTTTTGAGTTGCAAATACTTTTCTGTAGAGGACTGGACTTCATGATTTAAGTGGGCACATTGCCAAAGGGTTCAATTTAGCTGATAACACATACAGCCAACCCAGAAGGAGATGTGCCTAGCTAAAATGCTGTGCACAGTGCTAGGTTAAGTGGAGTTTATAGGCCATCTAGTCAGGAATTTTTCTTTGGGGATAACACACAGAAATGTTTGTCTCAGAGAGACTTAAAAATGAAAATATGACCTCCATATTATATACTTGATAGAAAGGAAATGCCTTCTTGTCTTTAATAATGCTGTGAGAATTGCTGAGGCAAAGTATAAGGGTTTTAGGTCAGCAAAAAATTCATTGCTGTTTTCGTGGCTCTAAAATAATGGTGGACAAACGATTTGCAACATTTATTCTCCTCGTCTGTTCCATCAGTCACAGACCATGATTCCTTCAAATATATCCACAGCTATATGCATTCAGGCTACTGTCATGTACCAGAAAACCTGTAATAGGCAGGGTGACACTGGTCACCAAGGACAGAGGATGCTGTGGGCTCTGTCACTGTTGGTGTCACCCTTGTCTGGTGCTACTCCAGAGGTGTCAAGGACTTCCACATTACAAAATTTATTTTGAAGCAATCTCAATATTTACACAGCCTTAGATGCCCCACAGGCTTTGTTCTGTGGTAAGGTTTTAAGCAGGGTTATGGTGCATCAAACTCAGATCAATATTTTAGCCTAGTAAGTGTCATGTCAGGAATTGAAAATTGTGATCCTGTGACAACACAATTTCCATAACATCTAATAGTGTTTCCTTAACCCACTAGAGTCACTATCATGTCTCAGTCCTCTTTCATATTGGAATCACACAATACAGAGTGTTACTTTCAACCTAAATATTTGTTTATCAACTATACTGTCCTCAATGGTTTTATTCCACCTTTATCTGGATTTTTATTGTGCCTGGTCCAGTTTTCTTTCTTATGACTCAGATTAGACTGCACAGTTGGGTCACCATCTTGGCAAGTCTCTGTGGGAGCAATGATCAGGGATCAGAACTCCATGGAAATCAGCAGCCTCCCTGAGCTACCTCCCCTGTTCAGTATGTGTCCCCTGGCTGAGCACATGGTATTGCCGTAGGTCTCCAGTGTGCAAAAGCAAAAAGTCTTTTCCAGTCTAAACAAGTGCAAAGAGTCTGTAGTTGTAGCCATTTAAGTAACCCATTTAATCAGGCAAATGTGTGGTAAGGCATACAGTGTCCTTGCCTCCATAGAAGTCTGTATTCCCCAGCTCAGAACAGCCAGCATGGAAAAGGAGCAACCAGCAGAGCATTTCCCAGCATGGAAGCTGGAGTACTGGCAGATTGGGAAAATATTAAATGGGGCCAAGGAGTGACATCTGCTGAGTGAAGATAATTTTTATCAGTTAATGTAAGGGCACTGTTCTTTGTATTAGTGAGTTCATACTGATTTATAGGTGTTCTGTCGGATCTGCATCTGCAGTTCTTCCACATTTTACATATTTGAGTGGAAGAACGAACTGACCTCATTCAGGTAGGCAATCTGTTTCTCATATATGCACCAAGAGACAAAGATGTCAAACATTTATTTAAGTCTGCAAATATTACAAAATAAAATGAAAAGTATGCTTGAGCAGTCTGCAGAAGAGTGGTAATGTTCTCCAAGAGCCTTATGCTCAGTGTTCCCCATGAAATAAATAGTGTCTGCTATTCTAAATTGAATTCTAATATTGATTTTTCATTCTTCATCATACTTAGTCAAGACTCTCTGAACTAGACACCAGCTATTCTAACAAAGAGTGAGCCAAGGAATGGGAGGAGGGTAATATCTACACTCAGCCTACTCTCTTGACTACACCAAGTGATCCATTTTAGAATTCTCATTGCTTCTAGTGACTTTTATCACAGCTGGTGTTGCAGATTCAAGCTAAGCTTTTTAGAGATATGAAATCATTTAAGCTCAGCATTTATTACAAAAAGCATTTTCTTCAGTTATTATGTCACTCATTTTTTAGGTTAATTTATACATAACATTCAACAAAATAAGAAGGAAAATGCTCCAGTGTGAAATCAGGTGAAATAACTCTAAGGATGCCACCATGTGACAGGGGAACAGTTCCTGGGCTCCTTGTTGGTGCTTCCTTACAGGAGATCTTCCACTTTCCACCTGTAAGCATGCACATGTGTCAGAGGGAGGTGGGGAATCTTCTCCTCATTGCTCCCTTTGGCACATGGTACAAGCCATGGATCTCTGGCAGAGCAGGACACCTGCAGAAGAGCACCAAACTGTCTCTATAATCATTCCCTATATGGGCAAAGGCATGAAAATTGTCTTGTATATGGATTATAGTGCAGAAGTTTTTTCTGCCTTTTCTTTTTATAGCTGGTAAAAAAAATATCAAAGCAGCCTGCTTTCCTCAGTAAGGAAAGCAAAATATTTAATAGGATGCTCCTGGCTCCTAGATAACCTACACTGACAGAACATTTTGCAGGAATGGGAAAGGCAAAAAAAAAGTAAAATTCTTTAAAAAAAAAATCCATCAGGATCCACAGTTCATAATCTCCAAAACAACACAGTGTTTGTAATGAAAATGCCATCATTTATTCATTATTTATTTTTCCTGCAAAGTGATTCTCTGTAACTAATAAAGTTAACTGTGTACATAAAGATAATGGTGGCTATTAAAAAGTCCTTAATGGTAACCACTATAAATTAAGAAGGGCACAAACACTTAGTAGGTAATACATGCAGCTGCATTACTGGAATTTTTATTCCTAATTTTTCTGAGGGCTTAAAAAGGTGTGACTGTCCTGTCACTGGGAAAAAAAATTACCAGATGATAATTATTGCTAAAACTCAGTGGTAAAAATATAGGTAAAAATATCAAATGGTGAGCAGAGGAGACCCCACTGGTAACCCTTGGTGCCCAGGGAAGTCTTGGGCTGAGCAGGACAGGAGGGATGCATTTTCCCTCTTAGTGCTTTTCCCCTCTAACTGGAGCTGCTTCAGTAACTATTTCCCACACCTAATAACCTTTCTTTCCAAAGACATTTTAATATAAGAAAAAGATTTTTTCACCAAAGTTTTAGAAATATATAAAGTTCTTCATATCTGGTTTTAAATTTCCTCTGCCTACTCTCTTCATACTGCCCCTGGCACTGGTGCTGCCTTCTGTCTGAGCTGTGCATGGGTACTGCTGTAACTCCCTTTCCTCTGCCAAGGCTTCTCTACACTTTCATTTTCAAATTGCAATTTATTTCATCATAGATAAGCACTAGAATCCAAAGCTGTTAATCCCAAATGTGGACTCTCTTAAATGTCTTAAAGTGGTTCATTTTGAGTAAAGACACTGCTGACAATTTCTCTCAGACTGTGTGGTACTCATGATTTGATTTTTGAGATGGTAGTCTCCCACTGAGAATTAAAGCCCTGTGATCATCCTGAGAAGAACAAGAGGTAGAAGATACACATAAGGCTTGCAAAGATGACTGTGCAATGCTAATAGATTCTATCCTCCCATTTAACAAAAATTCACCTGACTCTTCAGCTTGATGGGTGCAGTCAACGTTTTCACGTGTTCTTTCTAGGATCTCATCTTCTCATGTTGGAGCTCATGGGCAAATGAATACTGATTAAATAGGAAAAAATCTTAGAATCAATAAATTTTAGAAGAAATATAGTATTGGGAGTTGGGAGATTTGTAATTCTGCAACATATTTCATGAAAACTGTCAAATGCCTTTTTGCCTCAACTACATTGAATCCTTTAACAATAATTAAAAATTACAGATTTTCTATATAAACATGTGGGTGCTATTTTTATAATATTTTTGAATCCTTAATTCTTAAGCTATTTTCTGAAGAATTTTCTATTCCATTAGTAGTAAGAAAAAGTTTTGAAAACCACTAGCATAAAAGACACTTCCATCTGTTTTATGAACCTTCCATCTCCCTTACAGACCTTCTTTGTTTTGGACCCGTATTTGTTTTTCTATGCCTTTTTCATCAGTTCACTCATTTTATCTGTCAGAAAACTCCAGAATCAGCACTACCTTCTAAATTCTATTTGAAATTTTCTGGTAGGCACTTTAGGAATCAACATAGTTCACCTTTTCGTTGCTTTACACTCTTTTGCCCACCTTAGCTGAAAAATTGCTCAATGAAATGAAGCTTAATAGACTTCAAAACTCTGAAGAAATTCCTGAGGAAAGAAAAAAAAATGGAATTTTCCTAGAGAATTATTTTAGTCTGTTGTGAAATACCTCAAAAAAAGAAGAATTCCCTACATGAATTCTGCAAGTAAAATACTTATCACCATGAAAGCTGTCCAGGTGAGTTTGCAGCCTGGGATTTATGATTAATGAGTGAAAGTAGAAGGCAGCTGCATTTGCTGCAATGCTTTTCTGAAATCTCTCTTGGTCTGGGATCATGGTGGAGACCTCCATGGGAAAGAGACACTGAAATTATTTCATGCCTCTTTTTCAGTCCCAAGGAGATTTTCACAGAGGTTGCTTTTGATGAGGTATTTTTCGTGCAGGTTCTGCTCCCACAGGAGCAATCCACCTGTGCCTGCAGGTGAACTTGCAGAGTTTGGAGCAGGGCTCACAGCAGGAAGATTCCCGTGCCAGCCGTGATGGTACAAGGCTGCTGGCTGAGCAGATGGAGAAAAAGGCCTCCACCTAGACCCCAGAGCTCACAGGGATTGTGTGTGCATCCCCAAGTGAAGTGGCAGAAAAAACTCCTCCCGTTTTAATGAGACATCTGTCAGTGCCTGCTTGGAGGGAGCAGTACAGAGCAATTTGGTTCACAGAGCAGGAGTAAATTCTTGCAGTGGCAGCAAGGCAACTGCATTCCCTGTGCAGTGGAAGTGTGCAGTGCCTCATAGCAGCATTTGCTGTAGTTTCTTTAGATATGTTCATGTGAAGAACATTAACAAAATAAAACCAAATCTCAAGCGAGTGTCCTTCATCCTCAGCTGCAGTGAAATCATAGATTCATAGACCTGTTTAGGTTAGAAATGACCTTCAAGATCATTGAGTCCAACTGTTAGCACTGCTGGTTCCACCACTGAACCTTGTCTCTTAGCACTTTATCTACACAGCAGTGTCCAGATTAAGTTCTAGCTGGGCTTAGGCACTTACAATTCTCTTCATTAATAACCTCATGATATCCTCACACTCCTCCCAAGTTGTCTGTCCCCTCTTTCAAAGGTCATAAAACCTCTTTTTTTCTCTCAGCTTACAGAGTTCTCTGTCTTTAACACTGAACTCAGGTGCCTTAACTTACTATAATGATATAAACATTTCACTGTTGCCACTCTAGCCAAAGGTTTATTGGTCTTAAACCTGTAATTGTGCCAAATCTCCCAAGAAGGAAATTGTTTAACCAGAATCTGTAAAGACTTAATATAGCAAAAAAGAGGATTTAAAAAAATACATATAAAAGCAGTGGAAAAAGAAATCATCCTTTGTTTAGCAAATTCTTATTCTGGGCAAAGGCAAAACTTTATTGGGCAGCCTAGACCGAAGCTTGGTGTTCACACATGGTGAAGGATCAGTTGTGGCGGTAACACTATCAGAACAGATACTCTGCTTAAGTGGAATCTCTGCTGCATCTCAATTATGCCTTCATCACTCTCATGTTGCTGCCCTCAGAGGGAAACCAATTCCCAGGAGCTGCCCTGGTTATGTGAGCTCCAGCTAAACGAACAATCTTTCCTGTTCAATATGGCTAGAACATGAGCCTTGCTGAGTATTATTAACTCCTATATCCTAACAGAAACAAGCATGCAGTTTTAAATTGAGCAACTATTTTAGATGTGGGAACTGACAAAGCATTTCAAATGGACCCTAGCTTCTTCCATTTATTAAAAACTACATCTTGTCTGTGCCAATGACCTAAAATACTCAGAAAATGGAATTATTCTTCCATGAGCTAGCACTAGTCTCATCTTTCCTATCACATTAGCTTTTCATAAGACAACAGAATAAAATTAAAGCACAAAATCACTTGTACAGCTCATAAAAATTAATTGCATTCAGGAATGCTGTGTACCACCAGAAATCAATGAACTGGTTTCATCAGTGGTCAGGCTTAGGCACAGCTTTCTGCCTTTTGTGATTTGCAATAGCTTCACTAAAGAACAATTACACTTATCAAACAGAGCAGACAGAGAGAAAGAATAGCATCAAACATGGCAGGTTCCCATTCTTTGAAATCAGGAGTCATTCTTCAATTTTAGGGACTGATTTGGATATAACTGCTACAAGTGGGATGCAGGCAGAGGCTGGAAACCAACACAGAGGCACACAGTGTCCATAACTCATGCTTCCCCACTAAGCCCTGCAAGTGTCCAGAGCTTCAGAGTGCTGCCCAGAAGTGCCTCTGGAGACAGAACTTCCTCCATTTTTAGCCAACAAGAATGATATCTACATCAAATGCTTCATTTATCAAAGGCTTGTGGCTAGCAAAAAGCAGACAGCGACACTGTATGGCTGCTTCTGGCCTGGGATGCATCTGGGGACACAGGGCACCAGGAGCTACAGCCTGATGTGCCCTGGAATGGAGCAGACTGGGGAGAGGGAGCAGCACCAGTGTCACCAGCTCAGCCTCCCTGCCCTGCTGGAAGGCAAGCACCAACGCTGTCAGTGGCCCCTTTGGTACAACTTGCTTCTGTGGAGAGGAAACCTAATACAGAAACCTTGCAAAATGGAATGGAAGGTGTTTAAGCATCATATTTCAGGTTTTTTCTAGCTCATAAGTTCTTCAGGCAATGCACCTTAATAGGTCATTGAAGAGAGTCATGAAAATTATACCACTTTAAAAGATTTATATCAGTGAGTATTTCTGGATTTTCTGATGAAGCTTACTATTTTTTTGGCATAGATCTGAGAAGGAAATTATTTTTAAGCTTAGTTATCAAGCAGAAGAGACAACATTTTTCAAACCTTGATTTTGCTCTTTTTTTTTTGGATGAAACACAATCAGTTACCAATAAATATTCTTTATTTTGAATCTTAATGGTGGTGGTTTTTTTAAAATTAAATACTCCATTAAGCTGAATACTGAGCAAATGTTGTGGGTCGGATGATGAACCATTTGCAGAAAATTACTTGCTCAAGGCTTGTTTTGAATCCCACTGAAATTAAAAGAACTCTTTTCAATTACTTCAGTGGGTTTGGGACTAGGCAGATAGATTGAGTGGAGCAGATGAGAGAACTCCATGTAAGGAACTAACGTCTTGCACAAGAAGGGATTTGACTGTGTGATCCAACAAACAGATAGAGCCATAATAGTTATTAATGTTGTACATGTTATGGTATTAAAAATCAGCTGGCATTAATTTGACAAGCTATTTTTTAACAAAAGAAATGGCAGTGTGGTTAGCTCTAGAGAATAGCAGTTTATCAATGTCTACACAGTTGTACTCAAGGTCACAGGACTGCTTTTGTATAATTAAGAGTCCACAAAGAGCTCATATTTTAAATGTCTATATGTACACATACATACACTGAAATATTTATGTAGAAAATTTCCAACTACCCTTCAATTACACAATCAGCAAATAGAAATTTGTTATGCTTATGGCTTCTCATACTCCTTTGTCAGATGCTGTCATGTGGGTATTTTCATCTCTGCCTTCTAGTGCAAAGTGCCTTTTATTTATACAGGAATATGTAATCAGTTGCAGTCTGTGAATTAAAGTATTACTTGGGGGAAAATGACCTTCTTATAAAGACTGATGGAACAACAACCAGAAACTTAGAGAAATTATGTTTACCATTTTCTAAATGATAACATCTTTAACCAATTTTCATCTTTCTGTGTTCCTCATCTACCTCCAACTCATTTGTAGCAGACCAAAGAAAACAAACACAAGTGGAGATAGATGTTTAATTGTTTGATGTTGTCATTATTCTCTTGTAATTTCCTGTCTTTTAAACTTGTACACATTTATGATGTGACTCCTGACTGAGTGATATAAATAACTCCCTTTTTATGATTATTTACAATCATAAGCAGGGGAGCTTGCCTTTTCCCCCCTCTCCTTAATGTTATTCTGGAAGCACTTTAGAGACACATTAAAGATCAGTATCTTTTTGTACCAAAATCTGTCCTCACAGCATATAAACAGTTTCTATTCTAGATAATTCATATTTGAAATGCTCACTGTGGAGGTTGCAAACGTGATCATCAAAATAAGAGGTAAGACAAATAACCTGTAATCAGGCATTCACTGGTTATTTGTAGATGGCTTCTTAAAGGCTAAAAACTGAGAAAAACTGAGACCTTCAACAGGAAATTAAGTTGCTCTAACTCCACAAATTATTCCTGCTATGGACTATATAGACTCTTACCCAGAGAACAAGTCTGAAGTCAACTTTCTTCACAAAACCTGCTGTTCAAAACAAAACTGCAGTGTGTTAAAATGCTCAGAAAATAGCTTAGCATACTTTTTTACAGAAAAGTCAGTGAAGATGTCAGGCAGGTTCATAAGCCATAAGAAATGTTTACCAACAGTAGAAAACCTGTAAAGTGTTCTTAAGTCTTTGTTGTTGGATAACTTTAGTGGTCAGCTAAAAACCACAGAGCCCCCAGCTCACTTCCTACCTTCCTTAGTGAAAGAGGAGAAAAGAAAAAGAAGAATAAAAGCAAGAAAATCTGGCTGTCAAGATAAAACAAACAAGCAAACAAAAGTTTAACAAGTGAAGAATAAGTGGAAGAAGAGAGAAAAAACCAAAACAAGTGATACAGAGGGAATCAATCACCACCTCCTGTGGGCAGACTGATACTCAGCCAGTTCCCAAAAAAAGGGTGAATAACACTGCTAAAACCTCTTTTTTTTTCCCCCCATCCTATTATTGCTGTGCATGACATTAAAAGGTTTGGAATATTCTTTAATTAGTTCACCGCTGTTAGTTTGGGTCACCTCCTGCCCCATTGCACACCCCTCATCTGTTCACTGGGGGACAGAGTGAGAGAGGACCTTGACACTGTGCAAACACTGCTCAGCAAAGGCTACAGCACCAATGTGTTATCAGTGCTGTCTTGGTCAAAAAGTGCCATATGAGCTACTGTGAAGAAAATTAATTGTCTAATCATGCCCAGTAAAGTCCTTTTAATTTTCACTCCCAGATCTAGTTTTAGCATATGTCTTGCATTGCTCCCAAAGGAATCCAAAATATTCTCGCTTTTACTAATTTTGCCTGGAACTTCCAGATATTCAGAAAGCATCATACAGAAGACAAGAATACTACTTTCCTCATGGCACCTCTTCTCTTTCTGTGGAAAGGTTATTATTCCCTTTATTACAGTGCCTTTTTTTTGGAGAGGGGCTGTAGTTATTCCTCACACTGCAACAGCCAGCAGATGAATTGTACTGCCTCTCTGAGACTGGTGTTTCACATTTTAATATTTTTCTCTGGGGATGTGATGGACACCAGGAGAATGGGGGATTCTTGTATCCTTCCAGAAATCACAACTACTCTCCTGGAAGGCAGGGCCTGACCTCCCTGCCAGCTGAATCCCCTTGAAGTGCATGAGCAGGACAGGACCCTCAAGAGCCAACACTCCCTCATAGCTGTCCTCCCAGGAGCCACAAAAGTTTCAAAAGGCCAGTGCAGGTTTTTGAGGTTTACATTTTGCACAAAGCCATGTCACATCAGATCCCTGTTGCTAGGGAAGTTACACCATGCTGTGCATAGAGCCTACAACTGCTGGAAATCTTTTTCAGCTCAATGTGATTCACAGGCATGAGGACTAATAAGAACATACTGTATTATTAAAAATATCAGCTTGACAGGGCTCAGCAAGTGCCTGTAGCAAGCATACCTCTGAAACAGGGGAAAAAGCCTGACACCATTAACTCTCTGCATCTGAGCCTTCTTTCTTATCTGTGGAGGGAAGCAGAGAAATTACATGAGGTTGAGATTTTAATGAGAAGAAGTAGAGGACTGATGAAATGCTAATGAGATCGATATAACCCAGTGTGCCACTGCAGGCTCTCAGCCCTCCCAAGCCTGGTAAACAAAATAGCAACTATTAAAGTGCTTGAAGTGGATTCATGAATTTAACAATGGAATTTAGAAAGCACTGAAAATACTCCATGCATTTAGCAGTGACACTGAATCTTTGGGGTTTTGAGGTATTTCCTGGAGGTGGAAGTAGGGACTCAATTTTCCACCTGCCATGAGCTTGCTAAGATGGCTTCAGACTCAGCCAGTTCCCCCACAGGGATAAGCAGGTGGCCAGATGGTTTCTACTCAGGTAACAGCTTTGTTAGGAAGGAGATCTGACAGAAAACTGGCCATGGACCATGTGTTTTCATGGAAAGCACCAGTTTTGAAAAGGGAGGTTGCTTTAGGTGCTGGTACTGGGGGATGTGAGCTGGCTGCAAGACAAGGGCTTTTGCTTCATCTCTGTCCAGCTCATCCCCCTTCTTAATGCCCAGCACTTCCCAGCCTACAGGGAACTTTCAGGCAAGAGTCTTTCCTTTCCAGAGTGACACAACCCTGAGCCACAACAGTCTGTGTCATAAGACCAGAGAGCTAAGAAAGGCAGAAGTGGGTTGAAACTATTTTTAACGCTCTGTGATCCAAAGACGATCTTTGTCTTATACAAGAGAGAACAAGTTTCAAGCTGTTCTGTTTTGCTCTGGGGTACCTTTGCAGCCCTCAGTAGCCCACACTGCTCTGCAGGGATTAGTGGGACATGGGGCTGTGGCTGCCACTCATCTCCTTTTCAGTGAAAGGACTTGACTCCACAGAATAATAATTTAACTCGGATCTCTCCCAGTACAAAAACAGCTGAAGGCACCACAGGATATGTCCAAAATTACTCCTTAAGTTGCAGCAGCTGATTTCTTTATTCACAGCTCCTTAAAAAAGCCACTTCTATATAAATTGAACTTTGGGTTTCAATGTTACTGTCCATCACAGCTATATTTGCCAGCTGGGGACCTTGTTATGAAGGACTTGTAACTAGTTCTAACCTGGATGATAATTTTTGCCCTAGCAGCTACCAAGGCAACCCTGACTAACTTTCCTTTGGATCCTCCATTTATAGCATCAAATTATGAATTCCAAGTACTTGTTCCAGACAAATTGCTTCTTTCCCATAGGGAGAAGAAAAATGCAAAGAGACAAAATAAAAGCAGTAATTCAGTGCATCTTCAAAAATATTTTACCTTGATTCCACCTTATTCTGTTTTAATTCTTGTTTCCAAGAGAGAAGTCTCTTGCCCTTTCAATACATCTTTTCAATTATACATATATCACAATAATTTAGCATACATTTCTCTAATCTTTGATTAATGCCTTGCCTTTCACTTAAATACCTACTAACATGAAAGCATCACATCACACGTAATTTTAGTTGAATTCTCATATCACTGAAGTACTGTTAATGAAAACAAGATTAGCATTTGAAGCTTTCAAGAGATGATTGCTGTAGTGTTTGGATTCTCTCCTGATGAGATAGACTCTCTAATTCTTTCAAGTGAGAGAAAAAGCATAATTTCCTTCCCACTAGACTTTGACACTTTCTTAAGTACAGAATCCCAAATGAAGTTAAGTACAAAATCCACAAGCCAAGGATTCACCATTTGGATGAAAAGTGTGCTCAGATCACTGTTGGACATTCTGGCCAGCATCTCTCTGACATGCTCACTAGCACTACTTTATTATTTCTTTTTTTTTTTTTCCCAGTTGATATGTATGTTTCTATCAGACTCTTGCCTGCTCTCTGTGTTTTAAAGAGTCTGAGACAGGAATAACCATGTACACACAAGCAACAACACATTTTGTCTTCTAAAGTTCTTCTTCTGAAACAAATTTCACCTTCAGTTATGAAGTACCACGTGCAAATTGGATTCATTCTAAAATGTTCTTTTCAACAAAATTAGTCCTCTATATGCCTTCATAGATTTAGTTACCTACTGTATTGAAAATAAATTTCAAGTGCCAGAATTCTGTGATTGATGGTGCATTTGTGTTTATAGTTAACACTTTCAAGATCCACTGAAAATCTTAAAGGCAGCCCTGAGATTGGCAGAAAATGACATTGTTGACATCCCTTTACCTTTGCTCTCACACAAAATGACGGCGGCACTGACTTGACAGAACCACCCTGCAAGACTTAAATTCATCAGTATTTTTAAAGTCCTTCAGGACTCCAAAGTGAAATAGACTTAAGGTACTGTTGCCTTAAGAAATGTTGCTCTTTTCTTGTCTCTTTCTAACCTTCTCTCAGAACTATAATAATGCAGTTTTAATCTTGAAAGACAGTTTGTGCATAGGGTATTTTTTCATGACCCTGTGCTGCACCCTTTTCCCTTTCCTTGGGAATCATGTGGTTCACCTGGTCACAAAGGTAAGGGTTGACATCATCTGCCCTGAATGTGCAAACACAAAGATGAGGAATTCACAGGAAGCCATGTGGTGCTGCTTCTGGCAGTGCAGTGTCTGCATGAAGGAATCAGATGCTTTTGCTTTGAATGCAAATTGGGTCAGCTGCCGAAGTTGTCCCCTGGTACCACTGCGAGGCTTTGCTGCTGCTCCCTCCTGCTGTGTAGATTCATCTCTTTCAAGTATCAGTGGGGGAGGACTGCTGTCTCAGACAGAGAAAAGGACATCTTTATCCAGCTCTTCTCCTTACTCTGATTGCCACTGACCCTGGGGTTTTTTGCTAAATGTTAATGAGAACTGACCTGTGTTTTCCTTAGGGCAGGGTCTGATATCCATAGCAGAGTGTGTGCTTAGCCTAGCTCAGCGTAGTTGATTATGTCACGTATTTACATGGCTCTGTTACTCATCTTCCACTGTTCAATTAAATAAAAATTACCTGGGGTTCAGTTTGTCCTCCGTACAATCTGACTTGTGTCATGCAGTTAAAGAAGACTGTTCTTGTTTGATGAAGTTGTCTTTGTCCAGTGTTAATTAGGATGTCATAGAACCACTACTGTAGTCCTTGTCCTAAATACACTCATGCATGTTGCTTACCAAAATAATGTGAATAGTTCCACTGAAGCAAAAGCTTAAGTTACACAAGATTATAATACAGTATTTGGGTTTTTATAGATTATTAGAATGGTGTCTCATAGGATTATGACATCATTTAACTCCTCAGTTTGCTCATCTGTGCCTCATGCCTCATTTTACTAGTTTGTTAATCAGTGTCCATCTTATATGATTGACTTCTCAGTACTATCTTAGCAGTATTATTAGAAGCTTTATGCAATGAGAATAAAATGTACGTGTCTTCAAATAGTGCCACATGTATCTGAGATATTTAGTGGAAAATTAGATACTATAGTAAGAAAAGCACCAGTCTAAATTTCACAGTATTAAATGATAATACTGTCCTTTCCTCCAAGATTACACCTGGGCTGTGCAGAGTGGGGTTTTAAGGCAACTCCCCCAAACAGCTGAATGGTTAAATAAAGCATTTTAACCATTATGGTTAATAATAAAATAATGGTTAAATAAAGCATAAAGACAGAGAATAGAAGAAAGAAGTTTGAGGAGAAACTGGAGAAGACAAAATGAAGAAAAAAGGCAATTTAAAAAGCAAACTTCAGTCTAGTTCAACTTTAGTTAAGGGGAAAGAGGGGGAATTAACAATATGATACTCATATAGACTATTTTTAGATCAAAAGCCTACATCTAAGGTTGTTTATTTTATAAGATACTCTCTAGTAGAGGAAAAAAGAGAGCTACCATTCCAGGGCAGATCATATATCTATGAAACATACAGAATATCAGTGTGTAAAACATCACCCTTTGAACGTATTTTTCTCTCCTTCCATCAAAGGATCACAAAGTACATTTCGGTTTTTGTTACTCTTAAGTGATAACAGTGCAAGCTTCTCCTTGCAAGGATTTCTCAGATTATTCTTAGGACAAATATTCATATGGGGCTCACCAGAACTGAACTGAGGAAGAACCAGATGGGAAAGACACTACTGGAGATTTGCTGTTTTTTCAGAGGGGTGGTGGATATGAGTGAGTATTTGCAAGGAAGATTAACATCCAGGTATACTGTTTACAAAATATTTTCCACAAGAAGCTGGGGGTGCTTTTTTCAGTTTCTAGTCCATTAAAATTCCAAAATAGGATTGTTTTCACAAAACCTGCACTATCTTCTTATTTGATCACTTTTTGCATTAGACTTCACTCAGGAAAATGCTATAGTAAACTAGCTGTGCATTCTTCTAGTTTCGCTCCATGAATAGAGGGCATCATTTACATAAAGCATAAGGAATAAAGTGTGGCCTAAGATTTACTGATTCTCTGTCAGCAGCACTGTTTGAAATCCTCTCAGCACAGGTGCTTCATCCTTGCCAAACTCTTGGTTTCCAGGCTAAAGTAGAAGTGTCTTGCATTTTCCTTACTTTGTAGTGGAAGATTTGTTCCCAGCAGAGCCTTTCCACACCGGCTGGGGCTCTACAGCTGCTTCTCTCTGGATTAAAGGCACTGAATCTAACCTGGAAGGGCCAGATGCCTGAATGTCTCCCAAGAGGTGTGTCACTAGCTGGAGGGGAGACCCACAAGCACCAGCCCATGCCAGCACCACTTCTGCCTACAAGGCAAAATTTCGGTAGGGTATAGATTTGCTGAGAATTGATGGGAATGTGGTCTCTCAAACAATTACTGTAGCAAATAAGACAGAGTTGGTGTTTATTCTGCAATCACAGGGCTCTTCAAGCCTCAGCTGTTCTTGCAATGAGAGCCCAAAGCACAGCAGGTGCCTGCAGGGTGACACGTGCCCTTCACCTTCACGCAGGATGGCTCTGTGACAGGGACACACAGCGTGGCAGGCACAGATGGGCAGCCTCGCTGGGCTCTCTCTCCTGCTCCCCACAAAGGAGAAAGGGGAAAGGAAACATGGTGGATTTTGATGTCAAGCCCTCCCTTTGAGAGGAGTTGAGCAGTGATGGAGGCAAGACAGAAGAAGAACCAGCCCTGTGTGGTTTGGCAGCGACATAAATGGCCAGCACTGGCTCACATGGTGCATTTAAACTGTTTTCTTCCCCGACATATTTTCTACTTTTAGATGTTTTAATTTCCTATAATCTCTACTCGGTCACATGTGGGCAAGTAAACAGATGGTTCTGGATCAAACAGCTGTGCTGACTTATTGCACTGTTTAAAACAAAGCTTGAACATGTTCTTGAATAAACTCAGGGACTGGATGTACCAGCGGATAGAAACAATCTCACTTCAAACCAAAACATCCACAAGAGGCAGCAGCCTGGCCGGCAAGCAGGGTGGTTTGTGAAAGATTGCCTCCTCCTGTGTCAGGGCTGTGCCACATGGCACATGGCAGAGGGGCTGGGAGCAGCCGGCCCCAGGGTGGGATGTGACAGAGCCCTTCCCAGCGGGAGGATGCCCGGCTCCCTCCTTGCAGCACTGCTGACCATCTCTCAGTAGCTCCAGGCAGAACTGGGCACCGCAGCAGGCCGTGGATCTCCAGGCAGATGGTTTCCAGCTTCCCACATACAAAGCTTGCAGAGGCTGGCTCCTCCTTGCTTTTCCCTCTTGTTCTGCCCCATCTCCTTGGCAAGGAAATGAACATTTTCTTGTCTGGAATCTGTGCTGTGGACCAGAGCATAAACAACCCATAAGAGAAGATAACATGACCACTTGACAGGCTGGAGCTACTGTAACATTTGAGATGTAAAAATTCGTGTATTTTTAATCTGTGTGGTGTATAAATTCATGTATCAAGCATATCCAACTCACTGTATTCTATAACCAAAAAGCTGTGGTGCAAACTCTGGCTCCTGGGGCACCTCCTATGACAAACACTTTCAAAGACAGGATGAAGTCATCATCTACACCTGAAAAGGGATTGAGATACACAGAGATGACAACTTAGCCTAAAAACGGGAACATCATTCTCAAGTATTTGGCGGTGCCTGAAATCAGTCTAGGTGGAGATAGCAAGAGACTGATCCAATCACCCCTCCATGATCGGTTCCAAGGACTCAATGCAGAGGACCTCATTCTTACAGGAAGACTTTTCAGACGAAATCAACAAGAGAAAGAAGTATGTGAATATTTACTCGGAACAGAAAATCACAATAAGTTTGCCTCAGGGAAGAAGAACCACATTAAAACTCAGCTTTGGAGCTTAGGCAGTGTGAGAGTAGGGGAAGGCACTTTTTGCTGGTATCCTCTCTCACCCAACTCGATCGATGTTGCAAGCGTTTTATTGTGGCTATTTCAAATTGGTTTTGGGAATTGTAACATAAATTGCTTGATACTAATTTTGATTCTGTTTCATTTATAACAGCTCCCAAGTTCTTACAACAGTTTGTACACCAAATCTAAGGCCAGAGCAAATTAAGAGGTTCAGGGATATGTCCTAAACCACAGAGCAGGTAAAACTGGTTCTGAGCTCAGGGTCTCCTGATGGTCGAGGTCACTCAACTGTTTACATAGCAATTCTGTCTTTTCCTGGCATAAGGTACCATCTCAAACACCTTGCATTTCTACCAATTTTTCTTTCTGCTTGTAAGGCATTTCATGGACCCTATGTTTATTAAATGAAAAGCAGGAGAACCCCATTGTGAATTGATGTGGAAAAATACACATAAGCAATGAGTCTGTAGTGGAAACCCAAGGAGGTTATGGGCATGATCAAGTAATATTTTTTCTTAGTTTGATTTTTGTTGTCATTTTTGAGCTTACTTTCCTTTGCAATTCTCACATCTGAATTTTAGTCTTCCAAAATTTCCCTGAATTTCCACATCATGCTTCACTGAACATTTCTGTGAGGAACCAAGCAACAAAATTTCAATTGCATTTCAAATTATCTAATCTCAGGTGAGAGATCTCCTGCCTGTGCTAACCTCTACACCGTATCCTGACTGCCCCGACATGAAATGATATAAGGAGAAAAACCCAGTGAGCTTTCCTGATAGGCAAACTGCACTTTGAAAAACAAGTTTCAGGTTTTCCCCTATGTCTATTCATAGGCTAGCAAGTCAGGGATTTCATAAACAAACTGGGTTGCAATAAAAATATACATGTGTATGTGTAGCTGTTTCTGCAGGGAACTGCCCAGCAATGACATGCTCAGCAAGTTTTAAACTGAGATTAATCATTGTGGATAAATACCTATGCTGACCTGACCCAATAATGTTTGGTAGGAAGACAACTTAAAAAAAAAAAAAAAAAAGAGCAAGCAAGAAAGAAGGAAACAGGTGGCTTGTTCCAGGCTTGCCAAGAACATTTTGGAGCCTTGAGAACATCCACTCCCCTGCTTGACTGAATGTTGTTTGTCTCATCCACAGAATGATTTCTTCTCTTTCCTACAACTTCCTTTGCTGCCAGCAAATAACCTGCTCTCTGCTCATTTCATCTGTTCCCTGGAGATAGGCTTTACCTTTTGATTCTCTACATTTTCTCTTCTTCATGCTAACTCTTTCTGATTTGCAGATGCCAAGTGCTGATAGATGATTACACTCTCACCTCCACTCTCCTCATTCTTCACTCCAACCAAATAAGTCAACACTTTTCACTCTGGAGTTGAATATGCTGCTGTTTCTGTGTTATGTGTTGATAGTATTGGTGAACACAGATGCTCAGGGTAATCAGGAGCAGAGATATGGTTTTCCTCAGCTCACCTCTCTTTCTTCATCACTGAAAACCAGCACAGCATTTACAGAAAAAAAATATTATCTTTTTTTCCTTAGTATGAGCACGAATGAGGTCTTGAGGCTTCAGCTTGTCTTCTGATTTTAATAAAAGCAGGATACTGGTCCTCATTTCTCATCCACGCTTTAGAAATCCCGCTCATTTGAAATAGGAATATTACAGTGAATTACAGCACTGACATATCTATTTACACTTTCTCTTGCTCAGTACAGCAATATTCCCTGAAATTCTTATGTTCTCCTAGAATTACCTCCATAAAATCTCTATCATACTTCATTAATACATAAATAGTGTTTTCATATCTCTTTGTATGTCTTAAACACAAACAAACATGCATGCCCCAGACAACATTATACAGTGGAGCCAGTGCATCCAGGTCACAGTAAACCCCAAAATGTTTGTGCTATTCATTTCTGCATGTACAGTATTTGTCCACTTGGGATTTCCAGATGTCTGGATCCTGGCCAAAGCTACTCCTCCACCAGGGCTTCTGGACATCTGGAAATTCCAGACATGTAGAAATTCCTGGGGTGAAAAAGAGAACTTATGCAGAAATCCAAATGTATTTGTTCAACTTATCAAGAAACCCTGGTCAAGGTGATGGTGATTAAAAATGTCAGCGATCTCCTACTGAAAGACAATAGGAGTGCAAAATTCCTCTTTGAACCCCCCCAAATCCTGTTTCATATCTCATTTTGCCTTGGGTTTATTATGCTTCCTTTCATTCCATCTAAACAGACATCCTCAGTAACTTCTTTCCTCTGCTCTTCACTGTGAAAACATTTCTGATTACATTTCAAGCTCCCATCTTTACTTTTCTCGATATGTTCAGCACCAGCCCTGTTTTGTTGGCTGTTTTCTTCTACATGACTCCATAACTTATGCTTCTCGAGGGACCCGTGGGCTATTTTTACTGGCACATCACTCCCTGAGTCATATGTGCACGTAGCTTTACAGTGCTGCTGGAGAAACACTTGATATGAGCTGTGCCTGGCTTTATGGAACTTCAATCGATTAGGCAATTGTTCCAAAGCAAGACTGGTCCTGCACTACTCCTAGAGTTATCTTCTAGAGATAATAAACGCATTGTGAGCTGAGTTCAATTCATTCTAGAAACACTGTGGTCAAAGGGAACATTCGTGCTCAGAATATTTGGAATGAGTGAATATGCATGAACATTTTGCTGTTACTGTGGGATGAATCTAAGTCCTGATTAATGGATCTGAATTTCGTGGTCAGAATGACAAATTAGACAGTAAGACTGCAGAGAGAACAATTAAAAAATGTGGACACATGGGGAGAACATTTACATCTTTGAATCATCAATGGAATAACAGAATGCTGGGTGTGATTTTTGGTCAGATGGCTTACAGTCAATTTTATATACTTGACCTATAAATTTAAAATTCATCAGGCATATAAAACACACAAATAGGACAAAAATGTAGCTAGGTAAAAGGAAAGCAATATCACCTTTAGGAAAGCAAAAATTATTTCAGATCACAATCCTGTTGGGACTCACACTTGGAATTAACGCCAGGACTTATATTGCCTGCACTGAGGCAAGCAATCTTTTCAGATAGTGAATTCCTTTGCTTATAGCTTGGTAAACTGTGGTGAAATTTTATTTTTTGGGAATAGTAGTTAGTACCACTTCCCTAATTCTTGTCAGGAGTTTCCTCTCCTCGACTGTTCTATTTTTTTGTATCAATATTATTTCTGGTAGGATCCCATTGTTTTTTCCAAGTTGTTTTCAGTAATCCAACACTTTCAAGGGCAAAGCATTGAGTAGCACCAGCCATAGACATTTCAAATAAATCCATTGCATATTCATGTTGGTAAAGGGGACAGTCTGATAACAAGCAAGTTCTATAATCAAAACATATTTTAAATGAATCTTAAATGTGTCTTAATTTTACAAAAACAGATGAAAGTCCCTTTGATGCATTACTTGGAGCTACATTAGTGAACTCCTATAGTTTTTTTTCTCAATGACCAATGTGTGTTTTCAAGCCTTCTTATGAACTTGATAAGTAACTTCAGGAAGCAGCTTGAAACTTGAGTTTTACCCCATTTAATAAAAATTAAACCAAACCAGAACTGGACCATGCCAAAACAAAACCAGAATATTCTGGTTTTGTGTATGGTTTAGGGTTCACTTATTAATTTTCGGATAACAATGAGTGTATCTATATATGTATTTAAAGTAATACTAAAGCATTTTAAGGTGAAGGACTATACATAAAATGGTCTGTTTCCTCTTTCTGTGTTGTTGGATTTGGGGCTTTTGGCTTGCATGCTTGTTTGGTTTTGGGTTTTTTTCCCACAGAATGATTCTTAAAGGACCTTTTTACCTTTACTCCCTATGACAACTGTAATACTGGCCTTAAAATGTGTGCTTGATATCTTCAGCAAAAGGTAGCATTGAAATGCAAAATATTTATATTTATAAATAGGCACCATTCATTACTGGCATAATCAGCACAGTCTAGGCAAACAGGAGTTGACGTTCAAGTTTTTATAGTATTAAGATGTAAATGACTTTGAGGAAAGTTAATCATTTTATGAAATATAAGATAACGTTTTCTAGCTAGTAAGTTGATAAAAAAATGGATTTCAAAGTAGGTTTCAAAAGGATTTCAGATGGTTTGACATAATGCTTAAAAAGGGCAGAAAAATCTACATTATCCAAGAATACATGTACTCTATAATTTAATGCATAATATCTGCTCTAACCCAGACATTACCCTGCCAGAATCTGACTCATTATTGTATAAAAATGAATACCTCAAAAATCCTAAGTGCTCTATGAAATCTATAAGTAGTATTTACATTCTGAGTGGCAAAATCTTCAGAAAGAAAAAAAAAAATCTATCCAGATCTTTACTAAATCACACACCTGACCATGTTAGGAAAGGAAAAACAATTGTGCCTGCATAATCTTAATAAAGACATATGAACTTCTTTATGGAAGCCCCCATTTTTTAGGAATTGAAAGCCTACTTCTCAATCTATAAGTAAAATCTCATGTCCTTCTAATCTGTATTCACTTGAGAAAGCAGATGGGGCTGTTAGAATGTGTAAGACATCATTGGGCCCAGAATTCTTTGACAGATTATAACATTTTAAAACTCAGTTAGAATGATCTTTCAATGTAACACATGGGTTGCAGAAGTGAAATATACTTCCTATCCATTTCTCAATGAAAAAATGTTCCACATGGAAAGCAATTTTGTTTTGATTTAGAGCAAAATGTAGAGATCAGATGGAAAACAATTTAATTGCTAGTTTGAGAAATCCCCCTTGCCACAATGGTTGTTAATTGTAGGGGCAAAGATGAACTTTTAATTGCAATTCTTGATGATTAAACTTATAATTTTATTTTCTGTAGAGGCCTACAGAACCTGTATAATAAAGGAAAAGTTCAATCTGTTTTCTTACAGATGTTAAAATCTGCTTGCAAAAACCTTTTCCTGAAGGCCATATCTGGTCTTCAACCTGGTTCATCCAGTTTGAAATGTTTCCTCCCAAACTGCCTCCCTTTTCAGTTCTGTCACATTTCTCTTGGAAAAAACATCATGGGGTTGACAATGGAAGACCTCTTTCTTGTTGTTTGTTCTGTTGAGTGGTGTTGATCATGGCATTTGGAAGCAAAATGCTTCTTCTTTCCTCATAATTCTTTTATCTTGTGTGATTTCTCAAGTTTTGTCTTCGGGTGCATCTCCATGACAGAGTGCAGAGCCTTGGGCACAAAAGCAGCACACGTTAACACAACGTCCCGTTGGGTTAATTAGCCAAACTGAGAGCATTTGTAAGCAGATTATCACGTTGATGATCTAGCCCTTATTGCACCAGAATTAGGTTGCAGGATATTTCTGAGCAACAATACAGCCTTGTCCTTCGACTTCACCAGTGTCAGAAGCTGCAAGGAGACAAAGCCTGCAGTATCTCAAGCAGCCAGGAGACAAAGCTCTGAGACTTGTGTAGAGAGCCCCTTCATCTGCCTTGTCTGCTGAGCCCACTGCCACAATTTGTTCCTGGCAAAGGCTGATGAAAACTAAAAGTAGCTGTCTGAGAGGGATACTGGAAGAAAAAGAGTGTGCTCACAAAACTTGGCTGGGATTACAAAAATCAAATCACAGAATGACAGAATATGCTGAGTTGGAAGGGACCCACAAGGATCATCGAGTTCAACCCCTGGCCCTGCACACCACCATCCCCAAGAGTCACACCCTGTGCCTGAAAGCATGGTCCAAATGTTTCCTGTCTAAACACTGTGACCAATTCCCTGGGGAGCCTGTTCCAGTGCCCAAACACCCTCTGGGTGAAGAATCTTTTCCTGATATCCAACCTAGATCTCCCCTGACACAACTTCAGGCCATTCCCTCAAATCTTATACTCTGTGAAAAATATGAGAGTCAGAAAACATTCACATTTTTTCAGAGATCATCTCTGAAGGTTGCTTTTGGGTATAACAAATGCAAGATTTTTGTTGCTAATGGTGACTGCAGTGATTGCACTGCTCTTGAAACCAAACAGTTCCAGGGTGCTTCCACTTCTTTTGAGGGGCTACTCTCTTGGCTAATCTATCTCATGCTATTCCAAGAAGAGAAGAAAATGAACAAGCCTCTTATGGTATCTTGAAGTTCTCTCAGCACCTTCAATGAGTACCAGATTCTCTATTTTCAGTCTTGTACAGCACAAGAAGTTTCCCTTGCCTTGCTTCACTGGAAAGGGTTGTTGGCCACTCGTAGTGATGAGCATTGCTCTTAAGTCAGCATGTATTTTTGCTATATTACACACTTTTTAAAGCCACATCTAATGTTAGCTGCCTGATGAGAAGTTATCTGCCCTCAGGAAGAGAGCAGTGTTTGTGATAGGTCCATTTTTCAGAATTCACTTCACTATGACACATGTTAGTACTAAAGTGACTGGACTGTAAAAAGTGAAAACAAACAGGAGCAATAAGAAGGCAGGAAAGTGCTTGCTGAATTTTATGCTGATGTTTCCTTTCTTGACACTTAGAGCAATGTAACTATCCAGTTGCTTAGAAAGTGACAGGGAGCTTGACTCACACCTTTTAAGTAAAATATTCTCTTTGAATCGTCTAAAACTTATTTAGGTGTAAATATAAGGAGGGTTTGTGCCTAATATCAGTATACTATGCTTTTAAAATTGTGAACAGTCTGATTTCAACCTGGAAGAAATTCAAAGTGAAGAAATTCAAAGTAAAAAAATTCACTCAAAAAAAGACAAGAACTTTGTTCAATCTTTTAAAATTTTTCTTAGTCTCTGTAATGGCTGATAGGATAAAGTCATGCAGCTGAAAATAGCCTGTAGACTCAAATTCATAATGTGTCTATATTATTACGAATGTCTACAAATGAAACTAATTCAATGGCTTTCATTTGTTCTGTGGAACAAGAAATAGAATAATAAAAGGAAAATATTCAGGTTATGTGACAATCTTGTATGCAGGATTAGTTCCTGTAACATAATTGGTCTAATGGGTAAAGCTATGGAAGTGCATCTTTGCTGATGATAGATTGAAAACAGAAATCTCATCTCACATAAACATCTGTATGTACTGCTCCAGTTCAAGACTTCAAATGACTGCAGAAGAAATTGCTTTATATTAAAAACCCAGTTGTTTCTCATTAGGTTGTTGGGATACTCAAGAGCTGTAATGGTGTTTTTGCAGCAAAGATAGGAAATTAAATAACGTCTGGTGATGTTTAGTGCCAGTACAGCTATTAAACAAACTTCTATTTGCAGTAAGGACACTATAAGTTACACTTAAGATAGAGCTTAATTAATGGAAGTCTTCTTAATTACCACTAGGGCTTTATTTATCTTATAGCAATTCTTCTTAAACAATTTACAATAGCTGTACCTTTCAGTGGCATTGTCTGGATTGGAATTGTTATGCAGTGGGCACGTGTAAACTGCAATTTTGTTTACATCAAAGTAATATCTGGCAAGATCTTGGTTTGAAGCTGACCAGGAGCTTAGAAATAACATTATAAGCAACCCGTGGTTCTCTGTTCCAATGGTCTGATCAGGTCAATACGAGAACAGACAACCAGCACCACGTAAGATGAGCCACTTACTTTGCCATATTACAGGCAACTGCAATTCCTGATTTGTTTAACTGCCTGGGGTGAGACCTGGTGTGTCCTGGGAAGCTCTCAGACCATTAATCTGGGCTTCAAAACCACATAATAGATACTCTTTAGGAAAATTTACCTGTTAAATATTTCCTGTAGCTCCCAGAAATGTTTTCAAAATTGGCTTGCAGTTATAGTGTAGCTGTGAAATACTGTCCAGAAGGTGAGTCAGCAGCATATGCATTTACAGATAACTTTTGAATCAACACAGCTGTATTGCTTAGTGATTCATTGCCATGGTGGTTCAAACTTTTATGTGGCCTAATCAGATGAACTTGAGATGAAGGCAAATGCCTTGCATTATAAATGGATTTGTTATGAGAACTATTTAGCAAGATCATAAAAAAGGCTTTAGAAATTTTCTTCCAGGTGTTTAAACATTTAGCTAGCATTTCTTTTTAACTCTGGTGCAAATCTTTGTCATCCATATATTTATCCAGTCTTTTGTAGATTTGACACAGAACAAAATATCCTGTATAAATAAAGGATGAGAACAAGCAAGATACCTGAAAATGCTGGTGGGTGGACAACAGCTCCACTACCCTCTGCTGGTCTTGAGCATCGTGAGATTCTTGCAGCTGAGCAAGACAGCAGTTCTATTTATGTGAATGGAGCAAGTCATGGAAAACATGGGCTCTGAAAGAAGATGTCTCTACTAAATGCTTTTAACCCAGTAGTCCTGGCTGGAGTCTTATGGTTTAGTGAAAGTAAAAGTGAACATGACATTCCAGACACTTGGAAAAGTGGATATAGAGTCAGAAATGTTCTCAGGGAGCCTTTAGCACAGCCAAAGTTTGTGGTGGGGAAGCTTTGTGTTCAATAATGATATAAGCACTTTTGTCACCATTGGGTGACAAGGGCTAACAGCGGGGCAATGTGTGATGTGTAAAGTGTAAATAAGTATTTTACAAAACTAAGGAAAGGAGATGTAGCAGGACTGCACTGTAACAGGTTAGGGGGAAGGAAGATGAAGAAAAATGTAGTGGTTATAGAGAAAAGCAAAGAGGAGGAAAGAGAAAAAGAAGAGTAAAATGATGAGAAAGATGAAAACACCAAAACTAGGGAGACAGACATTTTCATTTAATTTGATGCAATATAGAATAAGAAAATTCTTGTTTGCTGTATATTTACCCACACTCTGTCTCCATTTCCTGAATCAATGTAATTTGTAGCTCAGATTTTCAAAAGGATCTTTGACATATAATTCACAGGGGATTATTCTGACCCTGATTAATTGAGGGAAAAAAAGTATACTATTTTTTGTGGACTGCTTGAAATAGCTTTTGTAGACCATGTGTTGGCTGCATGGCTAAGTGGGATATACCCAAGGAAAGAAACTGGAAAAGGCAGCAAAGGACTGAAGTGAAACAGGTGAACAGAGAGATTAGTCTTGGGGAGGCTGCACGGGCAAAAAAAGCTGGTGTGTTTCTTCTTAATCCAAGATGGTTCCTGAAATTATCACCATTAGAAGATTAACAAAGTTACTAGCCAGCCTGCTGATCTAGCTCTGCTCAGGAGTGAAAGCCCTCATCAAATCATAACACTTAGAAAAGCTCCTAGAATTTATCTTCCGTCTCTAACACTTGGCCACTGATTAAACAGGATCATCAAATGGGATCATCAGTGTCTGGTTATACAGAGCAGCATTTTACAAAATTAAATCACTTCTATTCACAACAGATGAACTTGTGATACTGGCTGCCCAAATAAGCACTACTGAAGAACCTAGGACAGACACATGGGCTCCAGCAGCTACATCTGAAATACATTAAAAAGATAAGACGCATCTGGAAATATATTTTATTTTACTAGCTATGTATAAAACACTACAGTCATTGCATGGGTGTGTAAGAAATGATTGTTAAGATCATTTTTAATAACATGTATGTCAGAGGGTTTGGTGGAAGTATATTCCTCCTGTCTGTGTTTCAGACCAGAATCCTCAGTGCAGATCTGACTGTCATAGAATGATTTCTCTTCACCTCTGCCATCTGTTTGATGTTTTGCAATGGTCACTCTGTGTGCCTGTGTGTGCACATGTGTGGAATAATCTTCATGTCACACCCTTACCTAACTGGCTTCAGTGAAAGGCTTTACATCTGTGAGAGGAAGCTGAAGGTGGAGGAGAGTTCACTCGTTTCACAGGTCTCTCATAGTACTTTCTAGGAAAAAAAAGTTGTCCTTTTTTTCTTTTTTCTTTTTTTCTCCTTTTCCTTCAATTTTTCATGGATGAATGGAAGAAGAAAAGGTCTTGTTATGAATAAATAAAAACAGTCTCCAGTTGCTACATGTTGAGAGTTTTGCATTTTTAAGTTTTTGTGTGGTCTCCCAGGAGCTGCAGCCTACTATCAAACCTATTCATTGCATGACTCCTTCTCAGTCTTGGATGACAGGAGCACAGGCTTCCCATGCCTCTGATGTGAGTGCCCACAGGTAGTGTGAGTAGCCTTGACTTAGAATTTCCTTCTGGGGGGATTAAGTAGTTTTCTTAGGATTTCACACCCACAGATCTGTGGCTGGAATTTGACTGACAACTTGTTGCCCATTCAAATGTTCAGTGTCATTAATTCAGCCTACAGTTTGTACTGTACCACATTTCTGTACATTCAAGTGCAGATATAAATACCATTCTAAGTGTAGTGAGGTGTTACAGATTATGTTTGTACAGAAATGTATTGTTAAGTATGAAAATCATGGAATTTTTCCTTTATCCTTCCTCTGCATTTGCACATACTTAAGTGATCTTACTGGAGTTTTCACTCACTGTGTGAATAAAAGGGTGTTTAGGCCACACCCCAGTGAATGATTAGACTTTTAAGGCATATTGATTATTTCAGTTAGATATAAGTAACATTTTAATAAAAAATCTTCAGAGAAAATCCAAAGACTGAGCTAAAGCCCATCTTTTTTGTGCTTATCCTGACAGATGTGGAGACCTATTAAAAAATTATTTGAACATGCACAATAATTGACCAAAACTTTTGTACAAAATAAATCTCAGTGAAAGCAGTAATTTCTGTGTGCCCCTATATTTCTGATGTTTCCTTGTGTATGTGCATATATTATTTTTGTCTTAAGCACTTTGTAGATGTTGATCTTTAATGATTAATGTTTGCCCAACAATTTACACATGCAAGACAGCAAACGATTCAGTCAGGGTATTTAGTGTCCTTGAAATAGAACAGGAGAAGTTTAAAAAATTATACTTTTAATACTTGGCATTCCTTCATGCAGACATTATTCCAGTCCTTCCTCTTCCTCCCCATCTATTCTTGGCTTATTTCTGTACAGTACTGGGAGTATTAAGTGACTATTGTAACATAAATCCCCTTCTCAGCACTGCCAAAGGAATTTTCCAGCTAAAAGCTACATAACCAGCATATGCAAAAAAAGATGAACCCATCTGTGGGTGTAAGTCTGTTCAGCATAGCCTAATATTATCATCCAGACTGCATTGGGCATGTATCACTTGTATCAGAGTTAGCAAGTTGTTCCAAATATTTGCTGAAGAGACATTAAATTACTTTCTACTGGCAAATTTTAGCAAACTGTTACTGATTCGCAGTGCATGCAAGTTTACCTGTCGCTGATTCTTCTCAAAAGAGGACAATACTGTGTTCTGTTAGAGTGCAATCAGATAAGTCCTAATTTATGACAGGAAAAAAAGATTAGCCCACATTATAATGCACAAGTTTAAATTCCACTCAATTATGCTGATATAGATCTACTGTAATTCCTTTACTCAATGATTTCTTTTTTCCAAATTAATGTTGAAGTGACTAAAATTCAAATGCTTCCTGTAATTTCTGGTGTCATCTTGAAGTAAAATGCAGAGTTTCTTGGTCTTTTTCTTTCTCCTCAGACAGTTTTAAAGAGTGACTGAGGGGACGATAGGCAAAGATGAATGGTACGTTTCTACAGGGATTTTTATTCTAAGAAGGCAAAACTTTTAGATCTCTGTATATGAATGTGGAAATACTGCATTTCTATTTTTTTTTTGACAGGGAACAGCCAAAAGTCATGCACCAATCCTCTTGCTCTGCAAAAGAGGTTTGAGCAGAGCACTGCAGACACGCTTGCAAGGCTGGGGGTGTTCCCAGTGGGCACAGGGCATCCTGTCAACTCACTCAGCTGTTTCCCTCTTGTAAATGCATATGCTTGGCCTTTTCCAGGTGCAATTATGCAGCATCATCACTGCTGTTGCTTACATGTACCTAAAGCTGACCTGGTACCAAGGGCTGCTGATTACAGGCCTTTTTCCTGACGCTCATGCATTAATTAGATGTTTGCCACATTTTTCTAAAGAAAAACTTCCTTCAGCTTCCCATTTATTTTTTTCTAAATCAATTATAAGCAATAAAAAATAGGTGAGATCTTGATTGTGTTTCTGTTATGATGAATAATTCCGTCAGCATGACAAGAGATTTAGTCCTGAAAAACTGAAAAGTACTGTTATACACAGAAAAGCCATATTGCCTTTATTATGAAGAGTTAAATGACATTCTGTTGCCTAAGGAGAAGAATTTGAAAAATGGAGAAATATCTCCTAAGAATATTCTAAATTTAATTATCCTTTAAATATGTATTTTATCAAAGTGCATCTGTTTGGAAAGACTTTTTCAATATCAAGCATGCTTCTGCAATCCATACCAAAGAGTGTATTGTGCACATTTTAGAACTCTCAACAGCTTTTGCTAGGTAGTCAGTATAGTTGGAACAAGATTAATATCATGCTTGAAGCTACATGTTTCAGTCTTTCTGTTATACATCTTCTTGAGAAAAAAAGGAGCCTTTAGAAGAGACTTTTACAGCATATCTAAATTACATCAAATAAATGCTCAGACTGGCTGCTTCCTTCATGGCAATCACGCATTACTTTATCAGGCAGTCATATGAATTTCAACTTCCATTGTTCACTTGTTCACAGTTTTTTTCTGAGGTGGGCTCATTTGGAGTTGAACTTAGAAGTACAATCACATCAAATTGCTTTGAAAAGTCTGGTCAAAACTTTCTGAAATTATCGTTGCTGTGAAAACTTGAGAGCAATCAGTTCAGTTGCTCTTCCATTCTCTGTGTGCTGTGGAGGAGAGAAATCTCATTGCCCTACAACCAGAACTGCTGGGTCAGGTGCTGCCACTGTGAGAATCAAGCATGGATGTAACAAACTTCCAATGGTTAGACTGTGTGTCAGATCTTGAAATGGACAGACTTCCACACTTTCCATGGAAATAGAAGAATTGTATCAGCTACCTCCATCTCCTTATGCTGTGTGCATTGATGCTCACGCAGCCTTCCTCCTTCATGTAAAGAGGGTGTATTTAGAAGTAAAGCCAATAGGAACAGGTAGGTGCTTCAGTGAGCTCATTTATTCAGGTTTCCTAGACTGATCTTTGAAACATGCTTCATCTTCACCTTGAGAGGTGTGACATTTGTTAAGACTTCTTTCCTTCTACTGTCTTATCTTGAAAATCTTTTCAATTTTGAGTGCACTGATACTGATGAAAAGACTCTGAAACCTAAAGTTCAAACAAAAACTAGGAATGACATTAGAAATTTATTCTCTATAAAAAATATACCACTTCAGTTCTATCCATTTTGATCTGACAATTTTTTCAGCAAGTTTGGGATTTTTTTTAAAAGCGATTTCTATTTGTTTTGGTTTTGGAATGGTAAAATGATGTGTTGTTGATCTTCAAAGACATGCAGCTGTGCCTGTACACAGATGAGATACTTTGTAGATATGAAAATGTTTAAGCAGTGATTGGAAAGATATTTATAATATGCAGAATCAGTTACTGGCATTAGAACACACTCCCTTTAACTCAGCATGTTTTCTCTCTTATTAAATGTGATTCTTCTGAGAAATCCTGGCTAGGTTTGCTCCAGAATGTAAACTATCTTGGTAATGAGCCAGTGGTCATTGTGCCTGCTGACATGGAGCACAGCTGTATTTTCCCAAAGGAGCTGTTGTCGCTGGTTCAGAATGGCATTCACCTGACATCTGCACCTTAGGAGTTCATGTTTCTATCCATGCTCTGAAATCACATTGCAGAGATGCAAATGGATACTCCCAGGTTCAGACTACTTTTCAAGCAAAAAACTGGTGGATAGCTTAGGGAGTTTTAAGACTTTTGACCTTTTCTAAACATGCAATTAATGTTTCATTGCTGCATAATTATAATATCTTATTTGAGCTTTTTTGGGATTTCATCTTCCAGCTGAAAAAAAAGAACTAGGAAAAAAAAAGTGGAAGAAGGGATTTAGGCTTTTATTTGTAAAACACCCAAGTTTTGATTTATTTTCATTTTACTTTTCTATCTGAATATAGTTTGCAAACAGTAAAAAGATCAATACTATAGTATGTGTTTAAGCATGAAAGCTGCTTATTTAGGAAATAAAATGGTCCTAACCTATTGCTGATGCTTGATCAACTCAATTGACAGCTAATCTATGAGAGCATCAGAAAGAGAAGCTTTGTTGTTTTCAATCATTAGATAACGGGGTTCTACTAATTTGAGCCATTATGACCAGAGAAATAGAGCAACACCACATTTTCTGTCTTCATCTTGTGAAATCAGGGCAAAGTTATGGCCACATACATTTGTGGTAACAGAAAGAAAGCATATGTTTCATACCAAAGTATAACACCTTCACTACTACACAAATTGCAATTACAGAGAAGTCACTCTGATAATCTGGTTGTGCCAGCAATTTCCTAAAGCATTAGAGAAGGGATTAAGTGAGAAAAGACAGAAATGCACCCTCATTCCTTCTCCATCTTTTTTATTGAACTTCTATTAAAATTTCACTACAAAGCAAAGCACGGACAGGAGGATGTAGAAGACGCACCAGAGATTTTATTTTCCATACTAAACTGTACCTCTCCTAATCTCTTCACAGTCTCTGGGACTCTGGTGATTGATAAGCCTCCACTGGTATCAGTCAGTGTTGTTTAATGGGGCATAGAGCTGACCCAGTGATCTGTGAAGCTCTCCCTCTGTGCTTTCCAACTGGGAAGAAATTCTTGTCAACCTCAAGCTACTATGACAGTTTGCAGTTTAATATCATTTGGACTGCTGTCACACCACATTAGCTCTCTGAACATTTCTGATTGTAGCAAAACACAGATTTGTGGCGTAAAAATGACATAGGAAGATATGGATTTTCTGTTATTCAGTGACTCAAGTATAATCACTGCATAAAAAAAGAATTCCCCCAAATTGCCTAATTGGGTAGCTTTAAACCCTTAACTCAGGCTCTTAAAGCACAAGTCTTTCTTTGGGTGATCTGATTGCCAGTAGCTGTTCTGTCTGAGCCCAGCTGTGGTGTGGGAAAAGTGGAAGTGCCACCTGTCCCTACCTCACTTAGCATTCCTCCCTTATGGGAAATCACTGTACATCAGCCTTGGTGGCTGGATTGCTTGTTTTCTTCTTGCTGTGGGAACTGCTTCTTGTGTAAACTGCACCTTTATTTGCTCCAATCAAAATGAATTCACTTAAACAGCTTACAGAGCAGACTTTACTGACCTGGTTCTTCTTTGTGCAGTTAACACAGGTAACTCAGGTCTGAGGAGACCACAATTCCTGTGGTCAGGATCAACCAGGTGTGGCAAGAAGGGGTGATGGAAAATTTCCTCTTTGGTTGTGATAGAGATTCCTCTGTCTGCATCAGCAACTGATTCTTGTTGGGAGAGAGAAATTTGTGTTAATCCTGCTGGTATACTCTGAAAAAAAGAAACGAACCAAAATTTTTCTAAAATTTAACTGAAATCAGCAAAAACTACATGTACAACCACTTGGATGCCGAAGAAGATGCTGTTTTCAGATGAAAGTGTACCCCTTTTTTGCACTTCAACAAGACACTATTACTTATGATCAGGGGTTTTACTTGCCTTTTCCATGGAACAGAGTGTTTAGTTGAATCTCACTCTTTGCAGTATAAGCCTAGAATGAAAATATCATCACTTTCCAAACACAGTGTTTCACCACTTCTTTTTTTCCTGTGAAGCTGCCTCCCCCTGTTCTGGCACCTTTCTACTAGTGAAATCATTTTTGTTCTATTCCAAAAGCGCTGATGCAATAGGGCAATTGGAAATATACAGGGCAAGTGGCATTTCCCTCACTGAGCCCTTTTTTTAAATGTCTGTTGTTTTCTTCCATCATCCTACGGTGCTAGAGAGGGTCTGTTTTGGGGTAGAGCCTTTCTCAGTGTCATTTAATATTTTCCAAAAAGTCTTTTTAAACTATCATCTTGAAAAACCAGATAATTTTCTCAGTTTCTTGACATACCTTATGATGCCATGTCCCTCATGTCAGACTTATAGTCATGGTTTGCTATCTTCCTTTTAATTTTATCTCATTCCTTTTCAAGTATCTTTTTCAAGAGTCTTTATATTGCAAGTAATAAAATTCAAGCTGTACTGCCCAAACAAGATCTTTGCTGTGCAACAAATACTGCTGTGGAGTTCAAAGCTTCAGTTTGCATTAAAGGCAATTTTCAGACATCTATTTTTTTTTTCTCCAAAGTCATCAGATGCAATAATTTGTGAGAATTTGCATGAGATTCCCAATTGCTAGTTCCTCTTTCCACCTCTGCCTGTAGCTCTGCTTATTTCACCATGTTATTCCAGGGTTACATGTCAGGCTCAAGAGAATTAAATAGGAGCTGTTCTTCCATGTATAAAGCCAAACATGCTGAAAAAAAGATGGTAGGCATTATAGTGTGGCCAGTCAAGATTACTAAATGCTCTTTACTTTAAAATATCTGCCTGCATCCTAAGAGAAATGAACAGAAGATGTTCAGAGGTGTGGTAACCACAGGATGTTCACAGCTAGACCTCCTTTTTACTGTGTTTGTGTGGAAAACCACAACTTGAACTTACAACTTGAAAGTCCTGAGCTGCATAAATCCTGCTGCACAGGTTAGCCTCAGCTGGGTTCACAAAACAGACTCAGCTCTGATTCAAAATTTCTAACAAAAGGGAAGAGATTCTGGACACTGAGGCCAGCATCAGGGACCCAGGAATGGCAGGTTGTAGTTCCTGATCTAGAGAAGAACAGTTACATAAAATGAGCTTTATTGGGCAAGACTGACAGCTGAAACTAGTTTTGGACAGTATATAAAGGCCATAGAAAGAAATGTCATCTGATAATAAATGTATTCTGTTATGCTGTGATACTGAACTGTTGGAATGCCAGTTGGAAGCCCTGTGCTGGGGGCCCAGCCCGGTCCTGTGCTGCCCAAACCTGCTGGATCCTGACTTCAGCCCTCTTGTAGTGCTGTAGCCCTCCCAGTCAGTGCTGCTGTGCAGAGTAGAGGGCTCTCTTCCTTCATCCACACGTCAGGACACCAGAAAACATTGCTCAGTTTGAAAATCCCTTGCCTTTGAGAGGAGGAAGAGGAAAGAGTTTCCTAGCAAAAAATCCACAGAATCAGATCCCAGCTTGGCAGCTGCCAGCCCCCAGATCCCAGCAGTGGGAGAGCAGAGGGGATTGAGAAGTAAAAGACACCCTCTAAACCATGACTCACATAAACCTACAAGTACTGCAGTACCTGGTGATGTTATGACATGATAGATTTGTTTTCAATTTCTTTACTGTCATATCCAATTAAGTTTGATCCAAATTAAATCTAGTTATGCGGAAGAAGGATTCAAATTTATTTTCTCTAGTGTAGATAAAAGCTATTACCTACAGACTACAGAACACAGGAAGAATGGCACTGAATCCATCACCTGGTGCTCTGTCATTTAATCCCAGACATAGGGCTCTGACAGTGAATCTTGAGGGGAATGGAAATCTCCCACTCTTGGAAAAACAGCGCTGAGTCTGTTCCCCTCTTGCCAATACTTTTCCTTGGTTAGCTAATGATGTTCTTTGCTCTATTTGCGATGGGCCAGGCACTAAATGGAAGAGTATTGAAAAAGCAGATGCTACAAATTACATCCTTACTCCTCCTAGGAAACTAATTCCCATGTGCAGGTCTTGGAAGACAACTGCTCCCTCCCACCTTGCATGGGTATTAAAGCAATACATTCAGGTCTAAGAGGCACTCAGGTACCATAGTGAGGAGAAACGTAGCCTACAGAGGGCAATTCCACCTGCAGATGAGGCTATGGAGTGCAGTAAATGACATTTGGTGAGCTGCACAGCGAAAAACAAGAAGAAAGCAAATATTAAATAGCTGCTAGCTGCATGAGAATCTTTTGCTGAATGAGAGGAAGGTTAGAAAAAAAAGGTACATCATAAAAGTATGTCATAGTTTGTAGGCATACAGTGAAATAATTAAGTCTTCCCCTAAATGTCAAGTGCTTGCTTTTTTAAAATCTAAATTTTGTTCTGCTATGTCTGGTGTTTTTCTTTGAAAATGAAATCATGTATTTCCCGAGAGAGTTTTTCCTCGCTTTGTCCTAAGAAAACTTTCTCATGTAAAATTAAACCTGAAGCGTGTCCTTTTGAAGGCAGATTTATTTCATTCTCTCTTTCTCCTTGTGTGCCACCTTTCTCCAGGGCAGACCTGCATGGACAGGTCCCTGATGGAGTTCTGGGGTTCACTCTGTGCTCACCTGGATCACCAGGCTGCTCTAACCCTTACACCTGATACCTGCCCATAATTTGTCTGATGCTCAGCCAGCAGCCAGGGCACACCCCCATGTTCCTGTGGGGTGGCTCCTCCATGTCCCCCTGCAGGGGTGTGCAGAGCCCAGCTGTCTCTGGTGGGTGCTCCATGCTTCCTCTGCACGCCTGCAAGCAGCAGCTGGTTGGCACAGACTGCAGCAGCTTTTGCTGGGTGGAGGTGTTGCTCACTTCCCCACAGACACTGAGCAGGCAGAAAAGTGTTAAACACACACATCTGCTCATCTGCATTCTGCCTACCTTTCTTACAGCTTGGATGGGTGTCCAGCTGTCTCAAGCATGCACAGGTAATTCCCAGTTCATTCTCCATTCCTGCTGGAGGCGCTACATACATACTTGGGATGTATACATGTACATGTGCATAAACTTATCTTTTCCAAAATTACTGCAGCTTGCTCACTTTCTTTCTCTCTTTTGTCAACATATTATACTGCTTTTTCATGATAACATTTTTCTGAACAGAGATTTGACCTCTGCTTGCATACCTCACAGTAAGCAATTAGATGTTTTCTGATAACTAGCTCTCTTCTAGCTCCAGAAGGGCTCTCACTTCCATTGCTCATCCCTCTGACCCACAACTAGCAGCCTCAGAACAGAAACCAGCAGCTACAGTGAAGTCCCATGCAAAATTCACCAAGTCTCTCCAGTCTGGGCAGATTTTATAATGCAGAGTGAGTACAAGTCTCAGTTTCTTTCTGTAGTTATTATTTACCCAAGTTCTTTTGCGTTACCGTTTTGCATCAGCATTTCCAGGCTTTGGCCTTTGTCAACTTTAATTTGCATTTTGAAGAGCTTAGTGGGGTTCTCTTTGAGGTCGTCATGCTGTGGTGGGAGGACTAAAGAGACGAGTCCTGCTGCAACAGGCAGCTTTAGGAACAGTGCTGGCTAACTGCCCTGGCAAACTGAATGAAAAGAGAAGCTATTTGAGGGGAAAAGAATAAGAGACAAAAAATTTTATATGTCCTTTCTGTGTGCACATTGACTTTCTCACTGAAGAGTAGACGCTTGGAAACATATAATTAACTTGCTTTCTATGAATCTCATTTTCAAGTGTGACAGCAAACAGAAAACAAGTGATAATCTGGCTTCTGCAGCCAATACTTCAAAGAGGCTTTTTTTCTTTTCCCTTGAAACACATTGAAACAAAGCTTCCAGAAGCAACATCAAGATATGAAGTTCATGCACCATAATCAGATGCCAGCTCCTCCCATTCTAGTGAAATTATTAAAAATGCATCATGTTAGATGAACAAAAAATAAGGGGGATCAAAGAAGATTTGTACAAAGATTTGTAGTTTGTAAAGTGTCTCACACTAGCTCTAAGATTTTTTTTTATATTGCTAAGTCCAGACCTGTGTTTTATATCAAGCCTATCAAACCATTTATATCTGGATTATATACAAGTCCTGAAACAATAGCCAGAGCATGGTGGCTGTGTGGTTCCTGTATTTGGCAAAAGTTGCTCATCTTCCTTGTGTGGAATAGTCCAGAATTAGTAAAAATGTGTAATTTACCAAGCCCACTGTTTCCTATGGCCTTGGATGTAACCAGAACATTTGGACAGCTCAGTTTAGGATTTGCAGAATCCATAATGAAGAAATTATGCTTTAAAATTGAAGGAAAAGTGATAATAAAAATGTTTAGCTCTAGCTCCATCTCATTAAATCCATCTTACATTTTTTTACATAGTACAACAGGATGCTATAACTGGTTATAGCTGTTTTTTCAGCACCTAGCATACTGTGTTTAAAGGATGGAGATGAGGAACTCTTTCCCATACTTTTCCCAATGTCCCATTTACTCTATCAGTCCTGAAAGATGAAAAGGCCAAAAGCAGCAATGATATTAACAACATCAGTGTATAGAAATCAGTGAGCACTGACAAAAATAGACTTGAACGTTATCACAGCTGAAAGTACCTCATGGCATTAAAAAGTTAGATTAACCACAGGACATATGAGTCAACAGATAGCCAGTGTGTAACTTTAGTTTTAAATCTTCAGTAACTTTCTGAAATAATGCCTTGTCATTTCGCTACTGCTCGATTTTCCAGTTTCAGAAGTTTCCTCTTGGTCTCTTTATTCAGGCATACAGTCTTTGAAGTCTTCAACAAGAAGAAAACATTTTTGGTTGCGAGAGAGGGACAAAATTATGTGTCTATTCTTCTACCAGGATAATGGCAAGTAACATTCTTCAAGGCTAACTCAGTTTAAAGGAGGATACGACTTTGGGTTTGATCATTAATGTAAATCTTCTTCCAGAAGAACCTATAGGCAGGGGCCAATGATTTTCCTCACACTTCTGTCATGAATTAGCAGAGAGTTAATAAAGCTTTAAAGAGGCATATCTAACGATCTTTAACAACAGGTGGTAAAACTCACTTACGCAGTTTACCCAATACTTGCTGTAAATGAGGGTCCCTCAGGAGAACCAGCCACAGAAAGCCTCTCTTCTTTTAATAATACCAGCCTCTGTTTCTATGGAAACAGCACATCGTGTTTGCTGCTAGCAAGACATGCGTTTAGCCCCTTTTAAAATAAACTGCGTTCTCTTTGCATTGTTTTTCAGGCTGAAAAAAGCGCTCAGCTTCCAACACACCAAATTATTAATGCCTCTCCTTGCCCTCTAATTTAAAAAAATACATTGGATGTATAGCTTGTAGCTGCTAATTATTGTAACAAGTAGTGGCCTTTTTGTAGGCTGCCATTGCTATGAAGTATGGCTATCTCTCTGCTTTATGGCAGGGCACTGGAAATTTTGGAATTGCGGCTAAAAACAAATAGTAACCTCCTAAAGACAGTAACTGGCTGGCTCTGTTAAGCACACACTCTCCTGCATGCTTTTCCATATGTTAGAGTTTGGTGATTTGTACCAATGCATTTTGGAAGTGCTGGCTCTTCCTAACACTAGGTGCTTAAAGATGCTAAAAGGCCATCTGTCAGACACCTGGTGTGCCTCATACAAGTGCATGTAGCCACTATTTTTCTACTGGGCCAGCAGTTTTTCAGCCTGAGTCACTACAGAAACTGATGGAGCTTTCCTCCCCAGCTGTAGATGTGAAGCACTGAGTAATTATATTGCAAATAAAATGTTTAAAGCTGCAACTTGTCTGCTTCATTGATGGGTGCTTACTGATGGGTCATACTGAAACAATTGTGTAAGCTGATGAGTTTACCGTGGAAGCTGGCTTTATAGCTCTCCATATCTTGAACAGTAAAAATAGACTGGTCCATTTCAAGCTGTGATGGAACGAAGATTTACAGAGCTTGGAGAGTCTAAAGGATGGCATTAGAGGGTTGTCAGAGTAACAGGCCTTGGGAATCTGCACTGTTTATGTTTAAAGGGAGAAGTCAGCTGGAGGCAGACATCTGAGACATGTTGGATTGATTTGCAGCTTAAAAGGAGATTGTGTTTGGGGAGGGAAGAATGGAACTCTGGCTTGCATCTGTTTTTCAGATTATATAACGAAAAGATGTTTTCTTAAAAGATGGCAGGAACACAGCCCCACTTCAGCAGCAGCAGCAGTTTCAAACACCTGGTGAAGCACAGCCTCACCTTTGCAGTAGGCCATTAAGAGAGAAAGCTGGCATTGTGAAAGAAATCAAAACAATCCAGGCTAATCAAGTTAAAACATTAAAAATAAAATTGGTTTTGAGGTTTAGAAAAAGACATATTTTGTATACCACCAGGCATATTTTATACACCACTTCATATGGTATCTGAACACCACTTCCTGAAAAATAGAAGAGATTTGATCCTCCTTGCTGACTTTTCACTCAGCAAGATGTCCCTGTTAACTGGGGTCTCCTTCAAAGCTCATGAGCCAAGTATAAAAAGGTAATTTGCATATTAAACTTACAAAACAGCATTGTGGTGAATACAGGTTGGGATGAGAGAAAAAAATTTCAGATGTTGTAGAGCGTTCCCAAGATAAAATCAAGAATTTGTAAATCTATAAATTAACTCATGATTCGCGATACAAATGTGGCTGATAGCAAACTAGGTGTCTCTGTCTTTCCTTTGTGGAAAACAGAAGTTTTACAGTATGAGGAAGCTTTTGATACTTTTGTTTTTCCAGTCCCTCTGCTATTCTTTGTAATTCATTACTGCAATGTAATTCCTTGCCTGTTAGTTAAATAATACAGCTCTTTAGCCAATTTGTGAAGATCTGCAATTTTCTGTCTGCCCTATTGTGTTAAATTGTACTTTATCTCTTATTCCTGTAGCATTTCCAATTCTCTGTTGATCAATATGATGCACTGTCATTTAAAGGGAATATTTTCACTGGAGTTGAAAAGGTTTTGTACAAGACACACAGTAATTTTCTTTTGAGGTGAATCATCTTCTCCTCTGCCTTGTTCTACACTATTTCTCTGGGTCTTCAGTTTGCAAAGAACTTTCTTAATATCAGCTTTTAAAGATATGTGAAACCTATTTCTATTGCAGCTGAAGCTGATTAAACGGTTAGAGATATAACAAACTTTTTTTAGTCGATTTCTCATAGCTATTTCAACCCCCAATTCCATGTAATCCCAGCTACTTCTAGAAGAAATTTTTCTGTATAATAACCTTTTTAAATAATAAGGTCTTTAGGCCTCTCCATTTTCAGTTTCTGTTTGAATAAAACAGAATAAAAAATAAAAGCATTTGCTGTATTCATTTAGTCATTTGTATGCAGTTCTGTACTAAGGAATACAGGCCATCAAATACCTCTTTTGATCTGCCCTGCTCTTGTCTCATCTATTTTTTTTTTGCCAGCTTTTTTTGCCATAGAATGATGAGAAAGCTTTTTTACTTTTCTAACACAGCTACAGCTGTCTAAATGTTGTTTCCCAATTTTAGTGAACTGATGGTTTCCCTGCTAGTACCCAGGGCATCAAAGAGCACTCTCTTCCTTGCTCTTTCCTCCCAATATTTGTTTAAAAAGTCAGGACTGGATGCAGAAGCAGAAAGTTCAATTAAAAATACTTTTTTTTTTCATCAGCAACAGTCAGAGTAATATATTTGGCTCAAGTTGTTGAAAAATGTAAGTCTCTGAATGAACTTTTCTCAAACAAAAGAGGAAATATGGTTTTTAGAAACATCATGGAGAATTACTGTAGATTGCAGCTGTTAAATTATTTCTTCCAGTTTGTTGATCCTTAACAAACTTGAAAGGCTGGTATGTGGGCTCTGATATACATCCAAAACTACTTGAAGCTTCACAAAGTCATTGTTTTAATACTAAGAGATACTATGATTATGTTGGTTTTCTATTTAAGGTAAACCAGCAAGATGCATCTCTAAAATATTAATTTATCCTGAAGCCCATCAGGTCTGTCCATTTGAGTTTCTCAGTCTTCCTTCTCTGATTAAAATCAGCATTAGTTATTTAGTGTGAAGAAGTGTGAAGATTTATTTTCATATTTATCCTCTTTGGTTTTTTACATATCTATAGTCTGTATGGTATGATATGATGGTGTTTGGTTATACTCAGACTTTCTTTTTTGTTTATTTGTTTTTGCACCAGTAACTGTAGTAAGGGACGCTCGTCCCATCCATAGGCTGTGGCACAGCAGAGAACCTGTAATGGGAGTTTAGAAACTGGGATCCTCAGTGACCAAATGTGGTCTCAATACATAGTTCACCAAGAAAAAGGATGTTTCTGAATCCATTTTTATCAAAGAAGACAAGGAAAAAGGGTCTTTTTATTACTTGAGGCTTTAAAATGTGATGAACGATGGACCCCAAAATATAAAGGGCAACTTTTATTCTGTGCACACTGCAGTGTACATATGTGTATGTGTGTGTATGTACTAAACCTTCCTTTCACAGGCTCTGACATTTTGAGCTTCCATCCTCTGCATCCCAGCTTCCAGGGCAGGCAGAATGGAAACCAAGAATGATACCAAAACATAACTGTAGGTATTTGTGTAGGGAGCTGTAGAATTTTTTCACATTGAAATTCAACTGCTGACATTTTCCTATGAAACAAAGTCCATAATCTAAATTCACAAGCCAGAAATTGTAGATTATGCGCTTTTACTACATATTCAAACATACACTCATTATGTTTGTCCTCTGACTTCTCTACCTTACCTATTTCAAATCTTTGATTTCGTCCTAATAAGATTTTAAAACCTAGTTTTTTCTTCTACTCACCTGTGCAAATACTTGTAAAAGTACAATGACTCAGGAATGTTGATTCTGTCTGAATAGCTTCTTAAGGAGAGACTGAAACAAACTGTTCTGGGTTTCTTTTAAGCTGTTTCACTGATGTTAGCAACTAGATCTCTGATGTGTCCCTGGTAGAGAATTATTTTTCTCTACCGCTGTTCATCAGCATAATGGCATCAATCTCCTTTTCTCAACCTATGCAAAAGAATATTGGAAAATAAGAAAACTTTATTGTCACTTACAAATCACAGACTTTCCAGAGACTAGAATTTGCAGTATGGGATTGAGACTCTGCTTATTAAATGATTGCTATGATACACTGACAGGATCTCTGCTTTTAAAGGTAGGCTACTCATATACCTGCACCAGAGACTGGTAAAACACAGGGAAAAGTGAGAACCCAGGTATTCTCCTTGATGTGTAGAAAATACTGTTTTGCAGAATGTGCTCTGCTTCTCCTTTTGCCATCCCAAAAGAACTGCAGAAATGGTCCTTTTATAGGGAGGATTTCAACCTTGCAGCTTTCTCTAAATGCATAATTTCAAAACTGTAGATTTATTTTAGAGTAGATTTCCCATGGGAATGCAAAGCTGGAACAGACTTCCTGATTCCTGATTGAGGTCATCCTCTGCTTTGTCTGCAGTCTCAGGCAGTCACATCACAAACACTCTTTTAACAACTCTTTTAGTGCCACCCTAAAGCTAGATGCACTTAAATATTTTGTGCATTAAGAATCTCCCAAAATAGTTGTTGTGCTAAAACCTCAGAATTTCTAAGTCTAACAGAGTAAAAGCACTTGCAACTGGGTATCTGCTTTCATTGCATAGTAAGCTGCAGTCTTGAGGGGTTTCCTGATTTAAAATTTTTCAATTTGTTTCCACCTCAGGCTGGGTCATTCCCATTCTCTTTATTCTTCCAGCCTTTGGCCTGGTGTCTCTAATCTCATATTGGTTCATTCCTTTGCCCTGTAATCTCTTTCTCTATTCTCAAATTTTCTTACTTGAGATGGCTTAAATATTTTTGGTAAATATTTTCCCTTTTTGATGTGACTGAACTGTCAGATAGGTAATGGCTATATCTTTGACTACAAACATTTGCCTTCAAACCCTTCAGCACTCCAAATGCTTTCTTAAACTTGGATTTACCACCACTGGCTTTGCCTCCATTCCACTCTCTTGATTGCTTCCAAAATTTGTAAATCGGCAAGACAGGGCAAGAGTGTTTGAGCACATCAGGGCATAAGGTGTGAAAGTGTTAAGTACAAGGTAGAATAAAAATGCCCTAGATAAGTATACAGCAATTTATCAACAACAAGAATAATAGAGAGTGGACCAGGAGATTTGGCCAAATTTATCTCTTTGTGTCCTCATGACTCTGTTTTTATGCTGGTTTGTTCCAGGGAAGAGAATAAGGAGGGCTGGCAAAGGGTCACAAAAGAGTCTGCTCAGTACAACCAACAGTTGCTTTCTAAACTCTGACTGAGGTGATGGCACCTGGTGAGGAAGTAGCTGATAAAAGGTAAAAGATGTAAATCCAAAGCAAATCAAACTGCAATCCAAGACAAGTTTTGAAATGCTCCTGGAGTCAGTCCCACAGCCCAGCACAGTCTGCAGGGCTCCAGCACTCCTTCACCACCTTGTCTCATAATAGCCCTTTTCTCTCAACCACAGCAGCAGCAACTCTGTTTGGCATACACTTGGAACTTGTGTGAGACAATTGTGTAAATAGCAAAATTGAAAATATCTTTTTCCTTCAAATAAGCTGTGAAAAGACTGAGCTGTGTAGGAGATGAATGAATACAAGGGAGGCTTTGCCTTTTTATGTACTTAATAGCATAGCAATCTGTGGGAGTCATGTTTTCTATCAGCTGAAGGAAATTGTATACATCTACTGCACACCGTCTAGCTGCAGGCATAGTTACAATAGATAATCCTTTAGAAGACATCTATGTATTCTTTAAATGTTCAATTATTTTGAGTGTTTATGGTAATTGCATGTCTCAGGTTCAGTTCTGCAAGATGAAGTACACTACAGTGCATGATTCAGTTTCTTAGAGTGCATTGCTCTAACATTTGAACATAGGGGAGAACGAGTTGTTGATTACTTTTCAGTCATTATGTTTGATTTTTAGGTTTTGTATGTTTAATCATATCCCATTTATTTAAGTACTCAAAATTACCTTGTGATTTAAAGCATGCATCCAGTTATGCTGGTTAGTGTTTAATACAGTGAGCAAATCACTGCTTTTACATGTTACCATTTTTGTGATGCTTTATATCGTGGCTAATATAAATAACATAATTTCCCCTCAGTACTTTTCATTTTGAAGAGCTGTAAAACCTTATCAGAAGAACAATAATAATGTGGGGCTTTGTATCTCCTTCATTTTACAAGAGTAAAATAATGTAAAATCTCTTGGCATCATTCCAAGAAATGTTTTTTCCAGCATGAATATTTCATTCTTCCAACAGCCTTTTTTTCTATCTTTAACCACAGTAAGAATGGCACTATAAGTAGAAAACATATGCCACCCACATAGTAGTTTCTTTATTATCTTGATCCTAATGTCAATTAAGCCTTAGAAATCTTCAGTTAGTGACCTAAATTCTTCTAAACAAGCGTTCTGTTGAAGACTACCAATACAGACATAAGTTTGAGGGATTCTTCCAGTATCGAGCATTCCATTTCCATTGAAAATACAGCTGTAGTAGTTCAAATTGGGACAGATGGAGCTCAGATTTTTTAATCACCTGTTTCAGAAAATGAGGAAGAAACTAATAACTCTGTATGTGCCTTATGATGTTGTGCCCTGAGAAGCTGTTGAGTGCACCACCCCTGAAAGTGTTCAAAGCCAGGCTGGGTGGAGTTTTCTCTGTGTTTTGAAGAGGAAAGATGGTGACTTGGCAGTGGTGAGTCCCACCCACACAAAGATGCTGGGGAATGACCTTGGCATTAAACCATTGGAAGTGGAACGAGCGAGTAGCACCCCCAGCTAGCCTGGATTCTTAGGGAGGGCCCACATTTTGCTCAGTGGCAGTACAGATGGTATCTACAGGAACAGCAGTTGGGATTTCTCTGCTTGCAGCCCATGGAATGATCAGGCTTGCCGAAACTGTGGGAGTGAACAGCAATGTCATGAAATGGTTGTGTTAGCAATGCGTTTGTACTGTAGATCTTGTCTATTGATTACAAAAGTAATTCACTTCCCAAAATGACTGGAGTTACAACACTAAACTATTTGACCATTCCATGCCATAATTACATGACACCAAAGCATTTTGAGCATTATGTGCAATAACTATGATTCTCTTTTGAAGCCTGGTGCCATGACATCCTACTGCATCAGTGCCATGCTAAGTGGGCTCTTCTGCAGGAAAGAGAGTTGCCAGTAAGTGATCTGTGATTTATTTTTATAATGAGATAAAAATAAGCTAACCCCACCAATAAGCACACTGTGTCTCAAGGTACTTACCAACAGGAAACACTGCATTGTACCTGCTCCACAGGTGAGCAGTCCAAGTGGCTGTTCAGATGGTAATCTCTTCCACCCCCAAGTACTCCCAGTCCTTGGGTATGGCAATGGGACAGAGCAAAACATAATCTGAGTGTAAGAGCTTTTGATGCTGAGCCCTGCCTGATCCCTGAAACCTGAACATCCTTGCAGCCAAGGGACTTTCCTGTAGGGATACAAAGGACATGCTTGCAGCATTGCTAGCATCTCATCATTTGAAGGACTGGGCAATCCATGAAAAGACTATCCATGATATGCAATAAGTCAGTCTCACATTAGATGATGATTGCCAATGAATATAAATGACCACCTACACAGAAAAGCTGTCCAGCTCTTCACACTCTTTTCTCTCTTCATCATCTGCTGTTTTTCAGAAGGCCAACCTGTCTCTGTGCCAAAAACTGTTCTGGATCCCCATGCTTACTGAACATATTACTGTTCTCAACAAAGTTACACCATTTCCTTTAGATGAGTCTCTGAACAGACCCACCAAGAATTTCCCCACCTCCAATGACCTGGGAGGCCTGTAGCTCCTCCCCGTAGGGATCCCAGCAGTTTGACAAGCCTCTCACAGGGACTGCTCCTTTAGGAGTCATCAATATTTGCCAACAAAACACCACTGGGAAAATGTAACCATGTAACACAAATTTCTGATACAGAACGCATGGTGAAGTGCAATCAAAACAGTGAACCTGGAAAAACGTGGTCTTCCCCATTGCAAGAGCTAAGAAAGGTAGAGAATTGTGCTGCAGATAGAGCTGAACTCATTCTGCTATGAGGAAATGTAACAGAGGATCACTTGGCTTGTCTTGCCAGTATCTGATGAGGATGAGACTGTGAAGACAAAGATTATGTCGATAGAAGAATCTGTTTCCAGATATTATGGAAGCCAAAGTTTTGTAAAATGGAGCAAATGGAGCATGCCTGACAAAACATGAAACAAACAGATACAAATGGTTCGAAGCAAAATAGAAGCGTAAAAGTCGATACCTCAACTAAAAATCAAATTTACTTCAGGAAGCAGAATTTATTATTGTAGGTTTAGAAGTAAACATGAGGGTCCATGATTTTGTGCATAAATATAATAGAAAGGTCTCTTTTGTGTATCCTTTTGAACTAGAATTTTTTTTGGAAATAGATTTTTTCAAACTAATGCTGTGTTGCTTTTTCCTACCTCTTCTGCAGAGTATCTGGAGTTGTGGATTTATGACTAAGTACATATTGCGGAGCAGGGAGATCCCCATAATCATGAAATCCATTTCTATGTGCAATCATAAATCTTAAAAGCACAATCTATATCAGCAAGAAATATAAGTGAGGACTATTTTTGACATTGCATATTTGTGCATCATCTTGTTTCCTCTGTGTTGTTTTTTTTCTCTCCTACATATATTCTCATCAGAGGGTTAGAGCATTGTCTCTACCTATTTTCATTCTCTAAATGCCACCAAATGTTTAGAGGAAGGATGAAAGCTTTGTGCTTAAGATAGGTTTGTTAGCTAGTCAGCTAGTGACAGATATTGACATGATTCCCAGCAAAAATTTGAGATGCTGGAACAGAAGATGAGGTGGAGATTCTCTGAGGATTTTGCAGAGGAGAGCATAGCTTCACACATGCTGTGCAGCCCATGCCCCACATATAACCCCCAGTGAGAAACAGGACAGGCTGCTGAGAAAAAATGGCAGTCAGGAGCAAGATGCTACAGCTACCACACTAATTCATGTTCCTGAAGCTCCGTGCCTAAAGGAGGCTGCTGGAAAGAGGGCCAGTGGGCCAGATGAGTCATCTTCTCAAGAGCTGGATTGAATCATAGACCGTGGGCTGAGTGTTCCTCATCTTGGAGTGCTGGTTTGATTTCACCACAGGCCACTGAAGGCTGCATCAGCTTTAGCTTGAAAGAAAGAGGCCAAAATGGGTATTTATGAAGTCAAAAGCATTGGTGTTTTTGCATGGAGATGGCAAGGGTGAAGTGATTTTAGTAAGTGCTTCCTCACTAGTGTAGAGTGGCTTCAAGCCAAGCTGAGCACATCCCTGAGGTCCATTTATGTCTCTATTTTCAGTGCCTTTGCTGTATCTGCTCTGAACTCATACTAGCCATGTCTGTCTCCAAAGTTTTATCTGAAATTTTTTATCAATCAACATATCTGTCCTTCAAGTCTTAATTTAATAGAACACTGTTCAATTAACATTTTTTTTGTAAATAAAAAGCTTTTCAGTTGTTAACAAAGGCAAGTACAAATCACATTTTATATTAAAGTGACAGATGACAGAAATGAACACGCCAAGAGTGAGCACTGCAGCAAGCAATTCTTGGACTGTAGTTGTAGATTTGTTTTCTTGCTGTCTTTCTGTCGATCTTCTGTTTTTCTAAATTCATTACCCAGTGACCTTTTTTAATGTACAAATCATAATATCATAGAATAATTTACATTGGAAAAGATCGCTGCAGGTATATCATATTGCACCCTCCATGAGAAAAAAAAATATAGTGACATTCTCAAATGTCATGAGCATAATTAGAGGGTTTGTTTTTCTTTCCTCTATGCACAGAAAAAGGTTTCATCAGAACAAACTGTTTCTTAGTGATTGTAATTGAGGTCTGTAAATCACATAACATGCTTACTGGGACCATCTCATTAATTCCTTGCACAACTAGGCCAAACATTAGTATCAGTTGCACTATATTTACTTGACTGCATTTGGAACAAAAATCTAGCTTTTGTACGCCTTCACTTTCTCAAGACTGGCTAAATAAAATTGAGTTCTATACAGCAACACTAAGAAGAAATACCTGGTCTTGCTGAAGTAGTTCTTTACCCTCCTACATAATGCCATGAAATCTGCAACAGAAGTTGTGTAAATACTTTGATTCACAGTATTTGTATTTCATAATTTAAAATCATAGATTTAGTCCAAGGCTTTACCAAAGCCATGGTTCTCTTCTGAAGATGTTGCCCTCATAACTCTCTAGCCCTCAAAACACCCACACAGCCAACAGCTGTATCAAAGACAGAAGGAGATTTGTTCCCAAAGAAACAACCCAGTGACCCCCTGGTTGGGGTGTTTGCTGCTCCTGCAGTGAGGGGACGGCCACTTTGCTTCACCAAAAGCTGAGAGTAAGCACGTGAGCACAGATTTTGAGGACGGAGGGACGGTCAACAGTTTCATGATATGGGGCAGAGAGTTGTGCAGAATCACAAAATTATCGTCACAAAATTATGATGATTATGATGGCATGTGCAAGTCATCAAAGGTGCAGTGGACCCTGACACTTTCTCATAAGTAGGAAACACCCTGTCTATTTGACTACTTGCATAAAATCCTTTAAAATAATTTTTCCTCTGATTTATCTAAGAGGTGGAAGAAAGTGGATGCAATGTGACATTGGAAAACACAGTTTCAGCCCAGCACTCAACCCACTTTGCATGAGGCTACTGTTCAAATAAGAAAAAAAAAATGAGTGTCATGAGCCAGCTGGACACATCTTTTGCCCATCTGTTCCATATTTATTTTTTCAACATTTGATTTACTGTTTAATGTTTCTATTTCTTTGTTTGGTACTCAGCGGAGAACTACAAGAAGTCCTCAATGTCTCCTTCTGTTCCAATCATCCTGGAATTCCGACAGTCAAATATGTCAAGACATGTCAAAACTTGTCAAACATGGTAAAACCAAGCTCTGTCACCAAACATACTAACATTTTATTTGTGTGCTTAGAACACAACCAATAACTGAATATTTCCCAGCTATTTTTATGCACTCATTACAAGAGTTAGAATGTCTAATTTGACTTGGGAACATTCTCTTTTCCTTTCAAAGAATAAAAAAGTTTCTAATATATGAACAAATAGTCATAAATCTAAACCTACTCTAGGAACAATCCTAAATCCTCAAACTCTTTCTTCACTTCCTGCTTCAAAAGACAAGAAACACAATGTGTTTATTCTTGGAAAATTTTAAAAACTGAAGGGAAGAACTGGAGGGAAATGAATCCTAATGCTGAATGTGTCTCATAGGATGTTCTTTTCAGTTCCAATTTAAGTCAGTCATTGCGTCTCTGGGAAATTTCAAGGCTGCTAACCTGCTTTGGAAAGCGTTTTCACTGACACATTCTCAATAAATTAGTTTAGTTTTGTTCTTGAAAGACTGCTTCTTCATACTTGCTAATACTTGTATTGTAGCTCTGCTGCTGCGGGGATACAAGGATAACTGGGGGTGGAAAAGAGTTACCAAGTGATCATAACCTTCATAAGAATTTAATGAATTAACAGTATCCCTTACAACCATCCCTCCTGGCGGCACAGAGTTACAGCCAGATCAGCTTGTTCTTACCTAGAATAGCTAAACCCTAAGCACTGCCAAACATTTCAGACCAAGCAGCCCTGAGGAGTCTACATGCAGGAACTGGAGTTTGAAGGGGCTGCAGGCCACCAGATGTGCTTTGTCACCAGTTTTTCTGGAGGTCAGCAGTGGGCACTGTCACAAGCTCTACCATTTTTCTGGGCCAGGAGTATGATCTAGTGTTACAAGTTACCAGAACTGCAGGGAAATACAAAGTTTCCTGGAAGGAACAATCACTTGAATTGTTGTGCTGGACATCTAACTTGGGCCACGTCTGCCAAGCAGAAGTTTCAATACTCCACAGGCTGCTGTTTTGAAGACCACAGCTACTCAGTTCTAGCATGCTGCCTCAATTCCTAATATTTGGGTAAGAAACTACCCGTGCACAAAAAAACCCACTTCTTATCTGCAATCCTACTGTCATGCTCATGACACCAGTTCTGGTTTTGTAATGTCATTTGGAATTGTAAATCTTTCTTGCAAAACTGCAACAGTCATCCCAACAGGACAAGAAGGATGATGGAGTATACACTAACCATGAGCATCAAGCAGGAGGTGTCCAGAGCAGCAGCTGCTCCTGCTATTACCATTTACTGCCTGAGTAGCATGAATTCATAACTACCAGTAGTACATAGTTCCTTTTAGTTATTTGGTTATATTGTTATTGAAATCATAATATCTAATATCATAGTTATTGAAATCATAATATCTAGTTCATTTTTCTATGAACATAGGGCTACAGAATAATCCAGGTTTCCTGCTTTTTATATTGTGCAAAACGAAGTGTATTGTACTTTATTCCTGCTGTTTGCCTGATTTCCAAAATTTAGATTTATGATTATGTTCAGTACAGAGGTAAGTAAACAGTGGTCACAGCACAATGAATTTTGGATTAAGAACCTCTCACTTAGAAACAGCTGTTCTTTTGTGTTTCCTAAAAGTTTGCGTGGTGTCTATTTCATTAAGCCTCTTCTGTTCAGTATTTCCTATTTTTTCAGACTTCAATAATTTTCTTTAAGAAAAAGATGACAGATAGTGGCACTGTCTAGGAAAAAAGACAAGATAAGATTTTTAATAACAAACTCAGGGCTCCTGAGATGCACAGGAGCAGCAGTATATGTACAGCCAGCAGAGAGGGCAGCCTGGAGAGCTTAGGCAGGACTGAGCTGCCCTGTTGGATACACCAGTATCTAGAGGCTGAAAGTGTCACTGAAGATGGCTGGCCAAGAGAAACTGTGCTAAGACAGTTCCTAAGCATTGAACTTCTGCAGAGCCTGACAGTAAGGAGATTACAGCTGGAGGAGCTGGGCAGGACAGAAATGGTTATAGGGCACTTGTGTAGTCCTGGAGATCTTGAGCATGCTCTGAAAAGGTTTAGATATTCTTGGCAAGTGCTTAGGGCAGAATCAGGCCCACTCTAAATCATGTCAGCTGCCTGGCAATTACACACAGCAACATGCAGGAGACACACACTGGGCTCTCTAGGACCCTACTGGTGCAGCCAGAGAGGTGAGCTACACTGATGCAGCTTTCTGCCTCCTAGCTGATCTCTGTCAAAAGAGGAGGGGATGATTTCAAGAAGTTCTTGTTTTCTCCATCTGATTTCATAACACAAAGTCACATGATATAGTCAAGGATGTGTTTGGGAATAGAAAAAATATTTTTGAAGCAAACGTCTTAAGCTTTGTTATTGGTAAAGAGCCAACATTATCTTTATTTTTTGTATGTCTATGGCCCAGGAGTTAATAACATTATATTTAATCAGCAGAAAGCACTCTTGCAATTAACTTCATTTGGAACAGTATCTGCCTTTATAATGTTGGTTTTACACTTCATTGGGTTGGTTGTTACATTGCTATTAAAGGACCATGGCATTTTATATATGATTGTTGTTAAAGACAAAGCAGAGTTAGAAGACTTACCCTGTGTTATAGCTGCTACAGATAACTAAGAGAAACTTCAAATAGCTGCAAGAATGAAAATCATAGAATCACAGAATAGTTTGGATCAGAAGGGGCCTTTATAAGCTATCTGGAGCGACTCCTCTGCAATGGGCAGGGACATCTTCAACTAGATCAGGTTGCTCAGGGCCTGATAGAAGCTGACCTTGAACACTTTCAGGAATGGGGCATCCACAGCTTCTCTGGGCAACCTGTTCCAATGCCTCATTATAAAAAATGTCTTCCTTAAGTCTAACTCACCCTCCTCTTCTTAAACCAGTTCCTCTATACCCACCCCAACTTTCCTGCTGATGTTTATGACCCTTGTCATGAATGCAAGCATGATTGGATTTGATGCAAAGTGCTGGAGTTTTCTTGATTCTATATTAAGATCCAGCACCAGTACCATAGGATAAAAGAGAAATTAAAACAACAACAACAACAAAAAACAAAAACAAAACAAAACAAAACAAAACAAACAAACAAAAAACCCCAAACAAACAAAAAAAAAACCACAAAAAAAACCCAAAAAAAACCAAACACCAAAACCCAACCTGGGGAAACTGGCAAAAAGAAATAGTTCTTCCATACAAACCCAGTGCCTTTGCTTCCCTCCCCAGATGTCCCTCACAGACCAGCCTAGGCAAGGCTGATGTGTAGTACTGGTGAAGCAGCGTGGCTGGCCCTGAGCACAGTGGCAGTTTAATGTACTTGATGATAATTTAGATAGGTGAATCTCCTGCCAACTTTAGCCAACTCGTGTAGGAGCTATGAATGCAGGTGCAGGGAGAAAAAGAACTGGATTTTATTGTATGCATTGTTATTTTTATCATTAAGGAGAAAAAGTTCTATTATGAGTTTTGTTGTAGCACATTTGTTAAAGTACACAGACACACCCCTGGAAAAATGGAAACAGTGATTAGATAGGGTACAATAACTGACAGAATCACTGTAATTAAAAAATGCCTAATTTATTAATACCTTTAAAATATCCTAACTAAAGCTCTACTTATATGATCAGGGTTTGTTACCAATTTAGTAATTTCTGTCCCAGGCTGTGTTTACTCATGTACAGGAGCATTTTTGGGATCAAATTCTTTTGAAGCAGAGCCTTTATCTGTGCTATGTGAGTACACAAATAACTAAGAGTCGGGCTGTCTCTGCAGGCAAAAATCAGTGTAATAGGATATGGAGGAAAATTGGGAGCTTGGAGACACTGTTGTTGAAGAGAGACAAGCCTCTGTCTTCTCCAGAAGGTGAGGATGCCACATTCCTGAGAGGAGAACAGCAGGTTGTGTGGCGGCTGGGAACTCCAAGATTTAATCTTATGTCTCTCCTGCTTCCTCTTCTGTCTGCCAAGAGCTATTAGCCACACATGCACAAACAAACCAGGAATAGTTACACATGCTTTGAAAAAGCTTGTGCTTGATTTGCTTCTTTAAAAAGGATATTTATACCATCAATCAAAACCAACAGTGTCTCCCAGCCAGTCAGTTGCACCCACTATTTCTTGTAAAATACAGCCTAAATACTCCCCTGCTCTCCCCAGCCAGCCTTCTCCCCCAGAGTGGAGGGTTGCTGGTGGCAGCTCCCTGCCCTTGCACTCTGCTTTCTGCTCTGTTCAGGCAATATTAGAAATGTTACGCTCCATCTTGTCACTGGGCTGATCTTTCTTCACAGGCAGTGGCATTCCTCTTTCATGCCACATGAAGTCATGCTCAGTGCTGGGGGAAGGGGAAAAGAAAGATTCAGGTGCAATAATTTCCCATATAAATCCACTCACACATCCAATCCAGTAGGGCTCTCTGTGGCTGTATCCTGGAGAGTGCTTTGTGCAGAAGAGCATCCTTGTGGGGTCTCCTGGGCTTCTGAAACATCTGCTGCACTTTGATTTTTAAAATCTTTTACTGGGAAGCAATTGAAAAGTAAAGAATTCATAGGCAGGAAAACACTGAGCAGTTTTCAGCACACAAGAGAATCACAGCAGGAATTGACTGAAAGTTTGATTAGGCTCTTTAGTCTATAGATGTTGAAAATCACTAATTAATACTGAGTGGTGATATAGATTATTTAATTAGCAGTCTCCAATGAACTGTAGCTGCTGAATTTTGTACTGGAGTTATTTCTGACAAAATGACATTGGCTTTCTTTCTTAGCTCTTAGAAACAGAGTCAAGAAAAACTAGATTTTAGTGCAAGGTTGTGGAATAGCAATTCCAGGGAAACAAGTCTTCTCATTATCGAAAGCACTACAGTGCAACCTCTACCAGTTGCCCTGACAATGTGTCAAACACTGCCATGGAGAAACCCGGCACAAGGTGTTGAGTGGGTGTTTCATACTACTTGCTTATTAAAACATTGGTCTTTGCCCAAATTTCCACAAGGTCTCCCAATTAGTGCCAATTGTGGTGATGGTTTTGATCACGTGGATGCTTTACCTTCAGGAAATGGGGTCCCACTGCAGCTTTCAAAGAAGGAGTCCCAAGAATAGCACCTCTGAGTTCAGTTTAAATTATATATTTGTGTCCTGGGTTGTAGTATAGGATTAGCACAAAGTATT
>VZSR01003807.1:18685431-18731880 GCA_013398615.1 Brachypodius melanocephalos
ACCACAACAATTTGCTTTGTATTAAAACCCTTCAGATATCAAACTTATTAAAAATGTATAATGAAGAAAGCAATGATAAACAACAATACCTAAATATATTCTGGTCTTTAAGAGAGCAGTAGCAACTACTTTTCAGAAAACAGAGGAGAGCAGTGGCAGGGAGCAGTTAATTTGCAGTGACAAGCTGCAAATGTGAGATAATTTTACTCAAAGCCACTCCTATCACAAATTATTACTTAAATTACTTGTCTGTGTTCTAAAAGCCATTTGGACCTGCCATAACTGATTCTTAGTGCATATCAATATCAGTATCTGTTATTATTAAAATAAATCAATCCTCCAATGATATTGTTGAAAGAACTTCTTGCATTTCAAAGAGGCTTTGAGCAACATTACTTGGGCTACTTCTGAAATCAACACATGTAAGAGATGAGCATTTCCATAGAGACAGAATAAATTGGGGTGCAATTTTGTCTCCATTATACATGTTGGGAAATGTAAAAATGAGGGAAGACTGGGAACCTTATACATCCTTATACAGAGGATGTATAAATGTTTGACTTGGCATCATTAGAAAATTCTTATTCTTACGAATAGAATAGAAGGAAAGCACAGAAACAGACTGGAAGAAAACTCCTGCATACATGCATGCTGATGTGAGTTGCAGAAATCAGGAGTGGCAACACTGGAGACACAGTTCAGAGTCTGAGTGGCCCATAAGCAATTCCCAGTGTATAAGTGAGACCAGACTTAAGTAAGTTTATTCCTGTTACTAAATTTTGGTGGTTTTAATGCTTCTCTCTTGAAGTTTCAGACCTCTAGGTGTGAATTGGGAGGGGGTATTCCTGGCAGACAAGGAGGGATTATTTTTTTCTTATTAGGGCTAAATCATTAGTGAAACACTACTAAACAACATCTGGCCAGACATTCTGAGAAAGGCAACAGAAAGGCTCAGCTATGCAAGTAAAAATTGCTTGAAAGACTATTCTGAAAACAAACTTATTCATCCCTGGATCTCCCCTGCCCTCTCAATCCAGGAGCCTCATAGCAAAATTATTCTTGTAAAACACAAATTTCATCCTAGTTGCAACTGCTCTGGTTGAGTCCAAGTCATCAACACTTGGATCTTTAGGCCAAAAGGCAAAAGGTCTCCCTATGTTCCACTTCAGCTTGAAAACAGGATGTCCTATTTATTGAGAAAGTAGGAACATCAGTGATAGCAAGAGGAAGGTGGGACCTATGTCAACACACAGGGAGAAATGCTGAACTTCTCTTATATTCTTCTCTTTTTGAAACAGAAATTGCCCTGAAAAAGGGGAGTTTAATGAAATTGGGCCTTCTCACATTCACATCACATACTCCCTCTGCATTTGAACTAAATTTGGCTCAGGTGATTGTTCAGATTGTCTATGCAACAAGTCAAAATAATAACAGCTGAAAGGGAAAGATGAACAAACGTTTGTTCTGCAATAGCTGTACTGTGGGAGGATGATTCACACCCCCTATAATACCTTTTTTTTTTTTTTAAGTATTGAGGGATACCAGATATTTTCAGCTTTTGAAACACTTCCATTCTGCAACCTTCTGCTGGATTAATGGTTTGTTTGATTTTCTCCTTACTGGTTGTTCTGAAAGAAGTTGTGTGATTGCTTTGCTTTAGAAAATATAAAGTCTATCAGAGAAAAAGAAAATTGATGTTTCCACATATCCATTGAATGAACTGGTTGAGTAAGTGGATTTACGCTCTGTTAACAGAAAAAAATCAAAGTTCTGTTTCAATTCATTGCATACAAACATCTGCTCCATTAGGATGGCCAGTTCTTCACGTAGGAACAGCTTTACAGTTCAGTCTGCACCTGAACAAAACATAAATTTGTCTTTTGGCCAGCAAAATGTATGTTCGGTCTTTTTGCTATATTATACCAACCTATTTGGATCAAATTATTAGGTAGATTTTTGTCACTTTGTTTTTCTTCCAGGTACAGCCATCACAGTGGGAAAATTCTGTCATGTATCAGCACTCCTGGACTTCTGACACTAGATGTTCTCAAAGAGATCTGCTCAAGCTATTATTCCTAACCAGGAAGAGATCTCTCTCCATCTTGTCTCGTAGTGACCTCATCTGGTCACCATGCACTTGTCCCCACCAGACCCTTTCATTGATCTAACTCTTAAAGATCTCTGCCTTCAGATAAACGTGAGAAGCCAGAGCTGCTGTTTATTCTCTGATGTGGATTTTGATGGGATGGAGTCAAGTTCAGGATGTTAAGAAAAAGCTGGGAACATGCATTCATGCTAAGTTTGGGCCTAGTATCCTTCTTCTGATCAGTAAACAGAGAAGCTTTCTGATGTGTCCTGAGTTGCCCTTCTGTAGATTGTGCTGGTTTTGCCCACCTGGGTTTGTAGGGAGCTAAACTGGGTTCTGTGTGTGACTGAACAAATGCACGGAAGTGAAATCATTGACATCTATTAGACATAAAGACATAATCTCCGGCTGAGCTGCAAAGTATTAAAGGCTCCAAGAGTGTTTCAAGAAAGTAAACTTTCTTGAACAGTTTGCTCTGTTGTTTTACTCTTCTTGAGGCATTTCCTGTTGGTTACTTCTATTAGTACTCTGCATTTACCTGTATCTCTGGTGTGCAACAGCCTGAACCCAGAGAAGATGAAAATCACAAGCTGCTCAAGAAGAAAATTATACACTGAAGTTTGGCTCTACCAACTCACCAGAAATTTCCACAATGGTAAAACTTGCCTACTGAGTTTTTGAAGTTCTGACTCACAGATACCTCTCCCTTCTTAATTGTTGAGCAATGTGACCACCAAACCTCTGGCTTGAATTCTGTCTTGATGCTGATGTACTTTCGTGTTCTCAGTGTTGAGTCAAAAGATGCAGTTTTGTCTTCATCTTGGAAAGGCAGATCCCTGGAAAAGGGAGGCTGTAGGTACCTCCATCAACAAAATCTGAAATAAGTAGCCTGCAAGGGAAGAAACTAGAGCTCTAAGACTGAAAAGGATTCACAGTCTGGAGCAGACAAGAACACATGGCATTCTACTATGTTTAGGACAAATGATGTGCTGAGCATGTGTTTCAGATACTTAATACACAGTAACTATTTTGAGTAAAAATGTTGTAGCTATTTTCTATACTTAGAGCCTAGCCAGAGTGCACTGAAGATAAAGAAAAAACTTTGGAGGCCTTTGGATCATGCTCTTTCAGGATAGAAAGCATCAACACAACAGGTCATGTTGTGTTTTAGCTGCGCCCAGTGCCAAGGACTTCTTCTCTTTTAAAACTTTATGGGTTCATTTTTTTCCCCCCTTTTAAGATAAAGTCATAGAGGGCATCCTTGGAATGAATTTCCTCTTTTCTAAAACCAGACAGTCTACTACATAACATGAAAGACATTTTCAGAGTCTATAATTGGTTTCACATGTGCTGAGATGCCAGGAAGGTTATAAAGAAGGCTGCAGTGTAGGGAAGACTTGAGGTGAGTTGATGTGTAGAGCAAACAAGAACACAGTTGCAATATTATTTCTTCCTGAATCAAAGTAGTGTTTCATTTTCACATCTTGACTTATCTTCTCAACCAAAACAGGAGGAATGGGATATAAATAATTAAAAACTTCTGCCTTTACTACCTCTAAAAGTGGGGGGGAAAGCCACTGAACATATGACATTTTTCTCAAGCTCCCTCATATCTGCAAAACAAAAATATTCAGAAAAGTCCTGACACAACACCTCAGAAGGATTTTGCCTAAAATTGCAATGGTTAATTGTGCTAGCACATAGATCTGAAAAAAATCCTTCCCAAACAAAGCAACATTTCATGTCAGAGTTATGTAATATTTATGGGGAATTATATATCCCTACATACACAGTTGTTACTCTGGACACTATCAAAATGAGCTTTTTAGGGAATTCTGGTAACCACATTAAATAAAGGAATTGGAAGATATATTTTGTTGTGATGAATTTCATTTTGCTGGTTAAGCCCTGCCATGTGCTCAGTTCAAGGAGATTGCAACTGTTCAAGGAGGAGTTTTTGGGTTGTTTAACTTTGAAAACACCACTAAATTCACATGTATTTTTTTCTCCATCTTGACATAAATGCACACCCATGTATGAGAAGATATATTAGCAAGATGTATTTATAGAAAAGCCAGCTAGACATATTGGACTGCATCAACAGTGATTCCAGTGAAAACAAAATAAAAATCAAGTTCACTTCTATTTTTTGCCTGTGTCCAGCTATTGCATGAGTTGGACAGAATGACAGTTTGTAGCCCTTATTAAACCCATACTTTGCTTGATATCAAAGAGAATTGCCTGATGCAACAAGAACATTTCAGGAAAATCTTGACAATTTTATCGAGAAACAAAAAAATCGTAAGCCACTTGCATCCATCATCATGCTGAAAACACATACCCGTAACTTGTTATGATGATGGTACCTAAAACATAAAATTAAATATTAACTCAGAATAAATTTGGCCTGAAATGAAACCTGCTTGCAGCAGGCAACTTAAATCTCTGTCTTGCTCCATAAGGTTTCAAGCTTTGCTAGGCAACTATGTAGACACCTCTTAAGTTTTACATGCATTGCATCTATTGTCTGTGGTGTCTGCATCTAGTTTCTGATGTGAAAAAATAAATGTTTAAGTCACTTGGTTACCTCTGAGAGGCTTTTTGTTGAGAAATTAGCCATGTATTTATGATCAGTTTATAGTAGCAAAGGAAAATTCAGAGTTAATTTATTTGGCAAATCAGGAAAGAGAAAGCCTTGGACAAAACAGATTTGTCTACTTTGTAAATTAAGAAACACAGTTAATTTAGTATAACACATAACACAGTATGCAGCACTTCTAGCTTGGTGCTGGTGAAACATTTCTACTAATTAGAAAAATCACACTTTCTAATTACAATTAATGTAAATAAAATGTACACACATCACTTTGCAGAAGCAAAATATCCTGGGTAAAATTCTGAAGAATTCTGAACAGAAATTGTTCTTAGTGTGATTCTCTTTATGAAGTCTTGATTAAACAGCTTAACTACATGAAGAACACATTTGACTGGAAATTGCATAGTTTCTTCCCTGAACACGATGTTAAAACCGAAAGGTTTCACCTGATTAAAAAAAAAAAAATCCAAAGTAGCTCACAAGTCTATTACAAGACCTTGCAGTTAATCAGGCAGGACAGGGAACATGTCACTAAAGTCATCCTGTGAGAAAAACATTATGGTTGGACAAAAGAAATGCAGCAGATCATTTGAATTGCAGATAATTAATGCTTTAATCTCTAAATTACACACATATTGATAGTGATAGGATTAGGGCTTCTTTCTAAGGATGGTGTTAATTTTCCTGTTATTAGTAGAATTAATACTAATATTTATAGTGTTTGCAGGTTCCTGTTCAGGACTAGGGCTTTGTTATATCAGATGTTACAAACACACACACAGTGATAGTGGTCCATTGGTTCAAATTAAGCTTCTTCAACCCTTATATACAACTTATATTATTTTTCTTGTAAATAAGCCTGTTCCTCAAGACAAAAATAATTTTATTTTTAGGAGATCAGAGTTAACTCTTATCTGGAGATGTATCAGTAGAAGTTTTCCATGCATTAATGCTGGTTAAGTCTAATTAAGACCAGATCTACCACAGCATAGAGCCCACTATTGAGAATCTTTACTTCAGACTGGGTTAATGCCAGAAATTGCTTAAGATTGGCTTATACTTACAATTTTTGCTAACTATACCTCTTAGTTGTTTCATTAGGTAAGTTATTAACCAAACTCCACAATTAGTTTTCATCATTCTTTTCCCGATTTCACTCTGTCTATAAGAATAAACCACTTGAATGTTATAAAAATACCAACTACAGCTTTGATTAGTAAGTTTGTTTAAATACAAGACCAAAGCATAATCATTGCTGGTAAAGTAAATGTTGTGGCCTATTCATAGAATAAACAAAGAAACTGAGCTGTTTTATATTCTTTAGAACCAAAAAGAAGAATGTATACTTCTTCCCATTTTGTTCCAAAAAATGTGAATATTCTCAGTCCCCCACAGTGGCAAGTGCAGGCATGGAGAAGCTGGTACTTGCAGCTGGAATACCTACATGCCTAAAGATGTTGCTGCCAGAACAACAGTTTATTTTCTCAGATAGCCCCGAGAAGATGGAGCAGATTCAATCCCGACACCCACTGCTGACTAACTCCCAGCATAATCAAAAAGCTCAGATTAAAGCTTTTTACTTTTAAAATTAAATGGCTGCAGGACCAATAATTATGAAAATGGGAGGAATCAGGCATGGTGTGTTGAAAATGCAAATGCTACAGAAAATGGCCTGCAGCTGGCTGAATTATTTTGGAAGGCCTGTTGTAATAACCACTGGAGCTGGGAGGAGACTGCAAGGACTCAGAACTTTCCACAACTTTCTGAGTTTCATGGACCCAGTAAAGTAAATAAATGAGAGAAGGAACCAAGAGAAGAGGTAGAGCTAGAAATTATGTAGGAAGGCTGTATATATCTGCCTGTACATACCCTCTCAGACACCCTTCAGGCAGCCGTCCACAGGAGGCAGCTGCCTTCAAAGCCTTGCAAAACATTTAGAAATAGCTCTCACTGGAGCCCTGAACATTCTCTTTCTTTTGTGTACTTTCAGTACACTCAGCTGAAAAAGTAAATGCCTCCAAATAATGGCCTGGAGTTGGCTAAAGGGCTAGAAAAAATGTTGGTAAAATAATACACAGTGCTGAGCAAATGTTTAAACACAGAAGCATAAAATCAGGAAATGCTCTGTTTGTAGTCAAGCATTACAAAATCCACTTAATATGGTTGTTGTGGTAAGGCAAACTTTGCTGTCTGAGAAGACAGTGATGAAAGCTAAAATTTTACATACAAACTAATTAGCCAACATGGGAGTAATAAATTGCAGAGTTTCAGAGACTTTCATAATGAGCTAAGGCTTAGACACGCTTTTTTTCTATTGTATGATCAATACAAGAACAAGCACTGTTTAAAAAATCACAGCAGTGTTTATGTACTTTGAAATCTCATTGTCAAAATTTCAAAAGGAACTGATTGTGCAGTAATGAGCAAACAACCTGAGAAGTTTTTTGTAAATTAGATTTGGTTTAATTTGGAGGAGTTCAAAGAAAGTAACTATGACTACTGAGGATGTAGAGTAGTTAATGGTGGTTTAAAGATTTCAATTATAATAATATTACCTTAATTCCAGGTCCTGATTTTGGGAAACATTGCAGCAGCAACTTCCAACAACCATAAGAGAAAATCTCAAGGACAGAATTTTGCCTCCCCAGACCATGCTAAGCAAAAAGCTAACAGGTATCAGTCGATTCTGAGCACAGGCTGTGCTTCTGCAGCCCTCAGGAGCTCTTGTGAAGAGCTGAAGATGATCCCATTGGGTCAAATGCTTTGCAAATGCACGAAAAGGATCATTTATGACCTGTGACTACCAGGCTTCAAGTATGGGGGAATATACAGATCATATGAGAAAATATTTTCCAGAGAAGAGAGTGGCTTCTATACACCAAGGATCGAGCCACTGGTGAGACCACCAGAGTACTGAATGAGAACTGCAGTGTCCCAATCTGCTCAAGAAAAAATGGATAATAATTAATGAAAGCAGCAAGACATGGAAGCCAAATGGAGATGTGTGAGGGCCAGGGCAGCAGTGCAGAGCACGGTCAAGGAGCTCATACCTGAAATGGAGAAGAGCAGAACAGTCTGAAGGGAGAAAAAGCACACTCACTGATCAATATTAGTTAGGTTTAACTTGTGAGTAAAAAGTGTCCAAAGAAATAACTGTGAGTAGTAAAGGGGAACTGAAATTACTTGTTCAAGTGCAGACGACAAAAGCAAAGGAAAGCAGCCCAGGGATCTCCATCCCTGTGTATGCCAGAAAGTGAGAAAAGAGAGTTGTAGGAAGGGAAGTCAGCAAAAGCATTAGACAAGGGAAAGGACAGGTACTCTGTCAGCTTTCTCTTTGAGGAAAGCTACAAGATACCATCCAGCAGGAGAGATAGGAACAGAAAAGGAGGATGTGTAAGAAGTGACAAAAACAGCAGAAAAACAGCAGACTACTACTAAACAAAGATGAGAGAGAGAGCTGAGACTGAGGCTGTCCCAGCTGCCCCTCTCCCTGACTGAGGGCACCCAGGCAGGGCTTGGCCAGGGACCAACCCACCACTCCCTGCCCACCTGACCTGCTCACTAGACAACCTCGGTTTGCCAGTCTGGCCAGCACTGAGAAGGCTTTAATGAGTGCCTAGGTTTTGTTCTCCCTCAAACTTCTCTGAATTCTGCACTCTCTCCGGTGAGGAGTGCAGCGGTTCTGATTCTCTCCCACTGTCTGACACAGCAGCTTCATCCCAGTGATTCTTCTGATGCCCATGAGGCCAAAGGAAAAGGAGTAACTAACTCCATGATTTGGAGTCAGGTGTCTCAGTGCATCAGCTTCTGGCATTCATGGTCTGAGTACCTTAAAATATAGGCTTAAAGCCCCAGATGTCTCCTGCAATGGTAGCCTAAACTAGCCACAGTGCATCAAATAAAATCCTACTCCTGAAGATATTCTAGCTTAGTCATCAGCCAAAGGTCTTATGCCACTGGTTATGAAAAATAAAGCTGATTAGCCATTATCAAATAACTTAAATTGATCTTTGATGCTACGTTTGGAGAGTTAAAATGTGCCCTTTTGTCAGAATCAGCATAAGAATATATGTTGTTGTAAAAGAGTAGGGAAAGGGTATTGAAGTGTGTTCTGGAAGTCTTTTGCATAGTTTGGAAGCAGAACAGACTAACTCATGAGGCTGTGTATGGTATTACAATTATAGCAAAAGTCACATTTCTCCCTGAAAAGAGTGAGATAAATCCCAGCATCCTTCCTTTAGCAAAAGGGTAGAGGCCTCCATTACTTCTGGAGTAATCACTCCTTAGTCAAAGACCTGCAAATAAAAACAACAGTCAGAATGGGGTGTGTTGAGATGAATTTTCACTTTACCCATTGCAGTTCTGAGGTGGGACTGCATGGAGAATGTGAACCTAGACCTTGATTACCAACTTGTTTTACCAAATTATTTTATAGGTAAACCCTTTGATAAAGATGTGTCCACTAAGTTTTGTCCAGAAAACATTTTAAATGCAAAGCCAACCTGATTCTCGTCAGGTATTTTCCTTAAACAGTTTTTAAAGAATACTATTCTTTAACTTTTTCGTACTGTGAAGTATGAGGCACTGTTAGTTTTCATGGTCATAAATTATTCCTTCTAGTAGAGAAATTCAGGATATTTTCCTCTCTAAGGACCACTAAGGTCAATGATCAGCAGGAGACACGTGAAGAGAGAGACAAACACACACAGAGCTGCCACTGCTGATCCAGGGAACCAGGTACAAGGAGTGGAAATCTAACTACTAAAGTAGTCATTGTTAAGAAACCTGCTGTAGTGCCCATTTCTTATAATACTGGTGTTACAGCTTTGTGAAAATATATGGATTTCACTTGACACTGCTAACCCTATGAATGCTGTGTAAAATATTTAACCATCTATTAGAGCCTCCAAGGCTTCCACAGTCAGCTGAGGACTTCAGTGCTTTCTGTTCATAGCGTATGAATAATGCATATAGCCTTAACATCTCCAAAATCTTATTAGCCTTCCTATAACAGGCCTTATTATTATCAGCACCAAAGTTTCCATTGGTTTTATGTGTGATGAAAGTAACAATGCAGTGTGAAACACATAACTCTCAGCTAAAATCGATAATCACTCAAATTTGTGCAAGTGAAGCCTGTACATATAGAAGGAAAAGAATCTTCCTGCCAGATTAAGAGAATGCCTGTCTTAGGAGCTCTGTAAGTGCAAGAAAATGGCCATTTTTCTTCATCTTGTCCCTTCTAAATGTATTTTCACTCATAAATTCATTTGTTAGCCTGTATGATGATTATTGCAAATCTAGTGCTAAGAATGTATTGTTGGGATTTAAGCAGCAGAAGTTACCATTATGTGTCTCCAGAAGAAGGCATAACTCATGTCCTGAAGCTAGATTGTATGTACATAGAAATGGATCAATAAGATACCCAGTGTATTTTTATTTTCTGTCTTAAACTAGAAGTCAAATGAGTCAAATGTGAGCAAATTAAGAAGCCAGAGAGAGGAGTAATGGGTTCCCCTTTCTGCTGTGGCACTGATTCACAGTGGAATACCACCAGACATACCTGATATCACATGCAGTCATTTCTTCTTCAAAACGGGTCTTTAAACTCTCACACATATGCTTATTATTCTACACCTGAGTAGGTATTACAGACACGATAATATTTTTTTACTTGACTGTGGCTTCATGAAGATTTGTTGAGGTTCAAAGCTGGCATGGATTAAAGTTACCCTAGGAAAATAAAATAGTGTTTAAATTTCAATCAGTTGAAAGCAGACATTTAGACATGCTCAGCTAATTACTTCTAGTCCTTATCAGCTCTATCAGTGAATAAAAAATATTCTGTAAGAGAGTATCAGGACACAAGAGAATGGAAAGTACTGCGAGAAAATATTTCATCAAGAAAATATGAACAAATTATTTCTGCACCCAAGCAATCTGTTGATAAAATATAATCATGTAGAAACCTTGGTTTGAGCACTGATGTCTGCCTCAGTACAGCTTATTTTTATTAAAGTCACTGAGGTTTCTCATGGGAGGACCACAAAACCTATTTAAAGCCCCTTGAAAGTAGCTGAGGACTGCTCTTCGGAGCATTTGAAGCATCTGCTGATGGTATTCTTGGAAGAGAGAAGACTCATTCAACTTTCAATTTATAAATCATACTTATATGGAAAAAGTTTATCAGCCTTTAGAACACATTCTCATATTGACATATGGTTGTATTTCTTTGAGCAGTTTCCCTCCTATTTTTCAAAAGAATACACAGAATCCAACAAATTGCTTTTTGTTATATATTTGTCATTGATACGAGTTCTAGGACGGCATTAGGAAACACAGAACATTGCACAAAGACTTGATTTATCTCTAATATGCTATGTATTCATTAGTTATATAATTTGAATTACTATCAATATAGTATTACTCCATTATTCAGCAAGGGAGCTATCAGGAACATATGAGCAGATTGCTGAACTTTTTTTTGCCATTTCTAGTATTTAGCATAATTATTCAGAAAACATGCTACAGAAGACAAGCAAATAGATTCATGTCACTCAAGTCAGGGGGAAAATAGAGAAGCTGCTTCTCTAGTAATACATCAAAGGACAGATAAATGAACACAAGCCTTTGAAGCATTGACACTATATATATGCATCAAACTTCCCAGAAACTGATCCATGTGTGAGATTGATGGCAGAGAGTCATGATAGGAATTTTGTTGATATAATGTTTGAATAACTCCACATTTCATCTGGTTTAATTTCTGTTGATTAAACTATAAAATTGTTTATGTTTCAACACTTTTCACGCAAATTATGACCAAAATTTTGATATTTCTTGCTTTGACAAAGTGTATCATGTCACCATTGGACTCTCAGACAAGCCAGTGTTTGCTGTACAGGCACTATTGAGAAGAACATAATTTGCAGCAAACTTAGAAATGTTTATTGCAAGTGGTAACAGGGATCCAGGCTGCACTTAGATTCATTCAGACAAGAATTGAAGGGGTCTTGGGATGAGATTAGGACCCAGGTATCAAAAGGTATCAAGGTCCCCAGTCAGAAATAGTTTTGGAATTGTATTTCTGAATTTCAACTCAGAAATGTATTTGCAACACTGAGTACATCCTTTGTGCTGTCTCTACATCCTCAAGGAAAACATTTAGCAAGGCTGTTATAAATAATATATTTTTAAAAACATAGAGGGGGAAGTGAAGGGAGCGTTCTTTCTACCATACAAGAGGGAAGAAGAATTTCTAAATCGTTCTCTGTGGTGTAGGTAAGACTTGCCCTGCTTGTGGAGGGAGGAGAAGATGCTTTAGCCTTCATAAAGCTAGAAAATCTATGACTTGTCCTAGTGGAAGCTGAAAGAAGAAAATCAAGCTCTCCTGTAGAAGTCCTCTGCCTCTACACCTTCAACAAACCACGGCAGCACATTCATGCCTCAGTATGGGATCCTTATCTATTTATTACATAGCTAAGAAAATGTGAGCACATGAAGAATAAATTGGAAGCCTTAAATTATGCTTAGAGACCTTGAATTAGCAAAATCAAGCTTGAATATAGCTCCAGATAGGGAACACATGGCTGGCTTGCCATTGTAATGCACATCAGAGCAACCCCACCGAAATAAATCAGTAAGACCAGTGCATATAAAAAGGCAGTCAGAAGTGATCTACCACGCCCTTCTGCCATGCCCAGCTGCAAAATTAGATCAGTGTTTGTATTAGTGGAAAACATCTAGGTGGATGTAATCTATTATGATTCATAATGTAGACATTCACCAAAAAATTCAGGATAGATATTTTAAACTCTTGAAAAAAATCTGATCTTCATTCTTGCCATAAAATATTTTGGTAGTTGAAAGTCTTGGTAAAAGGAAGGGTACCTGATAAAAAGTTAATTTAAGAACTTAGAAAGTTTTTTAGTACAGGAAGAAACTAGACTTATTCTCCTCCAGAGAATTCAGCATTTTTGGATAGAATTAAACTCATAAATTGATCAGAAGAAAGAGACAAATCAGGGACCTACAGTCTTTCCTAAGACAAGTGTTTACTTATTCATCAGTGAGCTTTCCAGTTTAATGAAGAATTGTATCAGCCATTTCATCTTGTTCATGTGGAACTACAGAAAAATAGAGGTGGAATGGATTGGAACAGAGTGGAATGGACAGTGTAATCTGTCCTCTTGCTCTGCAGTACAAAAAGGTACACCAACATCATTCATGACAAAAATTAAGCATCCTTCTCTTAAAATCACTTTCTGCTGAAAACCTTTGAGCAGGGTCCCTTGGATACAGTGGCAGGGAGAAAAGTGGAGAATTCATGAAAAGGCATCAAGAAGACCACAAAGAAGTGAGCAGCAGAATTATTCACCTGAAAGTGAGAATGGATTGTGACCCTTGGTTGCAACCTCTCATGAGAAGAAAGGAGCTGATTACGAACATTTATGGTAATTCTTCCTGGGAAGGAATGAGTATTTTCAATGCAAAGAGATGCATGAGAGCAAATGGTCCAGAAAGAATTCAAATTTCCAAAAACTTGGAGGAGCACTGGCTTTGCATATCTATTTTCTATGCAGATTTCTAGCCATTCTTTTCCTCTTGATTGTAATATATATCATACTTGCTTCAGTTTAACCTGATGCTTTTTATTCCATTCATGCTTTCAGTCTTTTCTGATGAGGATTCTCACTCCTGGGTTCATTTTTACTGGACTTCATGTTTCAAGACCATAGACATGCACCATACACTTGCTCCTGTTTTCCTGTACAGCTATTAATTTCAGTGAGCATGTATTTTCTTGGATGGATTGTATGAGCATGTAAAGAAACTATTTCAGTACATATAAGACATCTACATATTTTCTCCCACTCGAAAAGCACATTTTCTTGTCCTAGCAGTCCAATGTGATTTGTTCTTGAAAAAACCTTTTTTTTATCTCATTATCTGCTAATATTCACACATGCTTTGGTTACTTATTCCAGAATTTTCAAAATATTTTGTTGACTAGAGCCAAAGCTCTGGCTCTTCTTTTTCAGCTTCTTCAGAGGTTAGCATGTCTAGACTTTCCCTCCTTTCACAACCTATCCAAGACCCACATTTCTTCATATCACCAACTCTCTGTCCTGAAATAGCCTTTACCTGCTCTCAGGCTCTTGTAACTCATCTGGGAACTGAGAAACAATTTGAAAATATCTTACAGAAACTAACCCAAGGACCTGATCTTTTTCCCCAAAATCTAGCCTGGCTTTGTACCTTTTTAACTACCACGCTATTTATATGAGTTGACTGTTTATGGTTAGTCTTTCAAAAAGATATTAACCACTTCACACTTCTTTCCTCCAGCCATTAATATCATCCATCCATTGTTGAATAGCTAGAAAAAGTATCTTGTCTTTCTGTTAATACTTCAGATACTTTAAAATTTATTATTTTTAGCTGTTCTTAGCCTTTCTCTTTGCATACCCTTTCATATTCTTCCATTTTTCCTTTGCACACTACAACCACTTACTTCTTAAATTCAGCTTTCAAATCTGATGTTGCTTCTGATTCATCTGCACTTTCTCTTTTTCCCTGTGAGGCCATTGCAGAGCTGTTGATTCAGTTAGATTAGTTTTCTATTACTTTTCCATTGCTACTCTCACTGGGAAAGTTAGCATTTGCAGTTCTGGTGTTACTACTTTCTGGAACAGTTTCCCAAAATTTGGTCTATCAGCAGCTTCACTCATGAAGAATACAAGCTGAAAGTCATCATAGTTATTTTGATATTTTAAAATTTCTCCATCCTCTTCTCACTTGACACATATGAAACCGCATCCAGAAGTGGGGGAAAACCAAGGCTATCTTACTTCTGATTCTGGATGGGGAAATGTTTCCTGATTGTATTCATGAATGGGGAGAAATATTTTAATTCTTTTCAATATTCTAAAAATGGATGAACATTTTCAACTCTAAAAGAAAGAATTAATCACACTGTGAATATTCGCCTAAAACTATTGAAGTTTCAGCACTGAAAAATTCATAGTATTTTAACCAAATTAAATATTGCTGTCAATAATAATGCTTTATGTAAGCATGAGATAAGAGCTCATTTTAGTAAATGTGTCATCTCTCACAAATCACTGTTAAATTCTAAACTTTTCATGTATCTGAAATGTGCATGAAAAATTGATCCTCAAGAACACACGGAAGGAAAACTGAATTTTATGCCAGTTCAATGATAATGGTAGAAGTTCTTACAGATCTAGCACTTTTGGAGGTTTAGGTCTTTTAGAAAGACATGCTAACACAAAATTTATTATTCACTTTTTGTTCATTGAGAGACAGAGATTGAATGACACCACAAGTGTTCAATGGGGTGACTCAAGCACAGAGTATTTTATTCATAGAGTACCTGGGTTCTCTGATGACAATGCTAAAAAAGATCTATTTTTCTTTTTTTTGTTGTTTGTTTTTTTAAAAGCTTTTTTTTCACAGTCTTTTGTGAATTTTTTTTCCTACACTCTAAAACCTTGGACTAGTATTCTATTCACAACAGTTCCATTGTTGTAATGGATTGTAAAAATTCTCCTAGCACCAGTGGATGTACTCCACTTAAGTATAAAACTCTTGATAGTTTGTATTGCTCAGAGTACCTCAGATATAAGCAATGTATGCTTTTACAAGACTGCAAACAAACAAACATAAACAAAACAAAAAAAGTTTCAAAATATTCCAAACGTCAGATTATCTGTTTATATTCCAGTGTGACATGCATGACTCTGGGATGTGTCCTATATGGTTTTCTGTTCCCTCTTAATAGCAAAGAAACAAAGTAAAATAATATCCTTCTTAGATTTCCAGCAAGGGGTAGGAGGAAGAATTCGAGAAATTGAGAGTTATTTTTCTTCAGAGATGCTCAACTATATTAGACCAGGTCATAATTAAATCAGTCGAGAGTGATATCTCTGGAACACCCATTTTATGTCAGACTGGTATTAATCATCTCCAAGGTGATCCCAGTTTCTATGGGAACTATGATATTTGTTTGTGTTCCTCGCACTGGCTGGTCGCCCAAGTTTGGCAGCCTCCTGATAGTAATCCAGCAGATTAGAATGTTAAGTCTCCATCATGAATTTTTCATTACTGCTGTCAGCATGACACTGTCCTTTATAGAAATAATTACTAATTAATAAATCCTGCTCTGTGTTCAGATGGGAAATGTTGCCTATGCTAAACCTGCCCTTTTGTAACCAAGCTGTTTAAACCCTTTTCAATTTTGTCAAGCAAAGAAAGCTCATTTTTTCACTTGCTAAGCTCTTTCAAAAATGCATAAACTCCTCACCATTTGTTTTTTTCCCATGACTTTTAGAAATACTTTCCTGCTTCAATTGATATCTTTCCTATGTGGAGATGCCATGCTTTGCTTCCCTTTTTATTTTGATAGGAGGGAAGCAGACAGACCTTATAAAGTCAATTCCACTTGATTCATACAGAAAATCTGGTCTCCCTTCACTATGGAGCAATATAAACTCTCTAAGACACCTTCATTGTCATGGCAAAGTACAGAGGTATCACAGTACTTGGTGTCCTCATACTTTTTTCCTACAAAGACATGCTTATCATAAAGAAGTTGTCCCTTCTCTTTTTATTGTCATTTCTTTTTTTTTTTTTCCTTTAAAGTGCCTGTTTCAGCATTCATGCCTAAAACCTGCTCAAGCCTTACTTTTGATCTGAGCCAAGAACAGAAGTTCAGGGAGCTCACTATGAAGATTTTTTGCAGGAATGGGCCCAATAAACAAGTCTCAAGGAGTGGAGGTGTCAGCCCAGGACTCATTGTCATCGTTCATCAATCCTCCAAGTACAGAAAACTCCAGAGTTCACTGGCTCCAAGAGGCCCCGGTCAGAGGGAGGTTGCAGAGCAAAGCCTGCTGTGGGCCAGGAGAGCTCAAAGGGTCTCATTTTGGACTGCTGTTGATAAGGCTTCAAGCAAGTGAGCTTTAGTCATAACACTGTTTCACCCTGGCCACACTTCAGGTTGGAAATTTTCTTTGGGAGTTAGAGAACAAAAATATTATCCTGATTTTGCTGTTACTCAGGCAAAGAAAAAGTTTATAAGGCTGTTCAAAAAAAAACCCCAAAAAACAAACAACCAAAAAAAAAACCTAACCAGGAGCTTTTTAGACAGCACAAGTTCCAGACATTCAGTAAGAATCACTGCAAATGTTTACATAAGCTTTGTAGCATCACAGAAAAAAACCTATGATCATTTACAATTTCAGAGACACAAGGGAAATAGCTGACAGAAATATTGCTTACAAACCTTTCACTTCATTTGTAAAACCTAATAAATAAACACAGAGTTCTGAGAATATTGTTCCTTTGCATATCACAGAGAACTGACATAAATGATTACCAAAACCTCAGATTTATCACCAAGAGTAGATAACGTTAAGGAGTTTATAAGTAGATAATTTATGTTTCTACAATTATGCCTGCCACATGTTATGGGGGCTGTTCTTTACTCCTATCAAGTATTCATCAGAAAGATTATTTTATACTGTAAAACATTCCTTTGTTTTGTTTTGTTTTCTCCTAAAATACTTAATGAAAACAAGTTTGATTTAATTTTCCCTTTTACTTGGAGAAGGAGCTTTCCAAAAATGAAAAAAAGCAATAGTGCCATGGGCAGGGACTTAATCCAAGGTTCTTAACCTAGTCCTATAGCTAAAGTTATGGCATACCACACTTCTCTTAGCTGTAATAAGTAAGAATTTTTGACATTCTTAATTTGGAAAGGCAAAGCATCCTCATAGTCACAATTCATAGAACTTTGTGCTAGCAACAGCTCAGCTCTTAGTTACATGTACCTAAGAAATGCCAAAGGTTTGTACCAAAGTATTCTCAACATCAGAACTTCAGTCCAGTCATAGATACTCTAAACTTAGATACAGTATGTGACTCAGACATGTAGATATGATCAAGCTAGAATTAATTAAGATCTGTTGTGTTTTAACCTCAGACAGCAACTAAGCACCACTCAGCTGCACTCTGTGGGATTCTTAGTAACACAGAGCACGCCATAAATCAAAGCAAATGTTAAGAAGAAAAACAAACTTGTTTTCAAATTTCTCTCAGCGGATGCCATGGCATTCAAATTAGAAATTTGGGTTATTCTCTGCTCAGCCTACCATATTTTATGCATGTGTTCAGTAAAATACTCACAGAGTTTCAAAACTCATTTAAGAGGATATCCTTCCTCACGAAAATGAAAAAGCCTATTACGTGAATAACAAGGTGACTGAAATTAACTCCTGTTCCTTAGAGGAGTACCAGCCCTGTCTGGTTTAGAGGGACTTATGGAAGAAAGGTGATCCTGGTGTCACAACTGTTTTAAAATTCATGTTGTCCACAGGGTGTGAACATTCTCTTGCACACCATTCCTACAAAGCACCCTTATGAAACACAACCTTTTCCTGGCACCTCTTCAGGGAAAGAAGCAGTTGTGAAGGGGATGATACCTAAGCTGCTTAATCCTTTCATAATGAATTTGCTTTGTGAAGGATATCAGATGAAAAGGTCTTCAGAACTGTCTACCAACCTCATAAGTATGGCCAAACTCCCTTACAAGGAGCTGGCAGTGTGCCTTGCTTCTCAGAACAGGCGCCTTTAAAGACAACAGAGCAGTTCAGCCTCTCCATGGAGCCACAATTTCTTTCCTCTGCCATTAACAGAGGTTATCATCTTGCCTTCCTGCAGCTCACAAAATGCACACAGCAGTTTCCAGTATCACATCAACAGCAAAATGAGGACTGTGTGAGAACCTTAGTACAGATATTTGAAATCTGCTCTCAAGGCTAATGTAGCAATACGAGGCAAATACTTGTAGAAAAAAGCTTTGGATGGATGCATAAATGTTTGTGAGTTATTCTTCTTCATAAATGCCAGTATCTCCACAAATAGAAAAAGTCCTGTATAAATAAGATTATTCAGTGATTGTTTTTCATTGCTCTTCTGTTTAATAACTTTCTGTCACTGGGGCAGTCAACAAAGGAAATATTATGAAATGTGGGCTTCGTAGAGGCATCTCAGCAGTTAATGATTTGATTGACATGAGAATCTCTCATGCACTCTATTAAGAATGCCAGCTCAGAGAAACATTCAAATGTCTAAGCTATTGCAAAACAAGCGATGTAAAGGAAAGCCAGGTTTCAAATTCCACTTTGGGTCTAAACACATAGGTACAAACAGAATTTGTTTGGCATTAGCTTACTTTTAGATTAGTAATGGCTAAACAGGTGAATATCTGCCTACCATAAGCTTGATTATTTCTGTGGGTATTTCTTTTCCAAATCAATATTTTACATTAAAATCATAGATTATGAAACAGCTAGTATACCTCATTGCAGTAAAAAAAAATTAAAGATAAAAGCTGAAAAACTGGGAAAAGAAAGTGGAATATTATTTAAAAACTAACAGGAAGCCTGTAAGAAGTGCTTGATTGAGTACAGGACTTTTGGCAGGTGGAGAGGAAAGAGTTAAGATTTAGTTATGATTTATTTCTGTTCATGACAGAAAACCAACTTAAGATTTGTTTTTTAATTGTACTTCTATCACCCAGGAACTAAAAAGATAGATGGATATGTCATTTCACTTCTGCAAGTGGAACTGTGCCAAAAAAGTACTAGATGGAAAATTTAACTCACCACAAGCAACCATACTGGTAATAAAAATGAAAACATTTAATCTTCTGCATATGCAGTAAGACAGCCCAGACATCGCTCTCTTGTTCCCATTTCTTTCCTCCACAGGGATCATTTACTCAGCAAAGTTCTCAGCAAAGTCCAGCATTACATTACAATGAATGTCAGTTTGATAAAGCAGAAAAATTAAACCAAAGACAGCCTGGTGAATTCGACTGCTCGCTTCCCCTGAGGCGAGGTGCTCACCCCAGGATGTGCCAAAGAGGTCCCCAGCTCCTCATGCAACCTCCCAGACAGTCATATTTGCATTAATTAATTAAAATACACATTATACTCTGTAACGATATGAAGCTGCGAAAGATTTACAACCCGTGAAGTACCTCTGCAGGTGAACAGGCCATGTTCCAACATCAGCAGTTTTAAAGATTTACTTGAACTAAGGCAAAACATGAGGTTGTATCTATGTCCCACATCCTTGCCTCTTGGGAGGAGGAAAGGGCTGGTCAAATTTTCTTGTGGAAAAACTTATGCAAGGACTTCCAGCACTATTTTTTAGAACAGTAATATGCTGCTGTTGGAGGAAAGAACTCCAAGAATTGGTCAAATAAAATTATCAAAATGAATTTCATTACTGAATTTAGTGCATAGGTTTAAGGCAAATACTGGCCTTATGTATATTGGCTTAAAGCTTAAGATTGTACCCCAATAATCAAACATATATAGCTAATTAATATCGTACTTTTTTTTTCAGTAAAGGCATAACTAGATGCAGCAATGGAAGATGCAGGTCACAGCTAGACAAATGTGCTTCCACTGTCACCGTAGCAGTGTATATCACTCTAAGCTGTAGTAAAAAATGTATGACCTAAATACAGTATATCAGTACTCTCCCACTTCTCTCACAGATGGATAAACCCAATTAGATGTTAGGTGGACAGAACTCTTGCCCCAGTGCTATTCTCAGTGGTTAGATTATCACATGTGCTCTGACTTGTAATTAGTTTTAAATTCCCACACTGTCTTATTATGAAGAGTAATTTCCCTAGGTTCCCTTCCTTAAGAGCGGAGAGAAATAGGCTCCTCCAGGAGGTTAGAGGTGTTTTAGGTGTGCTGGTTCACTTACTATAGAGATTCTTTTATTCCTTGAATTATTAAAGAGGCGTTGGGCAATGTAACCTCACTTTCAAGTTTATTTCAAGCATAGCTAATATATGTCTGTGTGTTTGTGTGGAAGGGAAAGGAAAAGGTTTCACCCTCCATTGCACAACTAAGTCACAGTAGTTTTGTATGACAATGCGTGTTAACTGACTTCTGTAACCATCAGCAGCGGCCACTGATTCAAGAGGAAAGGGCAAATTTATGAATGTTTGCCTAGAAAAGTAACCTCCAAATCTGTCTTTTGTAACCACTTTGGATCATCTGCAAAAAGATGGGCAGAAATATTGGTCAGTTGGGATCCAAGTCTTACTTTCATCATTATAATATGACTTCTTCTATTTCACACATTTCAGCATTTTTATGACAGAGCTATGTCCAGGGATGATAGAATAAATAAATGTCAGGCTAATAAGGGAATGTTGTCAGTGATAGCAATACAGGAATGACACAGATCATTGAGAGAAATTAATAGCATAATGGTTTGCTTTTTAATTGCTTTTCATTTTACTGAAAGATTGAAGCTCTGCTTTCCATCCAAATTTTTCACAAGTAATTAGTGAGTGTAAACTTCTGTCAGAAGTTAATATTTTCCTATAGCCCTCAAACCAAAGTAGGCAATAGAACATTAGGTCTGGCATTTTTAATTAGAACTCTAATTACATAAAACCTTTTTGCCCCAAAACAGCAAGAAACTGCTCCTAACGCTTAATGGGAGTAGTGCTCCCACCAATCAACATTCTGGTACAGTATTCATTTATGTGGAAAAGTCCATTGCTGCATACTACCCTCTGTCTACTGTTACCCACACGTAACTTGAGCGGCAAAAATCCATCCAGCACTTTGCAACCCTTCCAGCTTTCTTTAAAATTCTGCCTCAGCATGGTGCTTTTCATTTTGTAATAAGTATGTGATCAAGAATAAACTAATATCAGAAGCAATAGGGAGCCTCAGCTGCAAGCCAGCAAATTCCAGTGTTCTTTATACCACCACACAGACTCATAGAATATTTTAGGTTGGAAAAGGCTTCTGAGATCATCAAATCAAACCATTAAATCAGCACTGCCAATTCCATCCCTAAAACAAGTTCCCAAGTGCCACATCTCTAAGTCTTTTAAATTCCTTCAAGACTGGTGACTCCAACAGTTCTCTGGGCAGCCCATTCCAATTCTTGACAAACCTCTCTCTCAGTGAAGAAACTTTTCTAAATATTCCATCTAAACTTCTCCTGGCATGGCTTTAAACCATTTCCTCTTGTCATAGAATCATAGAACCATAGAATACGTTGAGTTGGAAGGGACCCATCAGGATCATCGAGTCCAACTCCTGTTCCCACACAGGACACCACCACACCATGTACCTGAGAGCGTTGAACTCTGCCAGGCTTGGTGATGTGACCACTGCCCTGCAGAGTCTGTTCCAGTGCTTGACCATCCTCTGGGTGAAAAACCTTTTCCTGGTATCTAACCTAAATCACCCCTGGCTCAGCCTCATGCTGTTTCTTTGAGTCCTCTCACTGTTCACCAGAGAGAAGAGATCAGTGCTTCCTCTGTTATACCCTTACGTTATTAATTTTTCTTGCCTCTTTATACTTTTTCCCCCCTAGTAAGTTTAATATAAAAAGTGCCTTTACCTCACTCTCTTAGTTCTATATCCCTTCATTACTATTTGTGGATCTCACAGCCTGAGATGTCAGTGGCAGCTGGTACTGCTCACAGTTAAATACTATATAGTAAATACCCAGAAGAAACAAAGAGGAATGGAACAAAATTAAACAAATACACAGAACACAGAACCAAGATGCCCTAAAAAGGAATTGTTTGTGCTGTATGGGCAGGAGGGAGAGCAGGGAAGGTCTTTCATGATGCTTTCTTTTCCCCATTGAATTTTTCCTCCTCTAATTACCTGAAGAAATAATATAGCCCTACAGGAAAGAAAAACATTGGCAAACAGCATCATAACCTGTGTTTTCTTCACTTCATATGTTTCTTTAGTCAGACATAAAAGAATTTTTTAATTCATATGTATGAAAGATGAAAGGAGAAAGCAAACTTTTCTCACCACAAAATGAAGGAGTTTTCTGGGTTTGGGAAATTTCATAGATCTGCCTAGGAAAGAAACATATCTTTCCAGCATGATAGAATTCTGTAGCAATCAGCGTGTGCGTGACAATTTTATGTTCTTCATGCACAATGTTTAATGTATGTGAACTGCAGCAAGCTCATGCTACCTCTTCTGTGAGTATAAAAACATAAGACCATATTCTTGCCTAGATAGATGCACTAGCCTGTAATATTGGTCAGGAATGGACCTAACAAATTCTTGCACAAGAGTAAAAATATCATTAATTCTGCCTTTACTGCTCACAGGTACCCTGGCTAAAGACTCACAGAAAATCTTCACACCCACTCTTGCAGAGCTTATGTTCAAATTGCAGAGCATGACTTAAACAGTAAAATTTAACCAAGACCTAATTTTTTAAAGGTATTTAGGTTCCTGTCTCTCCTTGCTGCCTTAAAAAAGACCTAGAGTGAACCCTGTAAATTTGGCTTCACCCACATACAGGTAATTTTGCTTATATGACATCAGATCTGCAAGCACATTTCCAGTGGTATGTCTCTAAATTCCAGCTGTGTTCCCAGAGGCTCAATAATGTAGAACAGCTTCTGATAAATATGCTGATAAAATGGAAAATAAGCCTTTGCAGTTCTGCTGTAGCACTTGCACATCAAAAACCCTTCCATGGGCTAAGAACAGGTCTGGCCTCTGCTGTGAATAACAAAAGTATAGCCCCAAGTCTTTGTCTTATCAGCATAAATCTCAGTGTCTGAGCCACTTAAAACCTCATGTTCAAAGAGATTGCAGAAGTGGTACAAAATATTCGTTTGAGAAAACACAGAGGAATAAAACAGCTTTTCTTGTTGCTTGAGATCAGCAGTCAGAGTGCTATGGATGGTGCCTGGTCAGAGTCAGGAGAATGGGCAATGAGGGCCAGCAATTAGATGGTAGATCAGCGTGTACATCCAGTTAAGGTGACTGCTTGAGAGGTCCATACAAACACTGAAGAACAGCAGTGAGAGGGAGTCTTTGAGAAGGGAACCCAGTGGCTCCATTCCTAAACGACAGAAAGGCATTTTGCCATGGGAATGATCAATATGCTATCGAGTCAGCCATTTGTACTGTTTCTCACCCAGATTGCTAACATGGCCTTTTAAACAGAATTCTGTCTTAACTGACAGACTCAAGCTGGTTTCTCCCCTGAGGATTTTAGGACCTTACCAGAACTGCTCACTTGCCTTAGTCATGAGAACAAGATGTCAAAGATGATGCATATGCTTAACAGAAACCCACTCCTGTTTAATTGGTGAAAGCATTCTTCCTTCTGATCTTTCAGTCTTCCATTCATTTACAAATAATAATTAGGCCTTGCTCTTTGTCTTATGACTTTTGTTCTGCAACCTGCAGGATAATCAGCCTCAAGCAGGTGACTGCAGGGAGCACCGCCCTGACGTCGGGGTGTTGTTTCTGGGTTCTGCAAGAGCCTGTGAGCCCCACAGGGGTCTGCCACAGAAGAAAGCAGCCTCCATTCTGTGCCTCACTTTGGGCTGTGTTTGCTGTTTCACTCACCAAATGATGACAGTAGACTCCTCCTGTAAATGGTGCTTTCTTGTGTTTTATATTCATAGGGAAAATCAAAATACAAGAATACTTATCCTGCATCTTCTTACATAAGAACCATTCTTCCCAGTGATGGTTGTCCCAAGAGACAGCATGTACATTATCCTCTCTGCCCCAGGGTCTCTGAACTATTTATATAATCTATGTGATGTCTGTGTGGTGGGGTTTTCTCTGTCCACAGGGGGTTTAAAGGCTTTGCTCCAGCCTGAGAGGAGGTATGCCAATCTCTGTGGGTAAAAATGTATATTTAACCATTAAAGCAGCAGTTGCTTAGGATCCTTTCTATCTCTCAAGTGTAAAGGACAGCCAAATTTCAGGGCAGTGTAGACAAAAAACACCAGTGGATGCATCTATTTAAGAGTTCTTACTTCATTTGCCTCAGCCTTCAGCCACCAGCTAATGCAGCCATTTGACTTGTGAGCTAGGAGAGAAGCAGAACAAGACCCTCTTGTTTCATCAGGATGGGGCCCTTTGCAGACTGGCATGCTTGGATACAGCTGATGTGTGCATCAAGAATGCATTATGGCAGCCTCCAAGGGTCACACAGCTGGTTCCAGGCAGAATATATCCCATAAAATGTCATAGGCATATGAGTCCATGGGGTTCCTGGAGGTTCCTGCATACCTGGCAGTGTTAAATCAAATATTGAGACACTTTATTTGAAACCCTGGTGAGTGAAGAGTCTGTAGCTACTTAAAGGTTTCTGCTGATCATTGGAATTATGTAAACAATCGTTACATCTCCGAGCAAAATGCTTTTCCCTCTTCTTATCTCACAAGTCAAATATCCCCTTTTGACATTGCTTTGTTGTAAAAAGAGGCTTAACAAATAAGTGATCAAGAAGACAAAGAAGGAGAATGAGAATACCTTACACATCTAGGAAATTTGTTTCTTTCACACTCTTCTGTTCTTCTGCCTTGTGTTTTGATCTGACACTCACTGAATTAAATGGTTCTTAGCACGGGATTCCTGCCAAATCCTGCCATCAGCCACTTCTGAGGAAGGAAGCAGATCATTCTGAAATCCAATCCTGAAATAAACATCACTTTTTTCTCCCCATCTCTACACAAAAACTACAGAAAGTACACTTTGAAATTAAATTTGTCTTCTTTTCTTCTCTTCTCAATCTTCCATGTTCCCTTGTAAGAACACTGAAAAAAACAGCACAAAAAAGTGATTACAGTAGGAATCTATCCAGATACAATCATGTGGTTAATTAAGGTGGCATGAATCCATTCACCCACTTATCAGCTCCATATGCAGCCACAAGACAGATTCAGCCTCACTGCTGGGACACCTATAGCCTGTTCCACATCAGATAAACATGTGTGTTTTCTTTGAGTGCACATGGCTCTACAAGGAGCTCCCCGTTTCCACAAGCAGCTAACCTCCCATGAGCTCTTATAGCTACCCCAATTCTCTGCAGGCCCAGGTCATCAAAATGAAGTTCAAAAAGAAAATCAAGTCTCCCTTGAAGAAAATTCAGATATTTTACAAATAGCTTCTTAAATTTAAAAATTTAAGCTTTTTTCCATCATTTTATCTCATGTGAGTATGTAGAATGCGCTCAAGCAACATTTGCAGGAGCTTTGGTGTTGCCCTTGCTTTTACATTTTTTTTAATTGCCTTCTGATGTTTGACTAAGCCTTCTGATGTTTGTAGAACTCTAAGCAGAGTTCTCACACCTTTAATGTAAACAAGGAGATGTTTACATATTTTTCTCCTCAAGGAGGAGCCTTTTGAGTGATGGTGATATTCACCAACACGATTGATGGGGTGGTGACACCTCTGACCAATAATTGGTCATTCTGTACAGTCGTATATAATGGAGTCAGATTTTGAAATAAAGAAAACATTCCCTGCTGACCTCAGTCCTGTCCCTGCCTCATCATTTTGTGGCACCAGGAACTACTGGTGCCTGCGTGATCAAATTGGGATACTTTGGTAGGACAGAGGGTAAAGAACAAGAGCATTTTCTAGGGTTTGTTTTCCCCTCCAGTGTAAACATCTATTCCCACAAAGAGCAAGAAAATTAGTCTTCAAATAGTGCAAGATTTACAATCAAACCATGACAACTGGCAATATGGTTACAGCAGACAGTTCTTTGGCACCTACTGCTTTCCAGGACTCTTTCCAGCAGTCCTCAACCCCCCACTTGACAAAATACACAATTTGCAACTCTCTACTGGGTCAGTGTCTTTGACAGAGGCCCTTTGGCTCTGTTCTGGGCCAGTCTGTACCTCTCCTGGGAGAGTCACTCCTCTGACAGCTTTCTTGCTTGCTCAGCAACCTGTCCAGCTTCTTGTCACCAGACTCCTACCTGGTTCATAATCTAGGGCAGCCAAAGACCTCAGGCACTTCTGCTATCTCTAGACTTCAAATCAACTCCTGATGCTGATTTTTTTTTTTCAGGCTAAGCTTCTGCAGTAGTCTGTGGTATCTTTGCTGATTCCCCAGGCTTACTGGTTGGGAAAGACATAGTTCTCCCAGTTATTCCTGATGTTTGTCACCAAGCTTTTGGGTTACCAGGACTGAGAGGAAGTCTATCCTACCTTCCTTTTTGTCTCAATTGCCTGCTTTCCATGCTGCTTAACTTTAAGGGAAAAAGGAAAAATGGACATTTTCTGCAATTGGTTAGTCTGCTCATTTTTTCATATACTTCTGATCCTGTCTGGCAACTTTCCCTCCATTTTCCCTGGCAGTCTCCCCACACAAAAAGCATCTCACTCCATGTCTGGCTGCTGCAGAACGTCATGTCCAGCTCCATTTGTTACCTGCTGTGGCATTTATAGAAAAATGTGTATTGAACATGGCTGAATGAAGAGGATGTGAGAGACCAGAGGAGTGCAGCTTCTGTGCCCAGGCAAAAAAGGAGAAAAGCAAAAAACTGCTAAGTATCCCTTTATTTAATAGCTTTGCATGAAACCGAAACCAGAAATTCAGCTCCATTGTTTTCTCTTTCAAAATAAGCATTTCACAAAAACTTCTACTTTCCAGTGGCTCCATTTTGATATTTTATCACATATTTCTCTTACTTTCACTCTTATCCAGTATTTTACTATTGTCTTATTTTCATCAAAGGAGTGAAGGAGAATAAATATATTGCATGTTTATTGGGAGGAAGCAAGGATGATTCCATCAAATAGGAAGGCCATTACTGAAGGGACTGGCCTCCTTCTGCATCCTGATGTATATCCAGAGCTGTGGTCACACTCCAAACAATACTGCAATGTTTTTTCTGTTCAATCTCTTTTATATTTATAATTAAGTCTTGATGATGAAACCAAAATCAGATTCCAGACCCTGCCCTGCACTCCCAAGGCTTTCCCTGGAGGAGAGAAACCGTCCTGCGGCCACTTTCCTCATAACTATTGTCAAGTTGTGAGCTGGGTTTTTCTTTCAGGAAATCAGACAGTTCCAGGGAGACACCTGTAAGGGGCCTAAACAGTAAGCAGATCATTTTCCATCCCACATACACCATTTAAACCAAGCAAAACAGAAGAAAATTAACTGAAGGGACTCCTGTCCTTTTAATAAGAAATGTGAGCAACACCCTGTTGTTTACAAATAAGATGTTTGGGGGGATTTTGTTGTCATTGCTTTAGAAATATTGCCATTAGCATCACCTCTTAAGTTTATGAGTGTTCATTGTAATACAATTCTATGAACCCTACAGAAACAATTTAGTTTAACTTTCTAGAAGTTCTGCAAAGCCAGATTTCTTCTTGTGTTCATTCCTCCAAAAGCAAACAGAACTTATATTTTGGATTCTACAAAAAAATCTTTAACAGGAATTAGTATGTTTTCAAGCATGCACTGTATTTGGTGGCACCTTTACAAGGATATCTGTAGCCTGAGGCTTGTGGTATCACTATTGTGAAGTGCAGGCTATGAAGGATAAGCAGAGATTCTGGAACAGACGTAGAATGACATGGAAAATAAATTAAGTCAGCCATTCTTGCAATGGAAAGGCTTTACTGCAAGAAGGAGTGTTCCAGACACGCTGCTCTGAGTTTTATGCCATGCCCCAATATTGTTGCATTGCCTTAAGTACCTGTTAAATCCTTCCTTCCCCATGAGCAAGTAAGGATGCTGCTGTTCCTACTGAAAACATCCACAGTTTGAAAACGATGGACAGAGTCAGAAGGAAAAGACAGTTAATTTAAGCACAAAAATTGGAATGGCAAGTGTCTGAAACAGGAAGGATTTAGACAATCTGCTGGGCAAATGTTTTCTTGTCTGTTAAACCCAACCTTTCACTGTGATGGGAAACACAGAAAAGTGACAGGGCTAAAAGAGAAAAAAAAAATATATATAAACCTCAATTCTGACAATAGAACACTGAAATTTTGTTAACTAATTAAATTCTGGTATATCCAACCACATACATGCTGTGGATGTTCATATACTTTTCAATATGTTATTTATGTTCCTTGGAGAAAGCAAATGTTGTTTTCCTTCGAGATAACATTGCAGCAGTTATATATGTCCTTTGTCAGTATTACTTGAGTAGGAGAGAAAACAGATGGTTCCTTCACACTGAAAAAGGCATGTACTACATTCTGAGCTTTAGGATGATACCCACAGCCTTGAGTAACAAAAGAATCCTGAAGGAATTTATTGCAAATTGAACTATGCTGAGTCAGAGAGACAAGATTAAGTGGAAACTTTATGATAATTTCAGGGTCTGCATCCTGCTAGTCTTGTTGGTATTGCCTTTTCTGATACTGTTCAGCTTTTCCCATGTTATTAGGCAGAAGTCCAGAAACTGACATTTTCTGCAATTCTACTGGAAATGAATGTCCTTTTAAGATAAATGAATCAGTTGTAGTATCAGCTACTGGGTTTGCAGGAGATACGGCTGACTACCCGAAGACCTGTACCCAATAGCAACGTAAACCTTATTATACAAAACACAGATACTGAAGTTTCTTTCACCTTTGTAAAGTTCTCAATGACTCCAGGATAATAAAATATTACCCCTTACAACTAAACTAAACTAAACTAAACTAACTAAAGGGTCTTCAGTCTGTTTTAGACTCTTGCTTATCACACTCACATTACCTCTAACTTTAGTTATTAAGGTTTTTTCCTATTAGAGAGGCATTAAAACAAATAGGTCACTTCAGCTGGATTTGTATTTCAGGGATACTTTCTTTTAAATAGAGCAGATGCTAAATGATGAACAGATATGGAGAAGCCAACACCTTTACGAAGAGATACTGCCATTTTAACTCTTCTGGTCAGCTCTAAAAATAAAAAAGAAACATGTTTCAAGCAGTTGTATGCAGGAAGGAGGAAGTCAGGACACATTGCTGCAACAGGGTCTGTTCTAAAAGTAGAAAAACAAGAAAAATCCTTGTCCATATATTTTATCCATTCTCCAAATTGGCATGTAGTTAGTTCTGTCTGATGGTGATATTTTTGTCTTCCCACTACACCCAACTTATTTAGGATTCATTGAAGAGTGTGTTTATTGACAAGAAGCATAAGTCTTTCAAAACCATTTTCATTCAATTTCTACAAGTTTTGTGGCAGAGTTTCATCACAGAGAAGCCAGTTTTAAAAGTTAAATGACTTTTGCTTCTCCGTGGCATAATCTGCTTCTACAACTTTGAAAATGCAAGACAAAAGACCACATTATCTTAAGGGGGAAAATGAGGAAAAGAAATGACAATGTTTGTCCTCCAAATGTGTACAGATTTAAAGTGACTCATAACTCACATCTTTATCCTAGCAGACATTCATTCAGAAAGAAAGCAATAAAAGCAGTAAAGTAGGCAATAAAAGCGAAGCACTTCACTAAACCAGGCCCTGGGTTCCTTAGGAGGACATTCAGGTAAACATTTTTGCAGGTTACGGCTGAGCTTTCTGAACGCCTAGAAATGATCCATCATCCTTGTCATAGTACTCAGCCTGGCTGATCTTAAGTAGCTACAGAGAATCTGTCAGCTTCAGCAAATTGAATTTTCCCCTTCAAGAGAGCCAGTGTTCTCATCACATCTCACTGTGCTCAAGCTTTAAGTATCACAAATCCTTTTTGTCTCCTACTGCATGCTTCTTTATTCTGAATCTATATTTTATTAAATACAAAAGCTTTTCTTAGATAGATAACATAAAGACATCTCACCTGAATGCAAGGCAGATTTTCTTTTCTGTAGGTATTAACCAGGAAATTAATGTCAGCTGGACTACATGATCTCTGTATGTTTTCACCAGGAGTACTTGCACATTGCTTATCCTGGCACCTAGGTGAGAGTACTTTTAAGTGTTGATATCATCCAAAGCAAACGTGAAAAATATCCTTGCAAATAAGTGCTTCTTAAGTTATCTGTGGCTAATTAATTATTTGTTCAGTTCAGTGAGAAGCAGTCTTCTTTTTTCCAAAACCAAGTTAATAACCATGATCCAGGCTAGTGTACCTCCTCTCATGAAGCTTTGCAAGCCTCATACCTGTCCTGTCTCTGGTGAAGCTTATTCCTTATCCCTATGAGATATTTTTCATCTGCATTTGAAAAGCAAGGACTGTGCTTGAAGCTTATGTGGCTATCTTTTAAATGAATTCTAGTTTCTATTTTGCAAAGCATTGTTTTCTTTTTCATTTAAATGCCTTTCAAGCTGCCAACATCTACATATGCTTGCAAAGACAAGGTATCAACACATCTGAAAAGTTACAGCGTTTCTTTTCTGTGATAACCATTCCTGATGTCAAGGAAGGGAAGAAGGGAAAGCAGTGTGACAGCATGGAATTTACTGCTTATATTGATAAATATTCACTCTGTAAGGAGTCTCAGCCACTGATAATCTCAGAGATCTGATTCAAAGAGGCTGCAAAACTGTTGGGAAGCCTCGTGGCCCCTTCCTCTTTTCAGGTTTGAGTTTCAGGATGCCAAAAAGAAAGAATGACTCCTTGTTGCGTGGAGAATTTGGAAACATGTATCTTAATGATGTTTTAGACCACATATTAAGGAGGTCATGTCTTCAAAGGGTTTTTTTTTTTTGCTTTTTGTTAATAATGTGTGTGATGGTTTTGCTCCTCCTCTGCTCATGCCATAGCCACTAGTGAGGGTTGTGATGGCTGCATCCTGCTTACTCCAGATTTCAGGGATGGATGGCAACACAGCAGACTGTCTGGAACAGTGATCCAGATATCTTGCTGGAATACAACTGGAAGTCAATCATCTTACTCCATAAACAGAGGACATCCCAGGGCCTGTTGAGATCTCCTGCATGGTTGCATACCAAGATCTCCCTGTGAGTAGTGATGTCTCTACAGGTTCCTTCTTGAGGTTGAGAGATTCTTCTGCCACAACAGATTCTCAGTAAGAGATGTCAATCTTCTTTGAAATATTAGCTAAAGTGATACAAAAGGACTGGTTGTGTACATATAATCCTTTAGACATAAACTGTTGACCAATTCTGGATCTAGCTAAACTTCCCTCTGTACCTAAACTTCTCCCTGAGAAGGAGCCTAGAACACAAAGGTGTGGGTTCTCCTTGAACTCATCAGGATTTGCCTGACCCTGTCTCTGCAGTAAATAATCAAATGTGCCTCACCATTAAATTTTTTTAAACCACAGTCACCTTTATTATCAAATTTTGTTAAATCACTGGTTTATATCAGTAAACATATTGCTACTTACCTATTCCCTCCACCTACATATGCCCCCATGTGAGGAAAGGGCTTCACTCCATCTACAACCGTGTGGATAAGAACAGAAACATGTTTGCAATAGGCTTTCCAAGTCTGTTGCCAGCAACAGATCTCTTCCTGATTCAGTGCACTAACCTTTTCATTTTTCTGGGATTCTCCAAAAATGATAAAATCAGAGATGCCACCTTGGTTTTAAAAGTCAGAGAATTTAATAACATAGTAGCCTGAATTCTTCAAGACTGTTTGGTAACATTTTAGGCTGCACTGTCCCAGACTCAGGATGCTAGACTCCATTTACAGTTCTTTAATCTCATTAATAAATTTCACACTTTATCAGTTTCTGCTTTAATGATTTATATTGTGCTTCCTTCCACCAAGGCAGGAACAAAGAAAAGCAGCCCATCATTTTGGACACACATATCTTCCTCGCCCCACTCCCTTTGCACCCTGCTGTTTTTCTCTGGTAAGCAAAAAAGCAGAATATTCTGAAGTAAATCTAATAACAAACATTGTGTGTACATAGATATATGACTATGTCTGTAGAATCATATGCATATATGATCTAGTACATGATTCAAATTAAATAATTTCATCTACAAAAATAAATCTTTCAACATGTTCTGGAAGTTCAGTAAGACACAGAAGGGCTCAGGGATACGTTTTTTTTCCGTCTGCCTTAGGTCTGGAAAGCTGCTTATAACACAAACTAATTAAGATCTGCAGATCTCTGAGGAGAAAGGAACTGACTATTATAAACACACAGTCATTAAAAAGCACCCAAGCCTACCTTTAGCAACAGAACAGAAGCTGAATAAATGACTTACCAATAATACATATCAAGAAAACTTCCTGCTCTCTTCTCTTTTCAGGAAAAGATTTTTATTTCTGCAAATAGTGTGCTCATTCACACTTAGACAATCACTAAGACACTGGATGCTTGAAAAATGGCAAGAGTAAATATACACAGGAAAATCATAGAGTTGTATTCCATAGATTCATAGGGCTTCGTTACTGGAATGGATATTAGAAGTTACAGCCTGTTATATTTCTAAAAACCATTAGTCTATTAATGCTGTCCAAGATCACAATTCACCTGAGTCACTGTGATATTACAAAGAGAGGGTGAGCTGCACAATCAGTTGAGGCCCATCTGTCCTCTGGCAATCTGGGATATAGGCAAAACTGCAAATATCAGAGAGTTGTTAATGACTTCCAAAATATGCCCTAACCTGTAAAAGCAAAGTGCAGAGTAAAATGAGGTATTAAGATAAAGCATGAAAAACCTTGCGAAAAACTGTCAGTCTTAGATAACAGCGAGATAGATAACAATGCCACAAGAATAAAAGCATTCATTCAAAAATTCAGTGGAAAAGAAAGATGTGTAGTTTCTTCCTTAGTAGAATAATCAGGACTGTTTTCTGTGACAATAAGCAAGAGCCTTCCATTTCAGTGTTAGTTATAAGGCATATGGATTTACAAAGTATAGTTTAATGAGAATCTAATGTCCATTTTATTAATTCCTAACCCCTCCTAATCTACTGTATTCATCTGACTCCTCTACACAAGAATCAAAGGGTGCTGCCATGTAATAAAGCTATAAATCTAATTCTCTTCCCAGTCCTCATAAAGAGATAATAAAGAACACTTGTTTGCTGGAGGTAACACAATATGCTCACATCACATATCAGAGTGCTTCCTGATGTTAAAATGATAATGAATTCTCTACAGGTGCCAAATGAGTTTAACTGTATTGTACCCTCTGTGTGACAAAAGGTGATCTTCATATTTTTTGTGATCTTCATGTATTTTTATTTGCATCAATGAAGAACATTGAAAAACCAGTGATTGCAGGAAGACAGTAATCACAACAACAATTGGAGCAACATTCCTTTAAGGTGGAATAAAAAATGACAATTCATAATTATTTCCAAAAAATGCTAAAAAATTAAAAACAGGAAACAGCTAAAAAATTAAAAACCGTTAGGTGAAGCATTTCTGTACAATGATAACAAAATTGCATTTATGAAAGCATATCAGTGAAAATACATGTTTAACAGACTCAAAAATGAGCTTTTGTGACTATACTATTGAAACTATACAGATTATTACTGAAAATATTACATTCCATTGAGTCTCCATAGTAACATTGTACTCTCATCTCAGATAACAGTTCTGGCCCACTGTTTTCAGAATTATATTGGATGAATATTTTAAAGCTCCAGACAATCAAGATAAGTAGGTAGAAGCACAAGAATATTCTTTCCTGTGCTGACTGAATTAAAAAGCAGATCATTGGTAACCAAGTTAAATATTGTCTTTACCTAGAATTTTTACCTTCACTGTGTATAAAACTTTCCCAGAAAAAAAAAAAAAAAAAATAAAGACTGTGAGCAAATGGTAGTTGTGACAACTGAGCTGAGATATCCTCAGGTACAAGATCTCTACCACAATCACTGTAGCAAATACCAGCCAGCTCTTGTTACACACTGTGTGTGCTGTAGGCAAGATGCTCCTAGAAACTCAAGTGCTCATGAGCTGATCCAATTAACTTCAAATAAAAAGGGTAAATTACAGTGGAACTTCAAGTTAACTGTTGATCTCTTTTGAACCAATTTTGACAGTTTCAGAAGAAAAGTGGTTATTGAAGTCAGCCAGGCTTGTTCATTTGGGTCTTGGGTAAGACAGAGCTTTTTTTTTAAACCAGCAGCACAGAAATGCACAGCACAACAGTACAAAGCTCCTGGAAATAACTCCAGACCCAGATGGATTAATGAGAGTGTCACCAAAATTAAATTTTAAAAAGCCACAGAGGAAACACACTGGGCAAATACATGTTACAGAGCAGTGACTGTGGGAACACAGTGCAAAGCCTGAAGTACCATGTTTGGCCTTTAACTTCTTTTAAAATTAAATAACCCCTGCCAGAAAAACACTAAAAGTGACAGATTCGTTCCAGATTAAGCCTGCCTATATGCTAAGTGATGTTTCTGCCTCATCTTTTCGACTAGGGTAACTGTATTAGAAAAGGCAAAGAAAAGGTCACCAGTAGGAAAAAAAACCCTGGAAACAGGAGATAGAAAAGTGTGGGAAACTGAAGGAAAAAACCAGTGAAAATAAAAGCTATGAAACTCCTCACCTACCAGAAAGCTAAATTCAAGCCCTGAATGCTCTCACAGCGTGAGGTCACATAATCTCCAATACAGCTGACAGAAATCAGCACATGAAACACATTGTGGCAAGGGATTTCAGTAAGTCAGCTGACCTAACAGAGGTAAGGCACTGTATGCTAAAAGTGGTAATCCTTTAAATTTATTTATTTATAAAATCAAAGAAAGAAGGAGAATTTATCTGTCCGCTTGCAGACCTGTCAGATACAGGAAGTCTTCAGAAAAATAACAAATCAAGGCAGTAAAGACAAGAATGAAAATAAGAAGCAGGGTAAGATGCAGAGTAGATGTGCCACACTAAACTGCTATCTCTTTTTGAAATAATAATTTTCTGGACAAAATATGCAGTAGAGATCACCTGCTCTAACTTAAGCAAAGCATTTCATATAGTGGCACATGTGAAATCATTACCCAAGATAAAAAAGAGAATTTGGAGGGAAAATATGCTGAATATCAAATGAGGAGGTGGCAGATTGGGCTGGCAGGGGATGTATAAGGCTTCAGAGAGATAATCAATAAGGTTTTTAAAGGATGACATGAAACTAATCTTACCAGATGGCATTTACTATCAGATCTAAGGGAAATGTACATTTGTGCTGATGCAATTCTCAGAAGTCACTGAGGATGTAGCTGAGAAAAATGTTTTTTCCAGGTTGGTGGTGTTCCTTCAAAATAAATCTCCAAGTTGGCCTCATGTGCCACACTTCAGCTCATCCCAAAGAGCAATCTCACAGCACACATTGGACTCCCTTCAGGGGCAAATAAATGAGGAGCTGTTCTCCAGAAGCCCATAACATATTCCAATCATCAAACAATGTTCAGTCTGACCAGCCCAAGTGTGAGCGAGTCAAGTCTAAAATGCAACCAGGATGGACAGTGAGTCCTTGGCAACAAGCACAGATCTACTCCTGTTGGGCTGCACTGACTGAGTAGGTAAGTGTCATCAATATAAGAGATCAGAAGGAAAACTGAATTTTCCAACAGGCTGGAATAAAATGGAATATAATAATAAAAGTGAAAAAAACCCATGTAATGTAGAGGCCAAAACCAGATACAGTGTTGCCTCTAAAGTAGGAACCTACTCTGAGAACAAAAAGATCCTAGTGCTAAATCAGATGTATGGTAAATCACAGGATAGCTCTAGCCAATTAAGTGATTAATTTCTTTTAAAATATGAAAAACAAACTCCCAGAAATATCAATATATTTACACTGGATATGATGTTATTCCTGGAACAATTCTTTTTAATAGTGGAGCCATTGGCTGTTGCAATGAAATTACAGTGATGATAAGAATTGCCAACTGATAAGGGAAATATATTTACTGGCAACTCATAATTAATCTGCAGTAGTTTACAAAATTATACCAGTGAACCAAAAGGCTTAGTGGGATTCAGAAATGGATTAGAAGTTTCTGTGAATGCTATCCTGAATAATTACACTACCTGGAATAAAAAATTGGTAAGGGGAAACAATGGCTTTATGTTTCTTCCTGTGGACAATTCACAGTGGTTGTAAATTACACTCCTCTAAAGCATTATCTACCTGAATTAGAACCAACATAACAGATAAGACATACAGATATTTTATTTAATACAGTGAAATGTTTTATTTCAATTTAATTTTTTTTTTTTTTAATTTGAGTTGGAAGGGGACCTTGAAGATCATCTAGTTCCAAACCCTCTGCCATGGGCTGGGACACCTTCAACTCACCAGGCTGCCCAGAGCCCCAGCCAACCAGGCCTTGAACATCTCCAGGAATAAGGCATCCACATTTCCTGGTAACCCATTCTAGTGCCTCACCACCCTCACAGTAAACACTTTTCCCTAATATCTAATTTAAACCTACTAATTTACAATTTGAACATGTGTTACCTTGTCCTGTCACTATGTGTTCTTGTAAACAGTCTTGCCCCATCTTTCTTGTACGCTCCCTTTGGGTACCAGAAAGCCACTATTAGGTCACCCTGAAGCCTTCTCTTTCCCAGGCTGAACAATTCCAATTGTCTCAGCCTTTCCTCATAGGAAAGGTGCTCCAGCCCTCTGATCAACTTGGTGGCCTCCTCTGGACTCACTTCAGGAGGTCCATGTCCTTGCTGTGCTGGGACCCCAGAGCTGGGTGCAGCACTGCAGGTGGAGTCTCACCAGAGCAGAGCCCCCTCCCTTGACCTGCTGACCACACCCTTCTAAAATAGAAGTGTTCTAATGATCCTATTTCTATTCCTAATGAGACTTAGGGTTGTAATTCTGCCAACTGTTACTCAGACAAGTAATACCATTAAGAAATGTACTTTACCGAATGTGTAAAATACTTAAGGTTTATTTCAGATACTGAATCCTGAAATACAAACTAATACAGCCATACATAGAATAGGGATGGAGGAATTAATAAGTGTCACTTGAAAGTTAAACAGAACACCTGTGAGCAATCAATTTGCTCCTGAGTTTCTTTGAAAAGATTTAGACAAAGGGCATAAACTTGCCCTTGAGTGGCTAAATCATATTAATTGAAGCACTCCTACATTGTAATAGGATATTTATTCCATTTGCACTCTCATATACACATGCACCTTCTTGCTAAATGATTTACACTCACTCATCACAATACCATATTTGGTAAGAAAATTACCCCCCCCCCAAAAAAAAAACCCCAAAAACCCCCAAAAAACAAAACAACAACAACAAAAAAAAACAACAACAAACCCAAGAGTGCTGGGAAGCTGAAGGCAGAATTTCCTGGAAAGGATTAGAAAAAAGCTCACATAAAGAAGTAATTTAAGAGTACAGGACTAAAGCAATCCAGGAATTCCACAAGCAGCATAAAAGTCTTCAGAGAGAAGCTGCTGCAGGTTAATACTATTTCCCAAATATCTCTCAGCAGAAACTATAGGACCAGCAACGCTGCATTTTAAGAATGAGCAAAATCAACTTAGGATCTGAGAAAGGCACTACAATATGGTTGCAAAAAAAAATTATTTAGGTAACATAAGAGGCAGGATAGTTGTAGATTTCTACATCCAAACCTGACAACCTCAAGAATTCTGCTCAGTTAATAACATAAAATTTTGCTTTCTTCCAAAACCATACTTAGGGTGCCAGCTCACCTTTCCATCCTTTACACAGCTGCAGTCTTAGGACAGCCATCATGATGAGTAACACCGTGCCAAAATCCTTCTGCTGCTGAGAAAACTCCTGCCTTCCCATCCATTAAGCCATGTACAACTGAGCAGCTGAAAGCATTTGTCAATCTCTCCGGCTGAACAGGGCACTACTCTGCAAGGAAGATTTGGTTCCTTGCCTCCCAGGGAGAGTAAATTGGAAGCACCAGGGTGTAGTTAAAGTATCAACCTGTCAAGAACCCAAGACCTGTTTCAAGGATTTTACCCAGCAACGACTTCATGTAAAATACAGAAGCAATTCTGGAAGAGATTGTAACCCAGCATTGTAACCCTTTCACTGTAGAGTGCTGCTCTTTATTTCCTGATGAAACTTGCCCAAAAAATGTGCTTTGCTTAGGAGACAGAGCAACAGTCTGATCCATAGGCAGTGATTAAGAAGTACATTTTTTTAATAGTCTTAGGCAGAGGAAGGCGAAAACTCATTGTTTGTATCACCTAAATGACTTTATTTTGGAGTTACTACATATAAAGGATGCAGAACCATAACATGTCCTCTGAATAGATGTAAGGTTTAGCTTCTTACTCTAGGAAAAAGTTTGTGGTGTAGCTCCACAATTGTTTCCTTTGATGACAAAACTGTCCTGACTTTGGCTTCTTTTTCACCCTGCAGTGCATCTGAGAAACTCGTTGTGGGGCTGCACATCAATAATGGAAATCAAATTAAATAAAGGTCTGTGAACTGTATCAGAAACTGAATATGATATTTATAGCCTAAAGATACAGTTTAAGACATGCTTTTATCAGTTCTTTACTTGCCAACAGCACATGGCTCCCATTTTGGCCACTGTAAGGTTCCTGTATAACCTGGTGTATTGCAAAGGGTCCAGACATCTTCGCCCTACTGCAGTTTCTGACTTCTGACTATCCTCAAGCCTCTTGAACATCTACAAGTTTTTCCAACCTGAGCTCGAGTTGGAACTACCTAAGGAATATAAAACTATGTCATGTCCTACATGAACCCCAAAGGGAGGTGATCCTTCCCCTCTACACAGCACTGGTGAGGCCACACCTGGTGTGCTGGGTCCAGTTCTGGTCCCCTCAGAACAACAAAGACATGGACATGTCGGAGCCAGTTGTGTGAAGGGCCACAAAGATGAGGAAGGGAAATATGAGGAATGGCTGAACCAGCTGAGGAATAGCTGTTCAGCTAGAGAGGGCTCAGGAGGATCTTGTCATGGTGTATAAATACCTAAATGAGGTACAAGAAAGAAGCTAGGCTCTGGAAAGAGTCAGGACAAGGGGCAATGGGCACAAAGTGAAACACAGGAGGGTGCCTATGACCATTAGACAACCTCTTTTACTGTGAGGGTGACCAAGCACTGGCACAGGTGACAAAAGGAGGTTGTGAGGTCTCTCTCCATGGGGTTATGCAAAAACCATCTTGACACAGTTCTGGGCAAACAGCTCTATGTCGTGAGACAGCCCTGCTTGAGCAGGATGGAGGTGGACAAGACGACCTCCATAGGTCCCTTTCAATTTCAACAGTCCTGTGATTATCTGAATGAAATACTTCATTTTACGTTAATATGGGAATATTTTTGTAGTAGGTCTGTCTATCATGAAGTTTCTTTATATGGTGCTATTCTGATAGCTTGATCTTGGTAAATTTTTCCCAAGTGAGTACATTTTTCAGTACCTATTATCTGTGTTAAAATTAAAAGCTCATCCCCTGCTATACTTCCAAAGGAACTTCCATTCCCACGTACAATAGTATGCAAAATGTCTTTTAAGCTGTGATTTAATGTAGCTATCAAGGAAATAAAGGGCTTACATCACTCATGTCTTTAATGGTGTTTACCATTTTTATAATAATACTTACTACCAAACTAAAAAGAGCAGCATGTTGTAGCAAAATTACTTTGAATACATTTCACATTTCATGGGTAAAAAAAGCATTCAGCCTTTCCATGTGTAGACACGTCACTGAAATCAATTAGTCATGAAGAAATATCTCATGGCAGGCTAATAATTTAAGCATAATGTTGTGTACAGTGTTATGATACACAATTATACTCTGATGTGTAAGATTGGAGATCACAGAGGAAAAAACAGGTCTTACAACAGATATGTGTAGAGAGACATTTTATTGCAAAAAATAGCAAATGTCTTAAGAACACAAACCAGTGAGTTATTAAAAGCTTCATAGCAAAATATTTAGCCAACTCTGTTACAATATATAGGCTTGAGGTTCTAACAGTTAACACTATGCCTCAACTCACTGAGCAAGTAATGCTCCTGATACATAAACACTGCGCAGTTGAAATACAGAGCTGAATAGTAAAAAAAGGAAAAAAAAAAAAAAAAACAACAAAAGAGAGGGTATTTTATCCTCAATCTTTCATAATCTAAGTAATTGAGAAATTACAACATTTTAACAAGCTTGATTCTTTTTGGGAAAAGCCATTAAAAATAATTCCTGAGTATTTAGGGTAAGTGAATGTATCCAATCCGACCAATTAGGACCAACATCCTGATGGGTGAGCCTTGCAGCTTTGCAGGGACATTCTCTAGCATGGCTGTAATGGCAGGATCATGGCCTAAACAGCAATGAAATACATGAAAACCTTCTGATACGCACATTTCAATTGTCCTTTTCTTTAGCAATAGCCTATAACTGTCAACAGTGAAGCTTGCTTTGCTGAGAAAAACATTGTTTTAAACACCAATTCCTTTTGCAAGATGTGGTAATGCCAATCGACACAGCTAAGGTTCGGTAAACCATCACACCAGTAATTATGTGAAATATATAAACCAAAATTTAGGCAAGGGGCTTTCACACTATGTTAGTATATGCATTGAATTGTATGCTTTGTATCAGTATTTTGAACATAGAGATCTAGTTATTTAGCATCTTGTTATTGTAATGAGAAGCAATATATTCATTCTCCATTATTGTCTTCAGATGCAAGTTACAATATCATCTTATTACACACCATGTTTCTAAAATCCTGTTGGCATTCATCATTGTCCTAAGATTTTAATTGAATCTATTTTGATTTTAAACCTGCTGCCAATCAAAGTGGTTTAGAGACTTAATCCCAGAAAAAAATTCAGATTTCTTACTTTATATATGCTTTTCCAGCATTACAGGATTAAATTACAATGGATGTAGAAAGATTATTGTACAAAGCATAGTTAATAATTCACAACACTGGTATTCAGCTTGACCAATTACAGTGAATTCACAAAAATGGTTTTAATATATCCACTCTTTTCTATCCACCCACCCCAGTATGTAAACAAGTTCCTCACAATGACAATGGCAAGATCGCAGTTACTGAGATGTACTGCATGTGAAAGACAACACCTAGGAATAAAGGCCTGGATTTGACAATTCCAGTACGCGCTCCTGCTCACTTCCCATTCTAGACCACCAGACCATGGCTTTCAGTCTCTTGTAGTCTTTAAATCAAGAGAACTTACAGGTAAACTGAGGTTTTTTCCTAATGCAGTCTCCTGGAGTCAAACTGGTGAAAAGTAACATGCATATATAGAACAAAAGAGAGAGTGACTTGGGAATAACTGGAATCAGTCATAACAAAACTCTCCGAGCAATGATAATGTACAGTATTGCAGCCGAATGTTACTAAGACAAGAAACTCTTGGTATTACAGAGATGAAGATCTCTGTTTGCACAAGCCAATTTTAATGGGCCATTAAGCATTTGGTTAAGAACAGGCTTGTACAGTCTTACCGAAAAGGAAACACTTGTCAAAATGCTTTTTAAAAAAATCCTGTAGGACATCTAAATTGCAATTTAAACATTAAAATCTTGTTTCAGAAGTTCCTCGCTTCAGGTTGTTACTCAAAAACTCATCATGTTCAAAACTCAAATTATTATGAGATCTTGATATCATAAGCAGCTTTTCCTTATTAGTAAAGTCTTTCTTGACTGCTGCTTGTGGCACAAGTAACCTATCCATTGGGTCCTCCTTGTTTTCTAGTTTCATATAGCCTTTACTGTTGCTCCGATCCAGCCTGGGCCAGCTGGGGTGTTTCCTTTGTTCAGCTTGGACAGTGAGCATAGACGGACCCCTGTCCAAGTCCAGGGACTTAGAATGTGAAGTCAGAAGATGCAAAGATGTGTTGGAACCAAACTGCTTTCTGGCAGCACCAGGAGATAAAAGCTTTCCTGTGCCTGGTCCGAGAGCCACAGCAGATTTGAACGGATCAGACGGAGTGTCCACAAATGAATTGTGTCGTGGCAGCATGGAAGCAGCTGGTCTGTAGGATTCATTGGTATCAGTCAGTGGAATGGCCAGAGAATCCATTGACAGATTTCTAGACTGACTCCTGGTGATGTCTGAGTCCTCAGTTATGTTGTCTATACTGGGTTCATCGATAACACAGTTATTTAGTTTAATTACTGGCAGTGTGAAAGCACTAATGGAAGAAGATACAATGGATTTTGTTTCACACTTTATAGAGTTAGTGTTTTTGTCATCTGAAGCCTTGCTGGAGTGAGGGTAAAGTCCAAAGACTGAACCAGACTGCTCAGCCAGCAAAGGTGGCAAGAGGCTACTAGTGGTCCTATCTTCATTGAGGGTAATCTCATCTTCCTCAGCAGAACTATCCATTTTAAGATGGCTCTTGAAGCCAGAGAAAGGTGCAACCGTGTTTGCAGCCAGCCGTGATGCACAGGAGCTCCCGCTGTGCCGGAGTTCTCCTTCCCCCAACAAGCCAGTGAAGGCACCACTCAGCTGCTTTTGTTCCCTGATCCTTAGGGTGTGGATGTCTATTACAGTGGAATATATGTCTCTCATGTGTATTATTTTTGTTTCCTTGTCACGGTTTTCATGCAGAATGGCATTTGCACAAATAAAAATGAAGATTCCAATGCCCATAGTGAAAGGGCCCAGCATTTTCATCTTATCTGAGTGCATGTGCTGTTCAAAGAAGCGAAGTAAAATGCTTCCTTGGCTTCTCGGGGTCCGGGTCTCATTTACAGATGGATTATCTTGAGATCCTAACAGCTGTTCCTTCTGGGGCCAGTATCCAAGGATGGCCATTGCAATTCCAAAGAAAGCGATAAGCACTCCCAAAACAAGAAAGAATCCTGATGGAGAATAGAGACGGATTTTGCCCCTGACAATTACTACATCTGTCCTGGGCCGGCGTCTAACTGGTTTCTTCTCCTCAGGAGCTGGTACTCCAGCAAGATTTACATGTTGCTGAGATCTGGCAGAGTCTTGCCTTTTTAAGGCAGCCAGTCCTGTTATGACTCCTCCGGTTGCTATCATAGTTCTATATTGTGCCCTGGAGAAAAAAAGGGAAAAAAGCAGAAATGTTGAGGCAAGCAAAGGTTGTCTCTACAAATATAAATAGCTTTTTGTTAATATGCAAGTATTTCTTGATAATTAAAACACTTCTGACTATAAAAAAGATACTACTATAGCTCTAGTTGTGACGTAATAGCAGTTTTGAGATTCACATGATATCCTTTAAAAAATGATTTTCCAGAAGTCCTTTTTCACTGCAAAAACAGATAATAAAGGTTCCATCAGTGATACAGACAGTAAACCTAGTACTCTTAGTGGTGATATATCAGGACTAAAGAAAAAATATTTAGAAGTCTTAACAGATAATTTATCTCTGGTCTGGTCTGCAGCAAAGTCAATAATGTATTATTACATTGATAATACATTACTTGTTGATAATTTTAGCACTTTAGCTACTAGTTCTTTTTAAAACTTCTGAGACACGATGACTCTGAATACACTTCATTCTACATTTCCCCTTCAGGAGATCTTTCCTGATAGATTTAAGCATATATTCATGCATACTTATTACAGCATTTAAATAAGCTTTTATTAAGTCTATTCAGATTTCCTCAGTCTCAGCCAGAGAATCATTTCTGCCTTTCTTAATAATGCTGATCCTCCCATATCTAGATATTTTTGCCCCCTTGATTGTTCCTCTTGGACTACAGGTCAAACACTTCCATTAAATTTTACCAGACAAGAATGTTTCATAAATTTCAAATTAATAATTTCAATTTTTCTGAGTTTTATGAAGAAATTTTATTTCACTTTAAATGTACTTTGGTACCTGGTCGCCTATTACATGAGAAACATTAACCAGAAAGGGTTTAAAAGAATCATATTTGATAGTTTTTTATGAGCAGAAGTAACAAAAGAAACAGCACAGTTCAGGATAATTCTATTTTACAAGGCATTTTTGATTCAAAAATCGTTTCTGTGCCTAATTAACTAGTATTAATGAGAGATGATATGATAGAGCAAAATTAAGATAATTTTAGGTACATATGAAAAAATTATGTCCTCTTTGGTAGTGTTATTATGGTCAGAGATGCAGTAAGGCTGACAGCCTGTTGCAGAGGAAAAGGCTGTGTCAAAGCTGGGGGCTCTTTAAGAAGCAAAACCAAAGTGGGACTGAATGAACAAAGAGAGGTGCTGAAAAGCAAAATTGACGAAGGTAAAGCAAAGAGGTAAAGCAAAGAGGTAAAGCAAATTGGTGACTGCTTGCAATTTACAGGCAGTGATTTTCATCAGATCTTTCTAACTGGTCATTTTGTTTCAAATTTTTGCAGTGCACCTGTAGGGAAAAAATTCGATCTCTTGTGTTACGAGAAATAGACACACTCTGTTATGATATGACACTATCACAGGTTTCCAACACTGCAAGCAGGTGTCACAAGCACATCTACAAACAGCAATTGGCCCAAACCACCAAATATGAACTGGATTATGAAATTAATAAGCCATTTGAAATAGGTGGCCAAGTGGAAGGAAACTGGAAACAGCAATTCAGATGACAAAGACTAACAACCTGAACTACGTCCTTGCACCCTCACTATTAAAGGACAGAAGTCTTCCTTGATTTCTGGGAAACCTTTCCTTTACGAAGGAAAGACTTAAAAAGGTCTAGGCTGCTAAGTACACTGCATTTTCTGAATTTTTGCAAGAGAAATCATAACATTATTCCAAAAATCTCAGAAATTTCACTTGTACTCTCAGGTTTCATGTTCATAATCTCTCTAGGAATTTTCAGACTTTGTAATTAATTTTCCCTTTGATGTTACCTGGAGAATTTCCATACTTCAGTGCAAATTAATGTCTTGAACGCTTCATAAAAAAATTTTTTTAAGGTAACAATTTTAAAAATACACCAAAGAAATTTATTTGACATTGATGGTCTTTCAAACTTTCTCATGTGCTTATATGTTTACGGGTTTCTGCAAAAACAAAAGTTCATTATTCTGAAAAACAGTGTTTTGAATGTCTGGACAGAAATAAACAGGACTTAGTCATTATAAAAAATGCTGTATTTTGTCTTGACTCAATTAAATGTAATTAGTTTTCTCTATGAAACGAATTAAAATAATTACAGCACATCTTTACTGAAATTTAGCTGTAATCTACTTTGTTCCATTAATCTTTTACAATTGCCAGACCTTTGTGGCAAACAAGGAGTTTCCATATTCATGTGGTACTTTACAGGCACACACGAACCCACTGTGCTTCTTCTCAGGGCTGCCAAGGAAGTGCACAGGTACAGCAGCTTAGTGCTAAATCCACACTGTGCCTGTTGGCAGGATTTATTATTTTGTGTACTGTTCTGTGCTTATCACAGCTACCTGAATTGCACCACAGGGTGAACAGAATAAGCTTACATCTACTTGTTAAATATTTTATACATACCTCTAGCAAGACCTCCCCTGTAACTCCAAAAAGTAGACCAAATAAAAACATGCTTAAGAATTACATCTTGGGGTATCTTTCTGTAGAAAGCTCTCATTTGCAAACTGCAGAAACTGGGAAACCGTATCTCAATTTCATTATTGCCTTCATACTAGAAGGACAGAAATTGAGATTTCTGCAAGTCAGAGAGAAAGCAAGATCTCTCAAGGCACACAGCTGGGTTCTAAACCATTCTATGATTCTGTGATTTCAGGGGAACACATTCCTCTGTTCCTTTTAACTGCATCAGAAATCAGGCTCAGGGGAGAAAAAAGTCTGGCTGCAAAAAGATACAAGCTTATTTTGTACATAGGAAGAGTCTCTTTCCTATTTCTTGAGTTCACATCAATTTTATTGTACTTTCATAGAAAAAGTCACAATCAGGTTTGTAAGTAATTATTTGTAATAAGCCAATTTTGATCTCTTCTGCATCTAATAAAATCAGTAGTGTTAAAATACATAATGGTATGAGATGGTTTCACTTCATGGTGACAGCTTTACCAAACCAATTACAATAAAGTGCATATTAAGATGAAAACCATATTTTATAA
>VZSR01003807.1:18731980-18846068 GCA_013398615.1 Brachypodius melanocephalos
ACCCCTGGATGTGTTTAAAAAAAGATTGCATGCCATGGTTTACTTGAGGTGTTAGGGCATGGGTTGGACTTGATAATTGAAGGTCTCTTCTAATCTAGTGATTCTGTGATCCTGTGATTCTCTTATTTAACTTAGTGCAGTGATTATTTTTAGTTTTACCCTGAAGTCTGAATTCAAAGTTCTAAACAAGCAAAGACTTAGAAGACTTACTCAGAGGTAAATAAAGATTATGCTAAGAGCTCAGACAGCATCTCTTTGGTGGCACTGTGAGTGATACATGTTGGCTCTGCAAGGAAACAAGTAATGGTAAAATGGAAGTGGAATACAGAACAAAAAGAAAGGAACAGACCTGTAATTAATTTTATAAAACATAACCATCTTGCTGATATAAAAGCACCAGAGTTGCCAAGCTCCTTTTGAAGAGTAAATGTTGAGCAGCCATCTAACTTTGTCACTGCTCGGTTTGTTTCAACTTCAGTGAGAACATCAGCTCCAAAGCCCTGGACAGCTTAGGGGTTTAGTCCTGAAAGAACCAGTGGCCCATGTTTACCTCTACATTTAGCTTTGCTTTATGCTCTTGTTACGGAGCAGCTCTGACACTAGACCTTGTCAGCCACTCAAAGATCACCCAAGAAAATCCCATCTTGGTAGAGATCCTGTGAAGCAGCTACTGATCACTCTCATTCTCTCGGCATTATTTACACAAAGAATGATTCATGCTCTTAACAATTCATTTGTAATCTCTTCAATGACCACTAGCAAGATGTACCCGGCCTTTCATCCAGGACACAGGCTAAACACAGTCCTCTGCATCTGGAGATGCTTTAAAAAAATCCAGCAGCAACAGGTTGCTACAAGCTCCTTTAGTAGGAAGAAAGGATGGACCTTTCAGCAGGAACTACTGGTATTCAGCCATGCAGAGTAACGGAGACAAAGGGAAAGACCTGGATAAATGTGGTGGGGATGCTGGGTCCCTCACAAAGGTGCTCTGTCACTGCCCTCCTGAACTGGATGGAGGAGAGAAAATACAACAAAAGGTCCATGGACCGAGATCAGAAGAGTTCCATCACCCGCAGCCATCATGGGCTAAACAGACTCAGCTTGGGGAAATTAGTTTGATTTATTATCAATCAAATCTGTGCAGGATCATCAAAAATTTAAAAAAAAAAAAATTAAAAAATCTTAAAAACACTTCCTCTCCCAGATTTCTCCCTTATTCTTGAGCCCAGCTTCCCTCCCTGTATACTCCACCTCCTCCCCACAGCAGATGGGGATGGGGGCTGCAGTCACTTCAACACACATTATCTCTGCTACTGTTGCTTCCTCCTCAGAGAGAGGACTCCTCGCACTCTTGCTCTGTTCCAGTGTATGGTCCCTCCCAGAGAAGGCATTCCTTCAGGTACAGACTGCTCCAGCATGGGACCAGCAAGGAGCCACAAGTCACACCAAAATTCCAGTATGGGTTCCTCTTTCCATGGGACCACAGATCCTACCAGGAGCCTGCTCCAGCACGGGTTTCCCACAAGGTCACAGCCTCCTTTGGGCATCCACCTGCTTTAGGCGGATCTCTGGTCCCCTGTGGACCACCATGTGCTGCAGGGGAACATCCTGCCTCACTGTGATCTTCACAGAATGCAGGGGAATCTTGGCTCTGGCACCTGAAGCGCCCTCTCTCCCTCCTTCTTCACTGACCTTGGGGTGTGCAGGGTTGTTCCTTTCACATAGTCTCAGTCCTCTGGCTGCAGTTGCCAGTTTTTGCCTTCCTAAACCTGTCATCCCAGAGGCGTTACCACCATTGCTGACGGTCTCAGCACTGGCCAGTGGCGTGTCCATCTTGAAGCTGACTGGCATGTCTACTGGACAAATGGGAAGCTTTCAGAGGCTTCCCACAGAAACCACCCCAGTATCCTCCCCACTACCAATATTTGCCACACAAACCCAATACAGTAACATCTGCAAAAGTATGTGTAGGTAAGGAGCCATGAGAGGGGCTGCTGCTCATCTAAGCAGAGAATAGCAGAGCCAGAAACACAAATTCATGCAGGAAGTTTGCAGACATGCCACAAAATAGGTAATGATACAACAACTGTCACGCTGGGATGTGGAGTGACATTGGCTTTTTCCTTGTATTACACTGGCTATAAAGGCTGAGGCTGCCAAAGAGGCTGGAAGGGATTCTCCTTTATCACCTTTCCATATTGGAAAAGGTTGTTCAGATGCTCAAGGAAACGTGGTCATAAAGGAAACTGCTGAAAGAGAGTAAAAACAGCTTTCACAGAACAGTGTAACCACAAGACTTGCATTTGCCAAGCCAAATATGTTTTCCTAAAGAAGTCAGAAGGTCAAACAACTCAATCAACAAAGAAACGGCAGATTCACCCTCTGACACAAGGTAAGGCACAGGTAAATTATGATAGACAAACTGTAGTTTAGCACAGGTGGACGAGAATCCTCCTCTTCTACCAGTGCATCAGGCCATCCCTGATGATCAGACAGAAATAGGGAGTATTTATGCCATAACCATTACTCATATCTCACTTGACTTGACAGACATACGACTGACATACAGACACACTTGCCAGCCTAGATAAAGGAAGAGAGGAGAGGTGACCTGAGGACTTGCTAGAGTAGCTGCAGAGCACAGAGCAACTGGAAGGAATGGATTTCATGTTCTAGTAGTTTCAACTAACTTCTTGTTCCACTACTATTTAATTCTCTCTCTGACCTAAGAGACCACCACCTTAATACTCATCTTTCCTACCTAATGACTAGCTTCACCACAACTGTACTGCTGCCAAGTAACGTATTTTTCAGAGATAGCCTAATTATTAAAAATCTAATTAATCTCTCAGCAACTATTATCAACTCTCAACTTGCAGTAAGCTTTAAAGCTCAAGGGTTCTACTTTAAATGCCTGAAAGGTAATGCCTTATCTAATCTGTTCAACTATTTTGGTACTATGTAAGTTATTACTTGTACCAACAACTTAGTTTTTTGAATACATGCATAATAATTTGAATTATAAAGAGATCTTACACTTAATTTTAAATTCTTCCCAGCTGGAGAAGAATTTTAAAAGATGGGAAGCAAACTAAAGATTATCAGTATCTTTTTTCTTTAATATTATGTTTTATTCCAGATACATTTCAGTGTCCCTTACAATTTAAAATCTTTGCATGATAATCTTGTAAAAATATTTTTGTTCTCATTTATTCTTTGAAAAATGACTGCAAATAATGTGAAATTATCGGAACTGTACATGCTATTTCCCTGTAGTTTAGCTTGATGTTAAGCATTCTGAAAAATTCAGTTCTTGTGTATCAGCAAAAACTTAACATTACTGCAGTAAGAAATAGCATGTGACAGAATCTGATTTCTATTACTGCAGCATTTCCTATCTATTTCAGCTTACTAGGAAATTTATTTCCCAACAGTATTTTATTTGTTATCATTTAAGTTACTAAATTTTGAATTTTAACAAGAACACAAATTTTAATATCAGGGAAAGTTTCTGTCACATATGATAAACCTGGAGTCCCAGAAATGAAGGAGGTGAGAGACTCATAAAATGTTTACTCATAAAATGTTTCTCATTATCAAAAATGCAAATGACAAAATCACAAGAGCAATTAAGACGTAACTGAGTAAACAAATTAATATTAAGCTGTATTTAACACATCTATACTTTCTCTTGATGAACAATGTATACATATCAATATACTACCTGTGCATAAAAGTTGTCATCTGGTACAATCTATTCTATTCCAAGCGTAAAAGTATCCAGCTTTATAGGCCCAAAGGGATTCATCATTCTGGTAGAGATAATACAGCAATAGCCAAACAGAGAGTAGCTCCACAAGAAGCAGAGAAAACCAATTCAAATTACAATTTTATTTAGCAGCAGTTTTTTATTTAGCAGAGTTTAACAAGCAGCCTACTCCAACAGCCCCAGCACACCAATAGAATCACTCTACAATGCCTCTCCCTTCTCCTGTTCTTTCATCAAAACATGACCTGGCTGAACAGATTAAAAAACAAAGCAAGCAAGCAAAAGCCATCTTTGGCATTCATGATTACTGGGCATTTTAAGTGCACTTTAACTGATAACAGGTGAGAAGAAAGCTTGTGGAATGTGGAAATAAAAGTCTTTGTAACTTCAGCTGGTATTTCAAAGTCAAGCTGGCAAAAGCCAAGGATGTGACATTTAAAACATTAAAGCTTTGAAATTTCCAGGTGACTCCAACCCATTTGGGTTTGAATTCCCTTTAATGGTGTCTCTTCTAGGCTGCAAAGGGATAAGTTTAGGGATTAATCACGCCCTTTTAACCTCCTGGTTGCCAATCAGCTTGTGGAAGCAGGCCAAATTGTGGAAGCACTTTCACAGCTCAAAATAGGAAAGGCAAGCTGCCCACAGGTCAGGCAAGGCAAGAGCACCAAGGGTGTCCAAGTGGCAGCAGAAAGCAGAAAGCCCACTGCAGGCATTAAAAGATGAGGTTCCCTAGATGTTGGTAGACCATGTGGCTGCATCAAACAGTCTGTATTTGCTTTACAATAGTACCATGATAAATAGTCAAATCTTTGCAATTATAACTGAAAAATAAAAGCTTGCTATTAAGGACATATCTGTTGGAAAATCTGAAGTCTGACAGTGATGCAGTTATTTTAAAAATCTGGATTTGGCAGTGGTTTTCAAATCTGCACTGTAATGGCTGAAGCAAGACTACATGGGCCCAGCAGTTACCTCTGCAGAATCTGTGAAAGATAACTAGGCATGGCACATCAAAACCCTTTTCATTGTCCTTCTGTACAAATTTGGGAACTCAAACTAAGAAGTGAAAATGAATTTTTAAAAAACAAGTTCAGGCTTTAATGAGAGTTACATTTCTATATGTATTTTTGTAACTATACTGTGTCATTTTGAAGCACACACAAAGAAACACCTTTGCTTTGTACAAAGGGTCACAGCTCCTTTCTACCAAAGTGACTTGGATGAAAATTTCACTTGTGGCAGGTACTTGAAGGAGACACGTTGAATCCACAGTGGATCTATCAAGTCTCTATTTGCACTCAAATTCATTCTATTTCATTAGTAAACCTGGACCATGGCACTCTAAATAATGATCATTAGGACAGTCCACTGCCTTGTACTAAAGCACAGAAAGGAAAGCACAAGCACACCTGTGAGTAACCTAACTTCCTAACCTAGCTTTCCTCAAGCTCTTACACTAAGTGTTTGCATAACGACTCAGTGGGAAGGTTATAAAATTACACCAAATCACAGCAATTACAATAAGAAAGCCTTGACCCTCCACTATTTTTGGGGTGGGGGGGGCAGGAAATGAAACCCATACCAAGCCAAAAAAACTAGTCTAATAAAGTAATACTTAATTACTATTAAGTAATTCTCTCAACTGGACAGGACTAGACCTTTCTTACAGAGATACAACTGATCAAGTCTTCACAACAATTCCATTTCTGTTGGCAGTAATACAACCCTCCCTTTCCTTTAGAAATCTTTTTCTGTGCTTCAGAGGGAGAAAGTTCCTTCCTTTATCCAGCTTGCACCTCTTGTGTGTGTCACTGTCTCACGTCCTAAGACCACCTGCTTGGTTCTGGCTTCTTGATCGCCCCTCTGTAGGTATTGGGGGTTGTTGCTTTGTCCTCCCAGAGCCACCTCTTCTCCAGGGCTGAATCCAACCCCTCTCAGCCCAGCCTGTTCTCAGAAGACAGCTTCAGGTCCTGGCCTCCCTAGAGCCCTGTGCTGAACTTGCTCCAGTCTGCAAACATCTTTCTTCACACTTTATTACTGTGAAACTCCTTCGTTTGAAACCACCTGGGCTTTTTTTTTTTGCTCTAAACTAATGTGAAATAATAAAGCAATAACTAGGGAATTTGAACTAGAAATTGCAAACGTAGAAATACTGATAAATATAATCATAGGCTAAGTGAGGGTGCTGTGGCTCCATACTTAAAATCACAGCAAAAAAAAAATCCCTTTTGAATTACTTCATCACTTACCACATCTGCCATATCCATTAATTATTCCAAGTATTATGCCAAGGTCAAATGTAAAGTGAACACCCAGCAATACTGCATAAAGATGAATGCCTGAGCTGCTTATCCTCTTTGCTATTATTTCTTCTTCAGCCTGATCCTTTCAGTGGGTCATATATTGAAATTCTGTGCAAAATCAGCAACATTCAATATTGTCAGCATTACACAGAGCTCGTTAGCTACTCACAAAAGCACAGAACACACATCAAAGAAAGAAAGAAGGAACCTGAGTTTCTATATTTTGTTTTCAAGACGCTGCTCTATGACATGGCCTAGATTTGGTCTGCCAGCTTTTGCCTGGCCCAGTTGAACTCACTTTTAAATTTGTTCCATCCGCAACTATGTCTACTGGCACACTGCAGTAGATCAGGTGTGAGTCAGAGAAGTCGTGGATTTTACCAATGTAAAACTCACAAAACATGAGGTTGCTGCCAGGTCTCCTATGTCCAGGACAGCTTCCCAGTCATTATACAGTGAACCAAACATGTTCTCTGGTCACAAAACACCTGTCTCACACAGCATAAACCCACCTGTCCCTCCACTGTCGTGTGTGATGTCCTGAATTCCCAGCTGTCTCTATCTGTACCATTTTAGTTTAGTGCTAGATGATGAACTAATGAAACACAAGATCTCAGGCACAGGATGTACTCATTTGGGGAATGCTTACATAACCTCAGTATCCATTGCATTAAATTATCAGTAAATTCGGAGCTGTAACTTGTTTTCGGAAGTATGCACCTATGACTTCTTTACTTATGCATAAAAATTTCCACTTCCTATGCACAGACACATCACATCTTGTTCCAAAATCTATTACAGAACTACAGCAAAAAGCAAGGAGCTAAAAAAAGAATGGGGAAACAAAAATGGCAAGTAACTTTATAAGATTTGAAGAGCAGTTGTTTAAAATGCAATTGATTAATAAAGCTTTTTAATTTTCTTTCCTGAAGAAAAAAAATCCTCAGAATATGCACACAGAAAAATAAAAACTGGATAACAAGGTTTTACTGTTGCTTTTATTTGCTTTCATTATCCAGCTTGTCAGAGTTTTCCACTCAAAAACAGCTAGGATTTTTTTAGCCTAAACCGAGCAAGGTGGTAACTGCCCTTAATGACTGAAGTGATAAAATCTGTTTCCAAGCTATTTTAGAACTTTCGTTTGTGTAAACCCATTTTCTAGTGAAAATCAGTACTACAAATTGAAGCAGATAATGGCTATTTAGCCAAATATTCATAACTATTTTAGATACTCTCGTCCATTCAGAGTACCAGTGTTCATATTCAGTAAACAGAAATCCTGGTTTATGTATGTCTACAGGTGAGAGAAGTTGACTATTTTAAACCTTTTATGTCACGCAATCTGTCAATTTCAGTAACAACAGAAAGTAAACCATTTTATTGAAAATAACTGCTTTATAAGCACAATCCAATTTAAAATGTGTAAAAGAAGCATGCAGATATTTATGCATTTGTTTTAATTTGGTGGTATTTTGGATTTTATTTTTTAAACGTCACCAAGAAAAAAGGAGCTTCTTTTAGAAGAAAGTGAAAATTTTGAGGTAATACTATAGCCTATCAACCCTACAATCGAAATCCAAAATGCGCAGAACTAATCTAAATTCTGAAGCAAGTTCGCCCAATGCAGTTCAGAGACCAGCTATCAACCACAAGTCATGAAATAAATTTTATAAAGGTCTCTAGATATTTCTGAAAGACTGTGTAAAAGCAGAGTAAAAGATATGTTCTTTGCCACGTACTGCAAAGGAAAAGCATGACTAAACACTACACGGTTCAGCACACCAGATAAACTCAGTTTCCTAATAAAAACCAAACATGAAACAAGATTTGAAATGTTAGGAAATACCTTAATTTTCAAGCACTAGGATTGCTGGTTCTTCAGTTCTTACACACAAAATTTTGAATAAGACAGTGACTGACACTTGATGTGGAGGTAAAAGCACAGCAACGCTGGGCCCTGGCACCATTTTACACTCACATATCATCCAGCTTAACTAGCAATGTTATTTGATTTAATCAGAGCCACATTTCCAGTCTGCACACACACCTAATGTAGGAAGCAAGCAGCTCCCAAGACCAAACACCAAACAAATGTCCTTATCTGCATTACATGCTCAGTTAATCAAGTTAATTTGCAGGTCCTAACAACTGTAATTTCCCACTGCATACAAGTCCAATGACTGTAAGATCAAATAGTACCAGGAATAAAAATGGAGTAGGTATTTCACAGACGACTTAAGTAATACCCATATTAGATATGAAATCAAATCGATCTGCTCCACAACTAAGATGTCTAAGCAACACTTTCGCCCTGACCTAGAAAATACTTCCTGTTCTATAAAACATGCAAAGTCAAAGGAGCAGGATTTAGCATGCTGTGTTTACAGTCAAAAGAGCTAGCACCAATTTTTAAACATAAATAATGCAAGAGTCTAACTCTGAAGAGTACTTAGTTATCTACACTGTGTAGTTGTATTAGAAGATCTCAGTGCATGATAGAGGTACAAAAATTACGTTAAATGTTCAACAGATCTTAAGCACCTAGGACTAAAAAGTAACTGTGAAAGCCACAGGTCTAGCCCTGCTACTTATCCATTAAGCTTGACAATGTAATTTTAAACTAGTCACCAAGCTACTTGTCTGGGAATTGAGGTGTCCTGAATGCCAGGCCCGTTCACCAGCAGGAGACTTTTTTCCATGTCATTGGTACAGTCCATGCAAGGAGTCTTTAGGAGAACTGGAATTTGAGGGACCTGAGCACCCTAGCCACAAGGTGTGAGTGTTCATCTGGCCAAGAGATACCTTTGCCATGGCACAACTGTGGCCCTAAGCTATGATTACACTCACCTTGTATGTCATTTCCTTCTGAAATCTCTTCTGAAATCATGGGTCAGCGTTAGGATGTCTTTTACACTGAAGGCCTTCATGCAAGTTAATCTACTCTGCCAAGCACCAACACAAATCAGCCCCTTCTAAGGTCTCAGTTCCTATAGCTAGCAAGGTCACAGTACCTGAGTTGTCACAGTTAAAGACAGTTCCAGCATCTTAACACTAATTTTTGGTAATTCACAGGTACAGGTGGTCTCTCAATTACAATACCATTATATTTGTTCACAGGGGCAGAAAAATCAGTGTATGAGGTTTAGGTTATTCTATGTTAACCTAGGCTATCATTATATCACAGCTATTATTAGGACAAAAATAATGGACTGAAAATTTTCTTGGGTCTCAAGAATCCCATGAAAAATAAGTGGTTAGTATGATGCTATTTCCAGTATGTCAACAATAGTTTCAAATGCTAGATACAAAAAAGGGTAGTCAAACACTGTTTCAGAGAGAATGGAAAGCATAGTTCAAAAATACTTCTGGTATACCACAAAGTCAAACTATTTTGTCCATTTATGGATGATAGAGAAATAAATTATTATTAAATTAACAGTAAACCTCGATTATGTCTTAAACTGCAGACTGGAATGATCCTGCCAGACATCCACATGGGGGCATCAGTAGAACCTGTAAGCATCCGCACTGCTACTCAGTCTGTTGATGGGTAAACTCAAGTTACAAAGTACACACAACAGCAGCAGTTTGAAGACAGAGATGAGTATTTTACATGTGTAAAGCAACAGAAATGTCAATATGAAGCTACTTCTGTTATGCAAATTATCCATCACAAATAATTTCTTCTGTAATTGTAATCAGCTCTACTATCACTTGCATTTTAATAACCATTCTCTTTGCAGTACCCAAAACTAAGGGTACTATCAACAGGAGGAACCCACCTGGGAGCAAAGTAACCTACGAGCAGTGAGACACTAAGAGAAAGACATGCCAAAACACTGAAACACATGTGGGCCAAATTTATGGAACTGAATCTTAAGCTTTGGTAGCAGAATTCCCTTATAGAGGATACATGACTTGCGTAGTAACTCTCTTTTTTCGTCTACCATCAAAAATCTGTGAACACTGCTGGGGGTTAAAGCCAAACAATTCCTTGGTAGTACATGAAGAAAGTCCAGCTAAAGAGCAGAATAATTGCTACCTCCTCACTTCTACTTGCTTCCAGAATGTCCAAGCGTTGTTCACACAAGGGATTTCACATACAGCATATAACTTGTGACCCTTAAAGGTCTGCCTCCCTCATCTCAGACACCTACACTCTGCCCCCCTACATCTCAGACACCTATACTGCTGCCCTACATTTTAAACATACACAGCTTGTCCATGGGACTGAGTCCTCTGAAATATGGCCAAATTGCTCTTACTTCATTTTACCTCTACCAATCAGCATATGCCTGTCCTGCTATTTTGCAGAAAACCACCTCCCTTCAGTTGTTCCAATTAGATTGAGTTCCTAATAGCCTGTGGAACATTAGGCTGCCAGGCCTTAGGAAAATTAGAATATTTCTAGCACAAGAGGGATGATAAACAGCAGTGCTAGCTAAAGCATGGTGCCCTAGTTAAAGACCTATTAATGGATGCATTGCTGATAGCCTGCTGGCTTATCTGGTGTGTTGTACATTTTCAGTGCCCTCCATTTGTAAAGCCTATATATCTGTGTTTTAACATATTTGACCTACCCTGTAATTGCCCAGGTAATTTAAAATGTGATCTCAGTTGACTCATGTGATCATGACAGATGTCAACACTGACTGATACTAGGTACCACTTTAATGTAGGAGGAGATGCAAACTATTATTAGTGTGTATTATAGGCAGCAATTTCTTCACAAAGACTTGCAGTAATTTTTTGCTCCTTGAGGCCCTCATTTACTTTATTGTTGCATCACCTCATGCCATTAATATTTTGCTTACTTTGCTTTAGCCTGGATATAGTAATTGTTAATTAAAGAGATAAATATCAGTCTGCTATAATGAATATTCTCCTGACTCACACAAAGCCAGTATAATGTTCAGAATCAAACATTTACAACTTAGGCACATTTAAACTAAAATTGATGCATAACCACAATTATTTGAGGCACCTTGTTAAAAACTGTTGATCTGTGATACAAATATAGACAGCATAAACAATTAAGAGATGATTCCAACAAGAAGTTAAAAGTCCAAAAGACAGAAAATATAGTCAAGTTTTTCCAGTTAGTGTAAAAATTTACATTTCTGGCTTTAGAATCTTCTCAGATAATCACAGAGCATTTGTAGCTATCTGTCAGCCTGGTATGTCTAAACATTTAGCCAAATTTACGAACGCATTGCTGAGGAGAAAAGAAAGTAAAGGCCAGTAAAACTTAGCAGACTACTGAATGACAACAGATACAGTATGGCTTACTCTTTTTTCTTTTAAGAAACTACTGCAAAACTGCCAGCTCTGTGTAAAAACCACAGGATGAAGAAACGGGGAGAGGGAGATTAAGCTGAAAGTGTAGCTAAAGGAAGCTGTCAGCAGCTCACCATCAAGTTTCCAGTTCAGAGTGTAGGGGAAAGAGTGAAATACAATGACACCAGTTAATTACTTTTTCAGTAGAAGGCAAGCAACACGTTGCCAAATTATTTCAAATAGATTTATTTAGTCAGTTAAACAACAAGTAAAACCAACACTAAAATTATCTATGCATATTTGAAGGCATTCACTAAAATTCACAGAAAACATACAGAACACTTTTTAACAAATCTTTATTTATGATTCCTCTTTTCTCACAGTTGTGTTCAAAGGTCACAATTCAACACGTGTTCCTCCTAGAGGAAATACGGCAGCAGTGCTAATGTTGGTATGGAGTAAGAGGAAGCTTTAAAATATAACAGACACTATGGAGCAGCTGGGACTGTCCAGATTAGTCCAACCAGACCATGCCTGAAGTATAACCAGTCTCTGGTTTTGTGAGATACTGTCATAGTGCCTATTCTGAACACAGGTACTAATCTCTTTCACTTCCTTATGAAAACCTCAAGGGCTTTGATTCTGCAGAAAAGGCACCTCCTAGAAAACCACGGGTAAAGTAAATGGGTTAGACAGCTAGATTAGTGTGCATATGTATATATTTATACAAAAGTTCAAACTCATTATGTGACTAAAATGTGAATAAGCTCATTACTACTTCAACAGCAATGAAAGAAGTGCAGTTAAGGTTCAGTAAGCCAGATACCTGATAAAGTAAAAGGACAACTGCTTTTTTTTCTAAAGCTGTGCCCAAGAATTAGCAGAGCAAATATCAAAAGGAAAAATTTCTGTACAACTGAGCTCATGAACTGAGCTTGACATTTGAAACAGTGGCTGATAGAGCTGCAAACACTGAGGACCACACAAAGCGAATAAAGAGGTAGAGGAGCATGCAGAAAGATGAACCAGATCATGCAACTATGCACAAACAGCCTGGAATGTCAGAGATAGAATGCAACTTAACCAAGGCAAATATCAAAAAAACATAAGATAACAAATGCAAACATGCTAGAAAGCAAGGAAAAAAAAATCAAACCAACAAAGATACCTATGCAAACAATGCAAAAACATGACACATGAAAAAATCAAAAGGGAAAGTAAAAAAAGCATCTGGTTATGAGAACTGTTTGATTCGTAGGAAATATGTAAGGTCTGGGGGAGTTACATAGTCAGATACACTTGCAGCTTCTGGCAGATTTGGCAGCTGATCACATCCTCCAGGTTCAGCTGGAGGACAAGATTTTACAGAACAAGATTCTCCTTTTCCTTTCACATCACATCACTGTTCTTCCTCTCTACAGAAAGGCTCACCATCACTTGCCCAGAGGCCAAAATAATCACTTCACAGGCGCTTTATTTAGACTTCTCATTTAGGCTTCTCATTTACTCTCTCATCTTCCTTATCCTAAGGCATCAGTAAGACACCAGCAAGAAGCAAGAAGGCTTGCAGGAGTCCTCTCAGAACTCACGGACTGCTCTATGCTTGTTCAGTACAGCCAACTAGCACAGCCACCATCACTCAGAGTGGGTCATAAGCCCTCCAGACTCAGATATTTACACCACCAGGGTGCCCTGAAACACATGAATGTGGCTTCTCAGGCTGCTTTGACATCCTAGGGTGTGGTTCAAAGAGAGGCACATCCCAACTGAGAGCATTCTGGGTTCCTGCCAATTCTGATGCTTCTGCCTTTCAAATAACTGTGAATTTGAGAAAAGGTTCAACACAAGCCTTTGGCAATTTTTCACAGCTGAGTTGATGAGTGGGTGAAAGAATGGGTCAGAACAGAGGGCACTCACAACATTTCTGCTGTAGCCACTGAAAGCTAAATTCAGAAGTTGCCTACTAGATAATTTGGAATATAATTTCTGTACTGTCAGAAAACAGGATAGACCATTTGGTATTTTTGTTGTTGTTAATATTGGCAAATGTCTATTTGTTGCAATGTTTTATTCAGGACCTTTGAAGGATCTCGCTGCAAACTGCAACCATGAACACCCTGAGCACTTCAGATTGGCTAAAAGCTGTGTCTAGATTTCTCACATGGACAGTCCACATCCACAGAGTTCCAAGTCATTTTCCAAGTTACAGAAAGACACTTATATAGCAAACCTCTATTACATGCCTACTGATAAGACCAGCCTTCCCCATCCTAGGAATAGTCACTGACAATCCTGACCCTGATGGTTTCCCAAGGGCTGTTACTACATGCCTTTGCCATAACGAGAGCACAACATTCAGCTCATCACTGCCAGACATGCTGAAGGGAGGGAGACAATACTAGGAACTGCTTTATTTAAGCCAACTTAAATCTCCAAAGACAAACCCAACTGCTGTGCACTCTTCCTAATTTTTCAGTTCATAATCAACATGTAGATCCAGAAATCTAGCGTGAAAAATCCCCATCTGAGCAGCAAAAAAGGTATCCTTTTTGCAGGAAGTTTGTGCGTGCATATCATACAGAGCCAGGACCTTAGAAGACAAATCCAGATGTGTCCATCTGCTTTGAGACTAGTGAGACAGATCTCTAAATTAGCCTGGAAAAAATTACTTCTCCAGCTCATAGGTCTTCCCAAAGAAGACTCTCTTGCATGGAGAACCTTTCTTGATAAAATATTCTCACTTATACTGAAATTACTACAGAAGTGTGAGTAAAGAGCATTTTTGTTATCATCAAAGATTTGAGTTGAAGTGACCTTTAGGATCTTCTTGTTCCAACCACTCTGCTGTGGACAGGAACACCTTCCAGTAAATTAGGGTACTCATAGCCTCATCCAACCCAGCTCTTTCACTTCCAGAGATGGTGAAACTACAACTTCTCTGAACAACCAGTTCCACAGCCTCATCATCCGCATAGTAAATATCTCATACTCATAGTAAGCATCTAATCAAGTCTCTCAGTTTAAAGTGACTTCCCCTTGCCCTATCACTACATGCCCATGCTCTCCTGTAAGGCTCTGTTTAGGTACTGAAGGTGCTATAAGGTCTCCTCAGAGACTTCTCTTCTCTCAGCCTGCACTCATGGGAGAGGTGCTCCAACCCTCTGACCATCTTTGCAGCCTCCTCTGGACTCATTCCAACAAATCATTAATCATTAACAGATGTTAATGACATCATCGTCATCGCCTGGTGCCATAAATATCCCACACGATCCTGCTCACAGAGGATCAGTATTTGTAAGAAGATTGTAATTTTCTCTTCATTTGAGGTATGATATAGGTCATGCAACTCCTAAAGCAGGACCCTGGTATCACATAAACTGCTTCCAGAGTTGCTGGGACATCCATGTCACTCTAAAAGCCACAAGTCCTGCAAGTTCTGACAGCTGGCCAGAAACAGAGACAGCAATGTGCATCTTTTTCTAGCTTGAAAACAAGAAAATGTTGCATGCATGATGCAACAATTCATGCATGCTACAGCACCATACCCCTTCTCTATTCTATTCTATTCTATTCTATTCTATTCTATTCTATTCTATTCTATTCTATTCTACTGCTGTTACACTCATAAATAAGCATAGTGACACCTGTTCTGAGTAAGTGTCAAACAGCTCTAATTGCATCACACCACGTAACACTCATTCTGAAAATAAAAGTCCTGAAGAACATTGATGAAGTGCAGTACAGCCCACAGAATATTTGTATGAAACCTTTAATTTTCCAGCACTTCCTGATTATCTTTTGATTTGAGCTGAGTGACCCAGCTGAGCATTAATATTGATTTTTTGATTTAATTACAGACACTCTGGCTTGGAGAGCTGTGACATGCTGAAACTCAAATGAATAGGGCTTGCCCTGGCCTCCTCCTAATAGATGCTGTGCTGATTAATCCAATCCTGTTCTGATTTTCTGCAGTGCAGGATACATTTATCCATTCCCATTCCTTCACAATGAGTGCTGTTCACAATTTGCATCCCTGATTTACCACTGATTAACCATATGTCCCACATCAGCTTCGTGTACTTCACTGAAGCTGTTATCACAGAAACCTGTCGGTGTAAAAGGAACAGGGGCAGTAAAAACAAGGCAAAGGGAGGGCAGACAGGAACTTAACCTGTGTTTTGAGGAAGGATTTACATATTTAGATTAGTATAGGCTGCAAAAGGCATATATTCTTCACAACATCTTTATTCTTATCCTTTTGTCTTGACAGCACATGTGGTTGCATTACAACTCAGTTGTTAAGAACCTTTACTTCATGGATAAAGTAAGTAGATTAAATCCATCCAGTGCCAACTCTACTAGCTCGTGGAAGGGGTAAGAAAGAGACGCCATTCTGAGCTAAAAAGTACTGTCTCGTGCTTCTTATTGTAAAATCATAACCAGATCCCACCATACTAAAACCTAGTCAATATCACAACAAAGTCATGTTCAGGAATATATTTATAAAATTTACCTCTTCTTGAAGGTGAATATCCATTTCCTCTTTATGGAACAATTAATGCATAAAAAGCTAAGGGCAAAATCTTGAAAAGTGATTCAGAACCTTTTTCAGAAATTACCTGGGAATCTTCATTCAAAATGGAACCTGAGTTCCCAAATTACTGAGTTTTTGAGAGTTCTACCTTTAGGGTCTGAACCTACAATTATAAAAAGGTTACCCTTTAAGCATCTGAGCATTAGATCTTACCAGATTGAATCTGTTAACTGGGCCATGGCTCTTTTTCTCTGTCCCTACAACACAGTATTCAAATTTTTATTTACTAATCACCAAGAAATTAAGTTATAACTGTTCCCCTAGGGCAGCTGTTCCTTCCTTGTTTCTGCCTTATTATCCCCATATGTCAGCCTTATAAAGAATTGGGTTTTAGTTCTTCAGACAAGCTTTTAACTGATGAATTCCCACCTTTGCTGTCTGTAGATCTATAGGGCTTTACTGCCTAACAGTCTTTGTCAATGCAAAAAGAAGAAAAACTATATCAAACAAGAATACAGAGGCCATACTGTCCACTTCCCTAATGTGTTTATAGGAATTGCCCCGTCATTATTTGGGGACAAAATCTTTACTTTTTCATTCTTTATTTCAGCAGTCCAGTCTGCTTGGGGTCTTGAATTCTACATAAAAAGCAGATTTAAAGTATGTTAAATGATGCATAAATTTAGTAGTTCCTCCTTTATTTTAAATTACAGTAGGCTTTATACAGCAAGGAGGTATGTTTGTGTGTATAAAAACCAAGCCTATTACTACAAAAAGTGTTAATAAAACTACTACCAAAGATTTACCAGTCTTTTGCTGAAAGGATCTAATTATAAAGTCTTTCAATTTTGCTCTTCGAAAAAATGCTTCCTTGTAGTTTACAGCCCACCTGTGAACTTCCAAAGAGCCTTTCTGCAGAAAATTACAGTGGAGGGGGGAAAATAGTAATGCATCATAAATCTACATAGAAAACAATATTTATTATAATGTATCACTATCATATATAGGCAGCAGCAATAGTTTATTCAATAGCTCTCTCTTGTCAGCAGTGTATGTAATTTGTGGACTTAGCATCAAATGATCATCAAATGATTACACAAGTGCTACATTACTGAATATACCACGCATTCAAGATTGATTTGCTTATGCAAACAGAAAATAAACATATTAGTAGCGTAAACAAAGTATAAAGGTTTTTTTTCCCTAAACCCTCTTGCCTTCCTGAAACACTGAGGCTTGGCACCTCAACACAGTCCTCTCCATAGGAATCACTTCACATGTTACATTTAATATTCAACTGCTCAGAAAACATTTTGTTCTTTCTCTATACGAAATTTTAAAGAAACCTATGCTTTGTATCATGTCAACATTCAGGATAACTTCTACAAACAAGAGAATCATAGCACATTCTAAGCTGGGAGAGATCCAAGAATCACTGACAAGAATCACTGAGTCCAACTCCTGGCCCTGCACAGGATTCCCTAAGAATCACAGCCTGTGCCTGAGAGCATTGTCCAAGCTCCTTGTGAACTCTGTGGCTGGTGCTGTGACCACTTCCTTGGGCAGCCTATTCCAATGCCCGAACAGCCTCTGGGTGAAGAGTCTTTTCCTCATACCAAACCTAAACATCTCCTGGCACAACTACAGGCCATTCCCTTGGGTCCTGATGAGAGTGAAGAGGTTGGTGCCTGCTCCTCTGCTTCCCCTCACAGGAGCATTTTGAAGCCTACAATGAGGTCTCCCCTCAGTCTCCTCCAGGCTGAATAAACAAAGTGACTTCAACCATTCCTCATAAGCCTTCCCCAACTGAGTGAAAATGTTTCTTTGATTATTTTTAAAATATTCTCTCTTTCATGCTGTTCCAAAAGCCAATCTAAAATCTAGGGATTAATACCGTTCTTACGAAATTCTCTTACTGCCATTTTAAATCCTGTTTCTTAGAGCCTTCTATTCCCAGCTGCTGTCAAGTAGCATAAACGGAGTCCTGAAGAGCACAAGTCAGTCTCATGTGGAGCTGCTGAGAGATTTGGAGATTTTAGCCTGGAGAAAAGGAGGCTCAGGGGTGGCCTCGTCACTCTACAAGTGAACCTATCTGAAAGAAGGCTGTAGTGTGCTGGGGGTCGGCCTCTTCTCCCGTGGAACAAGTGGCAGAAAGAGAGGAAAAGGCCTCAAGTTGCACCAGCAAAGGTTTACACTAGATATTAGGAAAAACTTCTTCACCAAGAAGGTTGTCAGACACTGGAATAAGACTACTCAGGCAAGTGGCTTGAGTCACCGTCTCTGGAGGTATTTAAAGATGTGAAGATGTGGCACTTAGAGACATGGTTTAGTGGTGGACTTGGCAAACTTAGGTTAATAGCTGGACTGTTGGTGGGATGATCTGAAAGGTCTTTTCCATCCTAAACAATTCTATGACTGAAGAGTGTCTGAAGATGTATATGTTAGACTGCGCTCTCTAAGGGGCAGACATGCTGACTGTGATCCGCTGTACTTTCCCAAGCTGCGCAGGAGTTCACAGCTCTTGCCCAACAGGTTGTGTACATCACTACTACTCACCTACTTCTCATCCTCTCAATTAAATTATTCTTCATTCTGAATAATTTTCAGTTAACAGGTGATTTTTAAGTGTTTTCTGTTACTAGATACATTTCAGAAATTAAAGCAAAGGCTCAGTGAAGGTTGCTTTGGCACTAATTAGTAAAATTCCTTGAAAATATGTAAAGCTAAACTTTTGTTTCAGTTCTTGTCATTGGACAAAAGTGGTCTTATTGGAAGCAACTTGAGGCACAGTTCCAAAACTGTGAGACCAGATTGCATACTGTACTCCTCAGGGAAACGTTATTAAAACAAAAGAAAAACTTGCAGCCAGTGAGATTTAGATGGACTGCTAGTGCTAAGCATAAACACAGATGTCTTCCTGAGTCACTGCCTGAATCCAGGCACCCCAGATTAACAAAAATTAAATTCTCCTATCATCATAGACAAAACACAGATAAAGAACCTACTGCTTACTCTTGTAAGCCAAATATCATATACTTAAGAGAATATCTGTTGCATAACAGCAGTGAATTTAATTAGTTTGTTTCAACAGTGAATTTAATTATATTGTTTATCTGTGAACATTTATGCAAAGATGTATATCTTCACATTTGCATCCTGACATGACTAATGAAAGTACAGTGTTTTGTCTGCAACTAATTCATTTTCACTTAATATGGCAATGACTGATTAATTTCATTTTCTGGTGTGGAGGCCATCCTGGAACACAGTCAATGTTCCTTCAGAACCTCTGAACTTAATTATCTCCAGATAGAAGGCGGAGAGATGGATACAATTTTTCTCTCTCCTTTTCTCTTTTCTTTATCTCGGAAATTACCTGCTGTGTATCAGAAGATTTTTCAAAGATTTATGGCTAAGCAAATGCTACTCTTATTGGTGCCCAATTCTCAACAAAAACTTTGCATTTGTAAGGCAAGTAAAACTTGTTTTGGAAATGTCTGTTCGGATTATATTTAGTGTAATTTATTTAAACTAAATTAGAAGAAAAAAATCATCTACATTCATAATTCTGGTCCTACTTTAACTGTATATAAAACTATTATTGGCTTCTATGGAAGTTTTAGATGTTCAAGAAATAGAAAATTATATTAAAGGATATTGGTCATTTACTTAAGAGTTTGATTTGATGATCTTTGTGGGTCCCTTCCAACTTAGAATATTCTGTGAATTTGTGAATCTGTGATATTATTTTGCTCCTCTCACAAGAAATAGTACTATGAATACCAAGTACCCACACTGGTGAGGAGATCTTGATTTTTGAGAACCACAAATTTACAGATGTGTCCTCTTAGCAGGAAGCAAAGGTTGGTCTTCATTCAATCTGTAATTGTTTCAGCTTTCCAAGACTTCTCACATCATTGCCAAAGCATTTTTCCATTCCACAATTATGGAACGTAATCTCAAATCCTGACACATGACTGAAAAATAATAAATCAGGTATGATGGCTGAGTGACAAAAATCAAGATGGCTGTGACACCACTGCATGAAATCCTAACTAGTGACATGAATTGCAAAATTTGCACTGACTTATACAAGGACAGACCTTCATTTGTCAATTAAAAGATTATTGTGTGGATATTCTGACACACTCCTTTCACACACACGACCATATTATGGAAGCTATACAAATGTGAGGAACACCACATAGAAAATCAGGAGTGTAGCATGCAAGAAAACTTTTTTTTCAAACAGTGCCAGCTTTCCAAAATAAAATATTATTATTTCTATAGAATATCCAGCAAACTATGCACCAACTCAGCATTCTGAATTTTTAGTTGCCCAGGCTTGGTACCCCAGGAGTGACTGCAAAAATGGAACAATATGGAGAATTGTTTAGACATGAATAAATAGTTTTTATCTTTCTTAGCAAAATCTTAAGCAAGCAAAACTAGTTCTCGGTCAAACAACTTTTTTTTCTGCGTGTCACTACCAGTTTAAAAAGTTACTTTTAAGAGTAAGTTTTGACTAAATACATCCTTTTGTGAGGGGAAAAAAAAACTTTCACTTTCCATACACTCAAAAAATATTTTGGTTGTTTCAACTTTTGTTTTCAATTTTTATTACTTTAGCCAAACCCATCTGCTGAATGTGGTATGGATGCCCATACAGGGATCATGAGTTTTTTAATCTCTACTACAAGTTCTGCAAACAGATTTAATTAGCAGAACTGCTGTTCTGATATGTATGTAGTATATCCTCAATTTTAGCTCCATTTAGGCTCGAATTTCCGACAATGCTTAAAAACACGATGAAAAGGAACTTTACAGCAACTCTTCTTTCATATTATTGTCAATAATATGATTCGGAATGAAATGTTTCACATGTAAAAGTGCTTTCTTTAACCAAAATATTTCAGCTACAGAATGAATCATAAATCACACAGCTTCTGTCAAAAGAAAGACACAATTCATACAGAACTGAAACTCATCTGATTAAAAAAATATCTGTTTATAAAACGTGATTCTGATCCCCACAAATTACGCTGCTTGCAAGAAACTTTTAAACAATACTCACACCATTTTTAGATTCATACATTAGCAGCTGTCACAGACTGCAGCCAAGCTTGCCCCCTGAGGTTTTCCAAATTCTTGTCTTTGCTACAGAACATCCTACGAGCTTGCCAAGAGCTAAAAAGCTGCTGCCCAAATAGAGTAGATTTATTAGAAAAGCTGAAGATGTTTATTGCAGAGACCAGTTATTTTCCCTTAATGTATCCCATTGTTCTCTCACTGAAATGTACTCTTGGTTGCCAAAACTTTTACATATTCCTTCTTGCTGGGTTTTATGAAGAACAGAATTTTAAACAGTAGCTGCAAAGCTATTTTAAATCAGGAAGCTCCACCAAACGGATATTCTCTAAGGGTGATGGAGTTTCTGAACTTTATTTTCACTACAGTATTTTGTCAGACAACATAGTACTTATCCTGGATAGAAGCTCAGTTAGGAAAACTTCCTTGAAGGATATTAATCACATTTTTAGTATCCAGTTACATCTTCCTCTCTGCCAGGCAAAAGACCATACATATCCTTCCAACTGCTGCCTGGGGACTTCTGAGCAGTATTCATTTTACTTTCACTGAAGTGACCCCCTTGTCCCCTTTTTAGGGCACCCTGCCTGGTATCACACATGGGAAGATAAGCAGAGAAACAGAACAGATGGTGGCAACAGATGCCATTGCTCACCACAGGTGAAAGGCCATGGCTAAATTCACCATCCCACAACTCCCATGTTTCCCTCAGTCCCCCCACCTCACATGTTGTTACAAATACATCAGAGGAGGAAGCTGGTTACACTGCATCCTCAGGCCTACACATGAATCTTCCAACTCACTGCAAGGCCAACACCTTGATGAAGCTTTGAATTCATGTCTAGAATTTAAACATAGCTAATTAAAACAAAACAGAACTTTCAAGTATTTTGTACTCCTTGTTTTACTTGTTGCAGGAATAACTGAGAGCAACTAGCAAAAAGACACATTCTATATTTTTCTTTTTGTACATCAGCTTCTCTTTTTAATGTGGTCATTTAGACTGTTATTTGTAAGAGGTTTATTATACAGCAATATAGAAAATAGAGATAAATGTGTTAACATATTCAGGAGCACTCAGAAGTCTAGCATTTGAAAATTACATTAGGCACTGATTTCTACTGTACATTGTCTCCCTTACTACTCTTTAATACACAAATAATATATATTGAAACTAAAAGCACTTCAGAACTACTTGCACTGTCCTAACAGACAGCCTTAAAACTGACAGTGAAAAATAAAATGTTTATGTCTCCTGGGAAAAGACTTCATGATTATTGCATGATGCCACCCACCAAAAGGCAAATACCAAATTCCAGTTTCCAGTCAAAATGCCTAGGAAAGACTAAAAGCAAAGAAGAGGGCAAGCCTTAGCAGTCATAGTTCACCTAGTCAAATATTCATATCCTCCATCAGGGATTTTCAAACTTCTGATGTTTCTAGACACCTAAAATTTTTCAGTGCAACCTCCTGTAGAATTTATGCAAACTTTTTTCCTCATCTTCCATAAGTGTCTTAGAAGTTGTCCACAGACCCAGCCCCATCAACTTTCCATGAATTCCAAAGGTCACATGCTGAAAGCCACAATTAGAAATTCAGTACTCAAATCAACCATCTTTTAAAGCTGAAAAGAATTCATTTTAGAAGACAAATTTGTGAGGAAAAATTAAGGTGGGAGCAGGGAAAGAAACCAAAATAAAAACCCACATACTTGAAATTTCTTTACTGCATGTCAGAACAATTTCAGAGGTGTCCAGACATTGCAGCAAACTTCTTAACTCCTCAAGGCCAAATCCAGCTGTCCTCATCCCACAGTAAGGTCAGATCTCCAAATCTTTTGCAGCCATAATGGACTGCTACTGAAAGTCAATGCCAAGTCTCATGTCAGCTCCAGAAGGCAGAACTGGGAGTGATCCAATCTCTCTCCCATCACCATTATGTCTCCATCAAGTAACTCCTTAAATCTCCATGTCTAACTGTTATTTAACAGCCAGATGTCTCAAACAGGCACACTTGAGCTATGAAGCAGATCCTCCATAGATGGGTCCAGGTCCTCCATGCTGACTTTGACTGAATCCTGCACTCCTTACACTCCCTGCTAGGAAACTTTCAGCAGTTCCCAAGATAGCTGATTTCCTTCACCCAGAAGCTATTTCATTCACAGGTAACTCTGGGAAGTGCTATGAGAAATTAAGTAAGATCTCTGCAGTGTAACAGTAAGTATACCTGATCATAAAAAAATAAAATAAGAAATTAGAAGAAATCAGAAGAAACAAAAAGCTGAGTATGGAGCTTATCATACAGCTAACATACAATACCCTTGGATTAGCCCTAAAACCTAGAAAGGAACAAGATATCTGTCCCTGAAAACATTTGTTTTTCTGGTGCTCACTGAATTTTTAAAATATACAGTTACTTTTGCACAAATGTTCATATTGTTCACTTATTCAGTTCATCTGTGCTGGTGATAAAGCCATCGCAACTTATCATTTTCTCTAGTCTCAGAATTCAACATTTCACTTTATAATGCCAAACTGGAAAACACTTAGGCAACAAAGTAAAAAGTCCCCGAATGCTGTTTGTCAAAAAAGTAGCATCTGAAAATTAATTCAAATACAGAACATCTGCTGCCATGCTGTCATAAAAATTCACAGCTGCATTACAGACCTGTGGTCTACATTCTCTTGGGATATATGCTGAAGTGGGGGGAATAGAACCCCAGCCTAACAAAGGAAGACAGGCTAAAAAATCCTCCCCCTGTGATAATGGAATTAAGACAGACATGTCATCAACCTCGAGCTGAAATGCAGCCATGTTCTTGAACACAGGACAGAGATTTGCAGCCATTCTTGCCATAATCAGTACTTTGCTGGCTGGACTTGATGCTGCTGCTGTGACTCATCTGGGATATCACCACGCTGCATGAGAAATCCTGCTGTGAACTACAGTCTGTTCAATGTTGGAGTGTTACAGTAGCTCACAGAAATTGTTCTGGGGCACTTACAGATGCCAAGATGCATTACTTCTATTACAAACAGTTCAAGTGGAACAGACTGGAGCTACTCATTTGAGTTAGATTTTATTTACTGTTGGTACACATGAAAGAGTTGGGTCTTAGCATCTCTTAAAAAATGCAATTTCCAACACACAGTACACTGCAGATTATGAAATCCTTGAGGAAGTTTGAGAACAAGTCATACACTACTGGAAGTCCCACTAACTCTCTCTCCTCTTGGGTCTTTGTGCCTCTAGCTCTTCTGCATCATATCTGCACTACATGCTTTCTTCTACACTTTCCTCAGTCTTTCTCACTTTTTTCCTATTTAGGAAACAATTCTGGATTTCATTTTTACTGGAAGGATTTTAAGATCTGAGATAGAGATCTGTTATGCCAAAAATTCTAGGAACTGGCACCAATCAGCTCTTCAATCTAGTGCAATGTTTCTCACACTGAACTCTGTACAATAGGCAACTGAAAAATCTGGGAAACAGAAAAAAAACCATTAGAAAAACACAGCAAAACTGAGCAAAATACAATGCTAATGAAGATTAAGAACCATACAAATAAGCTACATTTACAAAACTATTAAAACAGTGTCTGCAGCTCTGATCAATTAAGATGTTCCAGCTCCAGCTCAGAAGGGTCGAGTGTTGCCACCAAGGGAAGTGCGCTTCGCCCTGCTGAATCCAACTCCAAAACTTCTCAGTTCAGTCTTGCCTTTGTGGAACAGCAGAATCAGATGTGCCAGGGCCAAAGTTACTGTAAGTTGCAATGGAACATGCAAATGCTTTGTTAATCTTCATTAGTGATTTATGCTTATATACTAATATGTGACCTGTGGCAACCAAGGAGTTGTCATGTGTTTGTTCACACCTGCTGCTCCGAAATGGAGGGAAGCCTTTGGCAAGCACGGGGATGGACAGCTGCAGTACTAACATCTCACACCACCACTGCAAAACCTGCCACTGAACTGCAAAACCTGCCACTGAACTGCTCAGAGACCAGGAACACTGTCTAACCAGAGCAGATGCCTGCCCAGCCCTTGGGTAGGTTGAGAACAGGTTACAGAGCTCAAGCTGTCACTGTCACCAACACCACAGCCTGTTTGCGTAGGGCATGCGGGAAGTGTTCATTACTCCATTAACTTTATCCAATCAAGGACCTCTTTAAGGAGATAGTAACCTGAGAGTGGCAGTGATAAACAAAAGCACAGGGACATAAACTGTTAGACAAGGGATAAACAGAGACAATGCCAAAAACCTCCAGATACTAATTGATGGGCCATTAAGAAACTGAAGGGTGTGCATGAGGTATGCCTGTACATTCACTCACAATTCTCAAGCTGAACTAGCCAATGAGTGGCTTTGGGACCTTGCAGGGGCATAAGGTGTGCAGAGATCATGCTGGTATTTTTGGGGATCCACAAGTGTGGAGTACCTCTGGGACTGTTTGCAACAAGCACCTAGCTGGAGCAGCTGGTGAGAACCATGGGGTGGATAAGGGGATCCAGGCAGGAGTGTTGGGTGGGCAGAGGGGCCAAACTAATACTTGGGTGATCCATAAATGTGCGTGTACTTTCACTATTGAATGTCAAACCTTACCAGTCAAAGAAGAGGAAGGGAAGCTGGCTGTAACATCACTCCTGAAAGAGTGTGGATGCTGTTGAAGACAGTACCCTGTCTCTGGCACACTGAGCAGCCACAGCCCCTCTGTGTGTGTGTGCGTGTGTGTGTATGTGTGCATGTGTGTGTGTGTTTGTGTCTGGGGTACCTGTTTAGCCTTGCTACTGGTCAAACCTCTGAACAGGAAAGCAGCTGCCATGTCCATCATCTGGGAAGGAAACCTCTAGGTTTTAGGGCGCCTCAGGCTGGGCTCCAGCAGCCAGAAAAACCTGTCAGGCTCTGGAGCTACTGGAGGGAACAGCTGCTCATAACATCCTGTAACTGCTTGCTTAAAGCTGATGTACAGACAGCCTGCAATACTACAGTCATATGAACATCTCTTAAGTAACAGCCCTTCTTACAATACCCATACTACCAGATTCCCATTAAGAAAAAAATTTAATTCACATTCATAGTCTTAGCTCACTGTTCCTGGAAGACTGCTGAGGATTTTGGAATAAAATACAAAAAAAAAATCCATCTTATCCCTCCCAGCAGAAAGAGAATAGTAAGTAAAAGCACGACATAAAAATTAAGATAAGCCCATACTTTGCTTAGTTTCCTAAGTTATATGAGTGCCACATGAACTAATCCTTAGTTGAGAAAAAAGGTTGGAAAGGAAGAGGTAGGGAAGCCATCAAATTCTAACATTAACTTTCTTCTCCAGGTTTTCTGCCTATGCTTCACCTCCATTTCCCCACGCTCTGCATAATTTTCAAGTCATTTGTCTTATCAATTCGACATCTGAATGCCTATATGTGTTTCGAAAGCACATAACAAGATAAAAGGTTAAGTCTTAATTCAAGCAACAGAAGGTTGCCATCAGTTTAAATGGGATAAGAATGTTATATGGAATTCAGAACTTTTTTTTTATTCCCAGTAATTATTGATGTGTGCCTTGCTGCTTTTCAAGATGATTGCTGCTATGGTTTCCTATTTATATGCTTAGGAGTTTTTGGAGGTGTTCTTAAATTTTAAGAGATCAGATCTTGTTTCTCCTTCTTAAACATTCATGCTTCAGCATTAAATTGGTGTATTAATATGATCATCATTATTGTGGAACTTCTGGTCTGGAACACTGGTCTTTTTTATAACCTTAAAAAGTAAAAGAGTAATTTTAATTTACCCACAGGAATTACGGGAACTTAAATTGTTATTGCTGTAGTGACAGAAGTATGCTTTATGTTTATAAATTTAGCATAAACTTCTATAGACAGCCTGATTTGTAAACATCTGCTTATCTGTATTTTCTTCTTAATTTTAGAATCACAACATTTTTACAACAAATTCATCAGAGTTATTGCAACTTACATGCAAAATAACATTATAATCTTACAAGCTGGATGAAGAATTTGTTCAGAAATAAAATGCTTTAATGAGCCTAAATTCTGGAATTCCCTCCATTAAAATCAGTGTGATTTTTCATGTGACAAACAGCTGCTAAAACTGCCAAAAATTTGCAGAGCTGAGGCCAGAGTACCATAGCTTTTCATTTTGCTGCTTGGCAGTTAGGGAAAAATTGTTATTCCACAGAGACTGGCAGATCTAATCATATGTGTCATTTCATATGATTTTGCTTATCAAAGAAACATGCAAGCTGTATGATTTTCTGAGCTTGTATTTTAGTTTATTTGTAGGGTTGACACTTTGACTAACCATAAGGAATTAGTAAGAGACACGTGGCCAAAAAGTGGAAAAAGTATTTTTATAAGTAGTCCTGCTGTGTAAAATTTCTTCCATTTTTAGTTTATGAAAACAGTTCTGCTCTTAAGCTTTTAGCAGCAGTAATACACACAGTAAAACTAGCACCTATGAGCACCTTTCAGCATCAGACTATAAAGATAAAACACAGTAGTCCACATCTCAAAAGAGAATCACAGGTTCATAGAATATGCTGAGTTGGAAGGGACCCACAAGGATCATTGAGTGCAACTCCTGCCCCTGCACAGCACCATCCCTGAGAGTCACAACCTGTGCCTGACAGCATTGTCCAAACTCTTCTTGAGCTCTATCAGGCTTAACCCGAAACCACTGTGCTGTAACCACTTCCCTGGGCAGCCTGTTCTCATTCCCAGTCATCCTCTAGGTGAAGAACCTTTTCTTGATACCCAACCTAACCCTCCCCTGGCACCGCTTCAGGCCATTCCCTCAGGTCCTGCCAGTGGGCACCAGAGAGAAGAGATCAGTACTTCCTCTGTTACACTTTCAGTGGACTGATTTTCCCTGCCTGTGTATACTTACTTTCCTAGTAAGTTCAATTTTAAAATTGCCTTTGCCTCACCCAACTGCTGACTGTAGAAGCTTCTTCTTTCCTGCAGGAACATCTGTGTACATGCTTCCAGCAAATGTAACATTACCTTCACTCCCCTGAACCTCCCCTAGATTTTAATTTTCTATTACAGTGCATCAATTATCCTGAAGAGTTGTTCACATTAAAATTAATTGAAAGGTGCATTCAGCAGTGTATTACCATGCTCTGCAAGCTGACAGCAGTTAAGTATGCTGTGACCACAGAGAAAAATATTTTCTCTGAATATCTTTTTAATCTAGGCCTGTCATATGCTTCTGTACTCTAAAAGCCTTATTTTGGCTTGCTCCCAGTGCTCCCTTGAAACAAAGCCTAGTCTTTCTGTGGTAGATGACTTGTCAGTACATTACCATAAGTGTTCACATCCCAGAAACAGGGCTGGTTACTTCCTCACTTCTGTAGAGGAACCAGGAAAGCTCATGTTTTAAAAAAGTCACTCTAAGATCAGAGTGACTATCAGAATGATATTCTGACATTTATAGACAATGACCACCATTGCCTTATCTTCCCTCAAAAACTGTTTCAGAGTGACAACAAAGGCTTTATCCAAAGCAACCTTATGACAAAGTAAGAACTGAAATCCACTATGTGTCATCAGGATAAAGTAGACTGTACAAAAAAAAAAAAAAAATGCCACCAAGTAAAACAAGACTACATCACAGGGAGAATAAGGACTGTATGAAAATAGTAACTCACTTTAGATTCTCACTGATTTCCTTAGCTCTTTGTACTTCTCCGTCTTTTATTTCGTAAGTCACTGATTTGTTCCAAGATCTTAGGAGTTTTACTCAGCACAGCACTGGACAGATTTTTGGTAATGATAAATCATAATAATCAATAACCTTAAATCATCAAGAAACTGAACTTCTTGTTAAGTTCATTAATGTACGGTGTAAGTGCACAGTGCACCAGTTTTACAGAAGTAGAAAGAAATAAAATTTATTTTTTGTTCGGTATACAGGTACTAACGCATAGTGTACCTGTGTATTAGTACAGATGTAGTAATATTCAGCGCATGTGGAGCTTTCAGCAAATAAAAAGTGACGAAATGATTACTTTCAGATAAAACAAGGGGGTTTACAGATAAATCCAGCATGCATTATTTAGTATTTGTTTTTACAACATTAACAGGACTTTTACAACAATGACTGGATATTCTCTGCTGTCCAGTCTTTGAACAGACACTCAGGATCTTTTGTGCAGCCCATAAAGAGTCTCTTCTCCTTTTACGATGAGCATGAATTGCAGCCACTGGGCATACTAACACCATGCAAACAAGTGCAGTAAACTGAACTCTGAGCTAAAGACTACAAAATCCAAAACAGAGCACCATGCAATGGTGCCTGCTTGGGCTGTGAAAGCAGAGAAGCACATCCTGCTGCCTCAGATGCAACATCACTTTTCTACTTCTTTTTGCAGAGCTGCTGTTTTCCCCAGATGGCATGGTGCTGGTTAAGCAGGTAACAAAATCTCTGACACTGCAATGTGCAGATACAATCAAGTTTGTGTTGAACAGCTCTTTAGTAGCGGAAGGGCTTTCATGAAAACTAATAGCCCCGCCCTTCAGGCACTGGTACCAAGGATTGCTGTTTGTCTGAGGAAGCTGCATCCCAGGAAAAGCACAACAGAAAACTAATCCTCATCTTTGTCCTCACATTTTGAGAGCCAGTGCTTCTTTTTCTCCACATTCATACAAACAGAGTTATCTTTTAGCATAACTCTGTGTTGTGTGGCTGACAGAGCTCCATTTCTAACAAACACATATGATTAATTGGAATATGAGATGCACAGTTCTACAGGAAGATCTTTATGAAAGGTCCACTGCAGACCATCTATTTTGTAATGATTTGACAACAAATCATTTCCATTGGATTTTGGGGAAGAGTATTAAGTCAAAATATTTCTGACTGCAAAGACTTGTCATTCACTAACAGACAAATGATGGACTAGAGTATACAACTGTCAAAACATTTAAATCATGTGCTATAATATAAATTCTTAGATTTTAAGGAAACCTACATAAAAGTAGACCATGAATGTATATTTTTAATCACTAGGAAAAACTTGTACATCTGCATATTAAGTTTGATGTCCTGTCTGTAAAATCTCCCATTTCCTCTGCCATCAGCATCTCAATTTAAAATACAATCATTGCAAATGATCACTACAGTCAGATATACTCCAGATGAAGGGCTCTTGTAGTTAAAGTCAAACTGAGCATAATGAAACCTCCCATAGTTCACTGAAAAATAAAACGGATCCTGAGTATGACTCACCTCTCTTTCCCTAAGCATTATAATGAGGTAACAGTTATGAAAATCTGTCATTCTTTGGTAATTCTTGTATATTCCCTACTGATATTTTTCAAGATTATCCATGAAAGATACTGAGCTTCTTCAGTATTTTCCTTGTACCTCACTCTGCACTGACACCTTCGGTTTGCAGGAAAGATGAAATTTAGAACTAACTAGATAGCTGTAGATCTAAATTATTTCCAAATATTTTGCTTTAAAAGATGATCTGAGTCTGCAATTTATTACACATAAAACTGCATACAACAATGAATCATGATGTCTTGACAGAACCTGGTGCAGCAGTTCCAGCTAATTCTGTAACCTACCACAAAAATTTATAAGATGATATTCCAAATGGCCCTGCCTCTCTTCTTTCCTGTGATACACTATATTCTGTATCATTGCAAGGAAATAGTTTCCTTTTCCAAAGTCCATTTAAAATGCCAACTTAACCAGTTACTTGTTAGTTTTTCGGTAAATTTTTCTTTGTAATTTTGTCAGAATTTAAGAGCTAAGGCCTTTTATGAAACTGCATCTGATGTTTTTGTGAAAACTTCACCAAAAACTGCTTTCTTGGCTAAATGAGATTGAGGGAAAATATGCAGCAACAGTGACATTCATATTTTTAACTGCATATTTGAAAATCTGAAACTTCTTACATACATATAAATTCTAGGCTGATTGTTGGTATATCTGGGACATGAATTCTGTGATCTGTTCAGGCTCTACAGTAACACGAAAGAACAGGACACACACACACACACACACACACACAAAGAATAATGATCTATCCTGTGCAAAATTGTAAAATACCATTTAAAGAAAAATGTATCACAAACCCTTCCTTTATGCAACACAGATTTTGCAGACGACCACCTCAGTTCTCCACTATTAACCAAGACATCCTATTTAAGAACAGGGGCACTTCTGAATGTTTCACATAATATTCTGTCAATCTTTCTCATATAAATGATTTTTTTTTTGTAAAAAACAGTAAGTCAGAAAGAACTGCACAGTCATATTAAGTTATGAATCTCGGCAATAACAAAGTTTACTCATATTAAATCACGAAAATCAGACTTTGAGCCCAGTGCTAGACTCTACAAATACAAAGGATTTAAGTCCAAGAGTTTTGGGTAGCAAATGAGAATTTTAGAACAAACAAGATATTTATGCTACTAAATTATGCATATGAAATCCTGGTTCCACTGAAATTAACAGTCAAACTCTCAATGATTCTTTGAGACCACCACATCATGGGTTGACACGAACAAAGTGAGAAACCTTACCCATATTTTGGTCTAACCTTGCAAACCACAAGCAATATAGTAATTCTCCATAGTATTCTCAGTAGGTGCTAGTGCAAACTTTTTCAACTTGTTATTTATTCCACAAACAAGTCAAACCAATTTCTCCACCAACAGATTGTTTGGTTAATTTTTACCTTCTTTGTTAAAATAGCCAAAGCATTATTTTGCTTATGAAATACGGATTCCCCCTTACACTGTTTATTTGAAATAGCATTTGCATGAGATACTAGAGGCATTAAGTATGTTTAAAAATCATATTTCATTCATAGTTAGCCAGACCACATTGACATCTATTTTGTTTCTGTTTGGAAAAAACTGGCATGTCTAACCTTCCTTCTCTCAGGTCTACCAGTGGGGCAGTCCAACACCTCACCAAGAACAAAACACAAATGTCATAATGTCTTAATGATCTATCCTCATCAGTTCCTTGGACAGAATCGCCAAATCCCACACTTGAGGCTTCACAGCGGACAAGAGTAAATGAGACTCAGCCAACAGGAGCTGCCTGTAACGAAGAGAAAAGGCAGTTTTACAGTGACAGTTCTTCCTTCAGGGTGTCCTTCCAGGAAAAGAGATATGAAAGGTGCTAGCTGACAAAAAGGGCAATTTTCCCAGGGAAAGAAAGAGCATCCTTGCTGACTGTCCTGCATGTGCCACCCTCCCCTCCAGGGTAAACTTCTCATTTAGCTCCGTAGCAGAGAAGGTGTCTCCCAGTCTTCTCAGTCAGACTTGTCCCCAAAATTTCATGGAAATACAGGATCTTGCCACCCCAAAGCTCTGTCACTAAATAACATGATGATAAAACATATTCTTAAATATTTAATCACAGATTTATTTATTTCAAAGTTAGCCTGGCAATTAATCACAAAATGGCTCCAGCACTAGCAACCAACTGTTTTTCTGACCACTGCCATTTTCTAAACAACACAAGCAGTTAATTAGTGCCTCTTAATGGCAGATGTCTCCAGATAGTCAGAAGTCAAGCTAGGACACAAAATTAATACCAAGATCACACACGATGCTCCATCTGTCAAAAATCTATTGGAAAGCTGCCCTGATGAACTTCTTGCAATATTAGGCAACACTGGTAATGAAAAAAAAAATATATTCCACAAACAAGGTATTTTAAGACAAAAAAATGAGAACGTCAAACTTTCAGCTATTTTTCCTCCAGTTCCCAGAAGTAAGGCTCAGGCTTTCCTGGCCTGCTAAGCCAATGCACAACCAAGAATTCAGGCAGGGAATCTAACAGGGCAGAAGTCACAACCTTCATGGAAGTGTTAGACAGACAGTGAACCCCATCTCCACAGTCAGTAAAGGTGTCTACAGACTGCTTCCCATCTAAAATGGCTCAAACTCTATCTATCTGTCTATCTATCTATCCATCTGTCTGCCTGTCTATCTATCACTGTCCAACTACCTGGCCTCAAAGTGTTCAGACTCATTCTTACATACATATAAACCAAAATCACATATTCTTAAATCACAGAACTATGGAATAATGTAGGCTGAAAAAACCTCCATCACTAGCTCCAAAGTGAGACCACATACACAATTTGAATTGATTTTCCTATAAACTGCAAAGGAAGACAAAAGAAAGACTTATTTCAACTGAGAAACAGTTCTGAAAATGCTGAAATGATTTAGCCATGTGTGTCATGTAAGGCACAGGATTCAAGTCTTTGTTCAAATGATGAAGAATATTACCAAACTGCTTGTATGCCACATTGTACAATAAATCTTGCTCCTTACAACTCGTGGCATGACAGCTGCCCCTGTACTTACAGGGTTTGTGTCAATTATCCCATCCTACATGGAAATACCTGAAGCACACATCCAAAAGACATCATGTCCTGTGCCGTATTAGCTCAGGCATCACCAAAGGTACTGAATTTTGTTTGACACACTTACCAACACCAATCCTACTTCTGCCAAACACAAACAATGCATTAGAGGCATGAGATGTCTGCAGAATTTTGCTTCTACTTAGACACATTAGTTTAATTCACTACATCGAGCATGTGTAATATAAACTTTAACCAAGGAGGGGCATGCTGGAGAACCGCAGTATCTCCAACATGTGTTTATCCATACAGTTGGAAAGAGCCGCCTAAAGTAAACAGCTGGGCCATTATGTTTGTCTACATAACAAGCTTACATTAAACAGTTCAAAATAATATGTTTGATGGAATTTAAATCCCTCTAGAGAAAAGTACTATTTAGCCACAAACTTATGAGTGAGTGTTCAGCTAAAAAAAAAATATGTATATGCATGGATATTTTAGGCCAGAAAAGATAATTTTCTTCTGCATACATAAGCAAGGAAATTCAGTTCTGATTTCTGTATCAAGTCTGTAACTCCTCCATGAATTACTTTTTTCAGAAAGATAATCTTGATTTTAATAGAGACAATCTGCCTCTTATAAGACACCTAAATTCATTCTTTTCACTGTTAGAAATGTTTCCAATTTCAATTGTTATTTTATTTGCAGTTTCAATATTTTGATTTCCAATACATTTTGATGCACGACATCTTCTAGGATTAATGACTCTGCTCAGGTACTAACATTCACAGGGCTCTTTCCACTCACGGTATGCAACACTGATTTGATTTTGCATAGCACTCATTTTTCAAATCTCTCGAAAAATCCTCATGGGTGTGAAAGAATGGCAAACTTCCTACAGAAATATCCCCATTTTGCAGCTAGGCAAACTGAAGGAAAAGACACTAATGATCATATTCTTAAAAGGGATGAAAATAACATGGGAACAAGGTTTCTATGCATTTCTGAGAAGGTAGGGTCAGACAAGCTGTCCAAAGTCACAGGCCAATGCTGGCAAAGCCAGGAACAAACATCGACAAGATTCTTACGCCTGTGCCTCCACAACAAGACAACTGCAATCTGAATATATTATCTGTGGATACTGTTGCATACATTTCAGGTGTACAATTCTGTGTTTGAAACAGCTCAGAAATACACTACAGATTTAATACTGACATTTCCATTTCAGCAACAGTACAAACTGTCCAGCACAGGAATGCAACAGCTTTTACACCACCACTTTAGCACCTGGCCGCTCTTAGCCCTTTTCATACAAGACACTTTAAGCCTAATGAATCACAAACACCAACATTCACAGCAAGCCCAATTTTGCCTTGGCAGCTGCTGAAAATCTGACCTGTGGCAGAGAAAATGAAGACCTCAGCCTGGCAGTTCAGTCCCCAGTGACTGTGTGTCAATGGAAGCATGCACGCTCAGTCACTTCTTTTCACGTCTGAACCCGGGAGGAAGGTTTTTTCTGGATCAATGAATACTGCTGAGTAGATGAAAAAACTTAATAGGTTTTCTCCAAAATGCAGCCAACAGCTATCAGAGTGTGTTCTGAGAGGAGCTTTATTAGGCACAGACTTCTTACTCTCACAGCATTATATTATACAAAGGTCAGATCACAGAAAATTAGCGTTTCCAACCCCAGGAGATGGAGTTGCAGAACCCTAAGGAAGAAAGCAAGTTCTCAACACATCTATATAACCCTTCCTATACCTCCAATCTTAACTGCTCAAGCACACAGGGATGTAAAGGTTACTGAAATTTTACTACTATTTTTGAAATGAGGTATATGGGCTTTCATGGGCTTTTTTTTTTTTTTCTTTTGCAGAATGAACATGTCATCTCCTGAAATTTACTGGCCACAGAAAGTATTCAGCACCTATGTTAAGGCATTTCTAAAAGTTCCCTATAAAGTGCTTCTCCTGGACTAGAAGAGACATCTTACCCATTATGTTGCTACTAGGAGTTTGAATATCACTAATAAGAAAACTACACATCATCTTAATATCTTTATTAACTTAATTAACCTATCATATGGTTCATAATATTCTATTATAATAAAAGAAATTAGGGGGGAAAAAAATCTCTCTTTCCAAATCTGAACTTCCGAAGTTCATTTTACTTCAGGCATGTCACTCATATAATTTAGAAATTTAGGACATAGATATTTTAAAATTCATTTGATAAAAGCATATGTTCAGGCACATTAAGACAATAGCAACGAAAAAATACCACCTTAACACGGCTTAGATAAACTAGAGTGTCATCTTCACAGAAAGCGCATGCTAGAAGGCTTTGGGGGTTTCCCAGGATGGCAGCTTATTAGCAGAAACTGATTGTCATGGCTTTGAACTAAAACACTTCTGGCTGTTGTTTTGGCTTACTTGTGTAATAAAGGCATAATTCACAGAAAACACTTTTGACATTTTTGGGCCATGTAGGAACCGGCACTAGGCCCATGACTATTTAATATACTGAATGACATCCTAACCTTGTTGAAATACCTAAGAAATCTCCTGTGACTTCACATAGCCAGGATCTCAAGACACTACCAGATCAACAAGAACCAAACAAGAATAATTCAATCTTTTTACAGCATTCTTGAGCTCACAGCAGGAAAAGACAATTTTTTACTTTCATCATCCAATACTCAATCTGTAGTATCTAACCCTCCACCAGTTTTGTGACATATATTAAAACTTTCATTAAAATCAAGGATTTATACTGATGCAAAATACAATAGCAGAGAATCCAAATTCTTATGTCTTTGCTGACTTCTTTAATTTATACAACTCTAAAAATTAGCTTTGAAGGAGTCATTCAGCGGTCCAGTATGCAACTCCCTAGCTGTGTGCACCCTAGATACAAGCAAAGCTGGATTACCATTTGATTCCTGAAGCATTTGCTGCTCTGATGTAGATAACAGCAAAACAGGAGATGTGAAGCAAAGGAGGATGGGATGGATCTCCCACGCTACAAAGAGGGCATTGCACAGGCACAAAAAACCTGAAGGATTTAAAGAAATATTTCACAGAGGAACAGAGTAGGTCAGCAGTTATCACACCTTACATATAACAAACACCATGTCCATGAGACTGTCACATGTTTTACTACACTCTGGTATCTCATCTACATCTACAGAATACAGGAGTGGCTTGGGTTCACATCATAAAGTGGGGCTACAGTATTAAGGTGCTTCTACAGTTATTCTTTGAAGCAAACAAAAAAAGTAGGGCCTAAAGTCTCCATATGAAGCAAATCCACTACCTGATTTTATTTTTTTTAATGAAGAGAGGAGCGATAGTTGCACAAATTCCCCAGTCTTGTCCCAACATATACACAGATACAGATATATAGATATATAGATATCTATTTATACACACACTCACACACGAACACACATACACACTCATATATGGAAAAGGCAGGTTTGCTTGAGAAAAACAGAAATTATTGTCGTATCAGCCAGAAGAGCCACATTAGATTCAGACAAACATTCAAATAATGCAATACTAGCTTGTCTACATAGCCATGCTTTTTCCATGCTCCTTCTTCAAGAGCTCTCCAGACAGAATGTCGAGAGTTGCTGCACTATAAATATGCAGTCTGTCTGCAAAAAGAAACAAAATCCATATCAAGAATGAGTAATAAAAAAGTTTTAGAATAAAGTATCCTGAAAACTAAAACACAAGCCAAATATAAAATTATTAACAGAAGCCATTCATCAACTTCAATTTTATCATTCTCCCAAAGCTGTAACATGAAGCTGTATAGCCTTTTGTGTTTTGATGGAATCCAGGATCATTTCTCTGTTTTTCAGATCTCAGCTGTGGCTCATATTTTCTGTTTTCAGTCTGATCATGATGACTGATAATCCTTCTGAAAAACCTGTTTAAAGCAACAGTCATCCCTTACTTTTGCACACAACGAGCTTGTTTAATCACAGCCACATGGTTTTACACGTGATGTATGTGAAAGCGATTTTAAATGCTTTTTCAACTATTTCTATTGTTTTGACCAAATCTCAAATTCTATTTTTAAGGAAAACCTCACTGCATCTAAAACAGTAAGAAATGTATGAAGTAGAATCTGTAGATATTTTTCTGTCTCATCCTCCCACTGATGTTGCTGTCTGAGAAGGTAATTTCCTGTCAAGATGAGATTTTAGGCACAGGAATTATAGAAACATGCCCAGTACGTTCACTTCAAGGTCCATGTAATTACATGCCCAAAATATCAGCTTTTGAAAAAACAAACTGCCTCAAGATCTAGATAAAAAATCTTGAAGACCTGAACCTCATGATTATCTTAGCAACCTCTGTGAATACCTGTTTCTGTAACCCTCCGTCTACCTTCCATACTGTGAATCAGTACATGTGGGCTGGAGTGTGGCTGAACACCCCCCCAGGATACACTCCCCACAGCACATCAGCCACAGTACATCAGTCTAAAAGGCAGAATCATGGTGAAAAGGAAGACAAACACACGTACGACCATGCTAAGGACAATCTTTCAGAGCAATGCAGTTGCTGAAGAGAAGCTTTTAAATAGAGTGTTTGCAAAGAGTTCTAAAGCTATAAACCTCCAGAGAACACCAGGCACAACAGATCAGACCCCTTTCTAAGGCCCTTTACCTGTCAAAGCCTCTGCTGTCACTGCTGAAGACCTGAGTTTTATTCCTACCATGTTTTGCCTCTTCTAAATTGCTAACCTTAGCAAATGCAAACACTTGGCCTCATCATTCCTTGTGGATTTACTGAAAGACATGAAGGAAAGCAGTGTTAGGATATTAATGCCACACATACTTCTAGCCACACTACATAAGACCCACTTCTTCCAGTCACTCAGATAAGAGCCTCCCTACTACTTTACCAAATATTATTTGCAAAAATTACAGTCTTGTCGATATAGAATAACTGATGTTTGTGGTTGTTGCTGTACTACTGACCTATCCACCTACCTACATTCTGCCACCATAATACCATTATATTCACAGTCCTGCAATTGTCAAGGAATGAGAATTTACCTACAGTTGTTCACCTACAATTTTTTACCAAAGTACAATAAAAGGTGTCAGTTTGTGTGAGTTTTCTGCTACAGCACACAGCTACCTAGCTGAATCAAATGTAGGTGATCAAGCACAACCATGAGACTACTAATATAAAGCAATCAAAGAACCCACATAATAAACATTACCCAGACTTCCACGTTTCAGGTGTAACCTGAGAAGCCACAAGCCTCTGAGTCCTAGAAGTTTCTACCACATTTGGAAATGGGGGTATTCCCAAGCACAGTCTTACTGTTGGAAGGGCAACATTCTCAACTCATTTCAGAGCACATGAGTCATCAGAAAAGTCTTCCAATCCAAATTTCCATAACATCAGCACCCTCTCCAAGGGCCTTCTCAACTGGTTTAACTAGATTCTCTCACTTTTCCCAGCTGAATTCATAGTCTGCTGTAGCAGACCTTTCATATTTTCCTTTTCTTTTTTCTTCCCCATTTCCCCAGTAAATGCTTCTTCAACTGTGAGAATAGCTGGATTAGGGAAAAAAGCTTCAAACCGAATTCTGAAGTCCATCTCTTCAGTCACAACGTTAAACAAATCCATATTTAACCTGAGGGTGATGCTGATCTTGACTTTTTAAGGAGTTTTAAGCAATGTGTTAGGCTCATTTCCCAAGCACTCAATATTCTCAGCTGAAAATTACCTCCTAAGCACAAACCTGAAAACTAAGAGGACAAACCTTACTCAGAAACAAATTTTGCCCAGTAACAATTAGAATATTCTATAAGAGATTAAGAGTTTTCCCTGAGTCTAGATCTAAACTCTGGAAGGAAGGACTGCAGAGACTAAGGCTCACAAAGACTACTCTCAGCTCCACATTCTTCCTTTGGAGTTTGCCTTCCTTAACACAGGGTAAATACTTGGTAACTTGCATACTGATAAAAATGGTTGGAAAAGCAAAGATTAGGTTCTCAAAAGATTCTCAAAACTTTTGGAGAAAGTAGGAAAAACTACGACAGTCATGTCATGAGGTCATAGAATCATTTAGATTGGAAAAGACGGCAGAGATCATGAGTCCAGCTGCTACCTTTGTACTGATTTCCAAGTCCACCACTAAACCATGTCTCTCCACATTACATCGACATGCTTTTTAAGTACCTCCAGGGATAGTGACTCAATCACTTCCCTTGGCAGCCTGTTACAATGCTTGACAACCCTTTCAGTGGAGAATTTTTTCCTAACCTATAGTCACACACTTGCATGCTATAAAAGCTGCACAACAAAATATTAACAGAAAGCTATACTACTTCATCTGGGCCCACCCTCTCATAGTCTAAATCTGATTCTGTGATAATCTAACATTTTTTACAGGAATTATATAATACACATAAAGCTATCTAGTCATAATCTCTGAATTTCACAGGAAAAAAAAAACAACCAACCAAACACCAATGTAACCGAATTTAAAAGCGCACAAGATTAAGAACTTAAAAAAGAACTACAGTCTCAGCTACAACCTCTTTTTATCGTTTCAACTGTACAGCCAGTAGTACAATAAAAAAATTACAAACTGGCAATCTGCAAAACAAAGCATTGCTTGTCCTTTAAGCAGTAAATGCTTCTGTGTGTAATTTAATTGGTATGCATACTGGTTACAGGCTTGGATTGGACCCGTGTCTTTCTAATACAACATAGTCTCTTGAACTATGTTCCAGCAATGTATGCAGATATTCCACCATGGGCACCAGTTAATGAGGCCACGTCCTAGCAGAATAGTATTGAATTAGCAAAAGAATAGCAATAAATTCAGAATAGGCGTCTCCAAAGCAATTTGAGAAGAAATGTCTTCCTGGCAAAGAGCAAAGCAAATAAATTGTAGGGGTCATATGAAGGGTTTGGGGAAAGCACTTTGGCACTGAATGAATGCAAAGTGATTCTACTGCTTTAAAGTCTATAAACTTTATTAATAGGCAAGACAGGACTTCCCAAGAAGAGTCTGTTAGGCCTCTGGATGTTTATTATTAATATCTGCTAGCCATTTTTTTACAGGCTATTATTACCAGGCAAAAAAAAAGTGTGACATTAAGAAACTGTCAGCAAGACGTTTACTTTGTAAGTTTTGTGCTTGTTTGGCAAATCTCTTGTAGTCTGTTTGGGAGTATGGTCACAGTATCAGTCAAGTTGGAAGTGATCACAGTACATCATCTGGCCCAATCTCCTTTCTCAAGCAGGAGAACATTGCATAGGATTGGGTCCAGACAGTTCTTCAGTATCTCCAGTGAGAGAGACTCCCCACCCTCTCTGGGCAATCCATTCCAGCGCACAGCCACTGCACTGTAAAGAAATTCTTCCTTGTATTCAGGTGGAACTTCCTGTGCATCAGTTTCTGTCCACTGCCTCTCATCCTAGTGGTCTGCACCATTGAGCAGAGCCTGGTTCCATCCTCCTGGCATCACTCTTTAGATATTTATACACATTGATGAAGACCCCTCTCAGTCCTCTCTTCTCAAGGCAGAACAGGCCCTGCCCCCAGTCTTTCCGCATGAGAGATGCTCCAGTCCCCCAGTCATCCTCACAGCCCTCTGCTGGACCTGCTCCAGGGGCTCCATGTCTCTCGAGGACTGGACACAGCACTCCCCACTAGGCCTCACTAGGGATGAACAAAGGGGCAGGAGCACCTCCCTTGTCCTGCTGGCACTGCTCTTCCTAATGCACCCCAGGATTGTGTTGGCCTTCTTTGCCCCAGGGTGGCCACTCTCTTGGTGTCCCAGTATGTTGTGCCAGCAAATCCACAAATTCTGTGTATCCAAAACATGTTCCAAATTCCATTTTCCACATTACTGAAGTTACTAGTGTGATAGCAATCTGACATCAGATTTCTTTTAACATAATTACAGGTGACAATGTCTTCCAAATATAGCTTTGAACATACTACTTCTGTTTAAAATCTGTGTGTATTAGAATCATTGTAGTAAGATGGTTTTGGCTGAGATGGAAAAACATTCCAACAACTCATGGATCTCGTACCCAGTACTGGCTGGTGTCCCTAGGCACAGCCCCAGGTAGTGGGATCCACCTTGTCTCTTTCACACTACCACAAGGATGCCAGGGATATGTGTGCTCAAGGTCAGCTAACACTTAGCACTCAGGCACTTAGCTGGTTCAGTCCAGAACCGCTTTCTAAACAGCCAGTTTGGACATGACCATCTAAAAGACGGCTTAACACCCACACAGAGCCAGACCACTCTGGCTGACCTCGTGGCCAGAAAATATGTCTTGGATTCATCAGTTTCTTAAGACAGATATAGCAAACACATACCAGAAAGAAAAATCTGTGTAAGTAGGGTAGCTAAGTATCCACAATAAATACTAATTAATTATCCAGTGTTTGAAGGACATTCTCATTGTGCTTATTGTGCTCATTGGTCTTCTGTGAGACAATGCCAAATTATATAGATCAACATGGTGATAACTTTTGGGTTTAGAGTATTAGTCTGCTTGAAAATGAAAACAACAGTTCACCTAACCTTCGAGTACTCAAAATGCAGTTTCTATCTGTGTAAGCAAACTATCCTTCATAGCTCCTTTTCCTTTCTTATATCTGTCTGAAGTGATTTACTTACAGTGTATCTTCTGGAAGAAGTGTTTAATATCATTTCTGCAGAACATTTTACTTACTGCGCAACAAAGACAGTTCATTTAAAATGTCTCTCAGTCTCTCAGTGAGACCATAATTAATCTCTCCACATTCCAGTCTGATGTTCCATGAGATGCTTCAAAAAAGAAATACCACCACATCTTTTATTCTTATCTCCATTGTTTGAGTTTCTTTTCATTTATACCACCAGACATAGCATCATTTCTCTTTTAAAATGCAACTTACTATATCTCATCCTTTTTCTGCCTTCACATTTTTTCTATCTTCAATACTTCCATTATGTGTTTCGCTCTTTGTTCCCCTCTCCCTTCTCCCTCTCCTTCTTTCTTCCTTGGGTGTGTTGTTTGGGTTTGTCTGTTTTCTGTCATCTAACTTCTTCCTACAAAAATAAGTCACACCTCAGGTGAAACAAGCCAACTGTTAAATACACAATAATATGAGCAAGAAGCACACTTCTGCCAAATCTCAAACTGTATCAGGTTTATTCAGCTGACCCCACCGTGACATCCATCTAGAAAGCACACTTGCAGAGTGTGTCCCTTTTTCCAAGCAGAGGGCTGCCTCACACCTTATGCACCAAGTCTGTCTAGCACAAGATCATACAAAAGACAGCAACTAGAGCAGCTGCTATGTACATGCTGTGCGCTCCAAGGAACAGCCCTTGGGAAAGCTTGTTTGCTGCAATAAAATGCTGCCCCAACACACAAGGCTGCTTTCATCTCTCTTTATGAAGGAATCAAGTCATACATCTCAGAGGTACATCCCGTATGTGACATGCCTTTGCTACTCTGAACTACCCAAAGGAAAGAGAAAACTCCAGGATTCTGAGCAACAGTTTTATACCAGATGGACAGACAAATAATAGCACTTTTTCTCATTTAATACATAGCAAAACAGAAGTGATAAAATTAACTAGATACAAACTCATTCTTCAATAACGTGCAACTGATTACGGATAAGCAGAGCAATTTATTCAGACACATTCAGATGGAGAATGTGAAAAAACCCTATATGGCTGTTACCACTGTGACACCAAATTCAGAATAGTAAGTGACATTTATAACAGGCTTCTAATTAATGTGCTTTTATGGTGGTTTAAATTGACAGAAATTAAAATTACTTTTGGAATTTCCCCTTTATTAGAAAAAGGAAGTATGACTACTATTGAAGTGCTCTAAAAAACTTTGTTTGATATCACATTCACCATCTGAGCTAATGCTAGAGCTTTATAGGTATCAAAGCACAAACCTCTACTAATAAAAGAATTTAGTGAAACTAACCAATTGTCAGAACTGATAGGCTATTAGCACCCAACTATATCAATGCTTTGTCAAAAATGTCCTTCCCCTTTCACAGCCAGCATGAATGCAGCTTCAACTGACAAATTTTAGCACTTTTTATCAATGGGTTTTAAAACTACAACATTGGGATGCTCAGCCCAACTGTAACTGTGAAACAACAACTAGAAAAAAAATCCCTCATATAAAAAGGGATTTTTTCCTCTTTCCTTCTTCTTTGTCTTTAAACTAGTTTCTATGAAAAGTAACCTCTGCTATATTTTAGATTTCTTGAGATTTTTAAAATCTGATGTATTACTGAGTGTATTCTTCATTTAAGTGACAAAATCTTATTTTTTCTGATTCTATAAGAGCTTCATCATTCAGCTGAAATTAAAAGACATTTTAGAGAAGTATGTCCTTTATTTCTACTTATGTCAATTGGAAGAAAATGGTCACGCTTCCACAAAAGGAACAACTCCAGTGATATTTAAATGATAACAAGATGTCGATATAGACAGACACAAGAGAGTAAAAGTGAAAACCATTTACATCTCATGTAAGACTTTTCAGAATCTTTATACAAAAAAAGGTAGTTTATTGTTTTATTTTCCACAAGTCTGTTTTTCCTGAAAATCTCTGCTGTATCAGTACATCTCATCTGCAGTGCTCCTCAGATGCCCAGTTTTGGTTAGGTGGCTTTGCACCACACTTTTTTTAGGTACTAAAACATGCAGAAAAAGAAATAACTTTCCAGCTAGAAATACTGATGGATAGAGGAAATAACTTGAGGATAAACATCCATCTTTCTCAGGTCTCCTGGACATAGAATCATTTTAAAACCACCAAAAACGTATTCTGCATCCACTGCAGATCAAAGGCTTCAAGTGACTCTGTACTACAGGTTATCCATCTCATTTGGCTAGCTGTGCAAAAAAAAAAAAAAAAGAGAAAAACTTGATTTTTAAAAGGCACCTATGAATCATGTAGTTTAAAATCACTGATCATGTAAGAAAGTTCAGGAAGGAAAATGTAATTTCATTTACACCAAGAGATCTATATAATGTCAGTATTTCAGTACTAAGTTCTGTCATCGGATCACTTGGGCTGCCTCTGGCAAGATTCACCTATTAGGAGAGCAGTTATATATATACATGCACTTGGTACTGAATTGTCTGACGTGGAAATGGTTAATGATGGAATAGAGTAACACATCTTGCTTCAGAGCTAGACTGAAGCCTCAGCATGAAAGTTTAGAACGGTGTTTATTCTCATACACACTCCACAATTGGTGGACACTAAGGAGGTAGTAAAACTAGTGGGCAGAGCAACAGCAGTGTAAAACATCTGCTCAGTAGTTTAATTCAATTACGTTGTCAGCATTTCACCCTTCCACGCAATCAACACTCCACTTAATTCACACAATCTCTTGGTAAGTAGGTTCTTACTGAGTTTTACCCAGTAAAGAAGAAAACCAGAAATTTTTCTTTACAGTATTTTTATTGTACAACTAACACGCTAACTAAAACTAGAGCACTAACTCAAGCACTACTTGCAATTTGTATTTACTTTTAGTAGGCTTGGAGAGCATATGCAACTTCTCTGAAAAGATTTTTAACTCCTCAACTTATTTATTAGTACCTTTGAGTTACTCAAAGGCAGTTAGCAGCACAGGAAGCAATACAAAGATTCTGCTGATAATTGGGCACCGAGAACGGACCTCCCTAAATCGTGACAGTAAGGGATTTCTTTCCATTTTCATCATAACACAGCATCAGAATTTTTAACCAGGTTTCAGAGAACAGATTTGTCTTCTTGAAGGCTTTTACATAGAACTGTAATACGAACAATAGTATTCTACCTGGTTTTCAGCTACCTTTCCAGAAGTGTTCTCCTTAGACTGTTTACTGGCCTCATACAGAGGTCTGGAACATGTTAAGATGTCTAAACTGGCATGAGACACCTATGCCTTTATGTTTCATATGTCTTCCTGCATTACTCTCCTATCTTGCACACTACAAAATTATTTGGAACTGCCACTTTGTTCCAGTATCATGAGATCAAACATGTAGATTACAAGTAACTGATCTGTTTATAAACCATAAGTGATCTGTTTATAAAGCACAAATTATCATCACTAGCTAGGACACAAAGTTCCCCTTCTATTACATTTTCTACCTCTGTTACAGACAAGATTTACAGGATTCTACTGCTAATAAAAAAAAAAAAAAAAAAAAGAAACTATTCATGACAACAGGTTTCATATATTTTATATCACAACTTTGTCTGGCTTCAGTAGTTTTAGCAGGAGTTTTTGCTGATTTTCAGCATTTCAGATTTCTGGCTTATAAAATATACTGAACAAAACACAAGAAGCAGCAGTCTCCTCCTGCTGTTGCACTGATGTACATTACTCCTCAACCAATTTTCACTTGGCATTTTCCCCTTTCACTGCCAAGAGGTGAGAGCCAACAGAAAATATACAACCCATGAGATGTGCCCGAGGTGAGCACCTGCACTCAGCACAGGTATTTTGTGTCATATGCCCAGCACTCGGGGAAGTAGAGGCAGCACACAGAGACAGAGGGCTTGGTCCAGGGTGAGTCCAGTAGCGTAGTTAAGACAAAGAAGAGTATCACTGGAGTTACTAGGACCTGCTGCCATGAGCAATGAACTCAGACCTTGGGTGATCATTTAGGATGGAAGTTGGAACTGCATACTTGCTTGAGAGTGAGGAAACTTTGCAGTTCTTTGTCAGAGCAGGGTTTGCTTAGTCCATACTTCACAAGACTAGATTAAAATAGCCCACTTTTTATAATCTGATTATTGAGCTTCAATAAAAATGAATTCCAGTGGGGTTATATTGGGCAAAACCATTTCTGCACACAGAATAAAATAATTCTAGCATGCTAAACAATTGCATCAATAGTCCAACTTTCATTTGGATCATTGCAACAATCCAACCAAGGAGCAGCAAATAAAATGTTTCTATGCCAACAAAATATAAATTATATGTTATTTCCCAAATTGTCAGTTAAGTACCTCATATCTTTACCCATGAGAGTATTTTTCTATTTTCAGGACAAAGCATCTAATTATAACTCATGTTTTGAATTATTAAAAATTATCTAACAATTATCTTCTAAAAAGTATTTAGCTAGAAATACATTTCCTGGCAATAAAAGTACACCAAACCATTCCAAACTTGAATGACCCTTTAGCTTCATCATTAAGGAACTTCAGTTCCATACAATGGAAAGACAATTTTCTGGTTTAAATATTGGGGCAGGAGGTGTTCACACTTTCAACAAAGAAGCACCAAAACTACTAAAAGGAAAGGAAAAAACCCACAAAAAACAATTCTTCTTACTATGTGGACACTAGGTTTCTATCACATGAACTGTATGCACCATCTACTTAGAGAAAAATAACAGAATAGTTGCTAGTGTATTCATTTAGCATCAACGTAAGCCAGAGAAATCTTTGCTGACAGAATTTTTTTGAGCAATATAGTCCTCATGCCCAAAAAGCATTATGAAGTGCAAGTCCACTACATTGCTACAGGTTATTTTGTAGTTCGTGTTACACAGAACGCTACACTAAAGGAATACTTCTGCCCCTGAACAAAAAAGCCCGTTTTATTTTTCATAACTACTGCATACAAAAGAGTATTAAGTGTCTAGTAGATACAGCTACTGCAATTCCAGATCGGCACAACAGCTGCATACGTATTGAATTCAAGCGCAAACACTAACAATGTTTATGTTAGTAGATTATCACATGTATCTGCCATGCAACCGAGCTGTTCGCAGTACTTTTGTTTCAAAGTCTGCCTCACCAGTAAGCTTATGTCTACCCGGTGAGCGATTTATTTAGCACTGAGTTACGTTCGCACGCAAGGGAATAGGGCAACCCCCTTGTCATCCCCATCTGTCTCTCATCCTTCCAGATAACCAGCACACCACCATTTTCCCCGCAAACAAAGGTTAAGGAAAGCCCAGCTCTTGTGAAAATAAAGGCAATGGAGGGGCAACTGGCCGGGTCGGGAGCGGCACGGGGGGCGCAGCCCGGGGGCAGCCCCCAGCGGGGCAGGGCCGAGCCGGGATCCCGACCGGCGGGGCAGGCGATGGCAGCACTGAAGTATTTCGGACCAAGCGCAGACAAAAGAGGGTGTGTAGCAGCTGCGCGGAGCGCGGCAGCCGCCAGCACGCCAGCCCGCTCCGTTCGGGAGGCAGAAAGTCCATTTCTGGCAGGGAAAAACCCACCCGCCCGTGCCGCTCCCTCCCTGCCCCTCGCCGCCCAGGGCAGGGGCGCGTCTCCCCGTGCCCCCGGGCACCGCCGGCAGGAGCGCGCAGAGCGCAGCCCTTCCACTCCCGAGGAGAGGTGACGCCTGCGGGCGGGCTGAAGTTCGGGGGCGAGGGCAGACTCCGACCAGACTCACCCTCACTCGCCTCGCCGCTTACCTGTGGGGAGGGAGGTGCGCGGTGCCCGCAGCCCTCCCGACGCAGCGAGCTGCGGAGCTGCGCCGTGCCCGTCAGACACGGGGCTTCTCCGGTGAGGCGGCGGCTGGCTCAGGGAGTGACAGGGCGGCGGCTCCCCTCGCCCTTCCCCGGCACCGTGCTCGGCGAGAGGCGGGCGGGGGCAGGCATGGCGAGCAGGCAGGAGCGGAGCCGGGGCGGTCACTGCCGGCCGGAGGAGAACGCCCGCCGCCCGGGGGCTGCGCGCCCCCCCGCCGCCGCCAGCGCACGGCCAGCCGGAGGCGGCCTCCCCCTGCTCGCCCCGCGGCGACGGGCGGGTGCCATGGCAGCGCTCCGCGGGAGCCGCCGCGGGGGAACGGCCGCCGAGCAGCCGCCCAGGGGGGCGTGGGCGGGCGGTGGCTCCGCGGCGCAAAACTTTCCCGGCTCCTCAGCAGGATGTGCGGATGGCGCTCGCCCCCGGCGGCGCTGCCGGCGAGGTGGAAGGGGACGGACCCCGCTCTTAACAGCCGGCCCAACCGCTCCGCTCAGCGCCGCCTGGGTTCGGCCCCCGTCCCCCGCCTGCAGCAAAGTTTCACTCCGAAAGCTCGCGACTGCGGCCCCATCTCTATGGAAACGACCCCCTGGTTTCCCTCCGCTCCCCACGGGACGAGGCTGAGGCGGGCAGCCCCCTCGGCACTCGCGGCGACGGGAGGGAGGCAGCCGGGACCAGCCCAGCGGGCGCTAGGCAGGTCTGGCCGCAGGCAGCGCCCGGGACGGGACGGCAGCCGGGCAAAGGGGCAGGCTGAGCCGCGGGGCCGGGACGCGGCTTCTTCTCTACCTCCCGCTCCCGGGGAAGTTTGCCGGCTCCCCGAGAGAGAGCACAGACAGCCGCGTCTCGCTCCCGCCAGGACCAACCAGCCGGAGCGGCTCTTGTGCGGGAACTCCCCGCGCTGCTCTGCTGGCAGCCCCCCAGGAGCCGCGCATTTGTAGCGCGCCCGGTTCCGCCCCGCCGGGCCCAGGGGCCGCGGCCGCGAGGGAGGAGTCACGGGCGGGCGGGCGGGGGCGGTGTTGCGGGCGGGGAGCGCGGGGGTGCCGGTCACGGTGTCGCAGGCGCGCCTGGGGGCTTCCGGTGGGAATCGGCCTTTCCCGGCGGGGCTCGGTCTTTCTTGACGCTGCAGAGGGGCGCGGGGGCCCTCCGGGTGTGGGACCGAGTGCCCGCCCTCCCTGACCCGCTGTGAGAGACGGACCGAAACCGTGGGAGCGCGGAGTGATTCACCGCAATGTGGGGGTTCTTTACCTCGGAGGCAATTACATTTTATGATTCAGCTTTTTATTTTTATGCTTATTTTGGGGAGTCTTTTTTTGCGGCCGCTCGCCCACCCCTCGTGTTCAGCCAGGGACGGCAAAGGTGATCTACCTGGTGCTCGCACGTTCCGGTCGGGCGAGGTTATCCAGCAGATGCGCTTGGGAGAGGGGATGACTCCAGCCTGCATGGGAGCTCTCCACATTTATGAGTCCAACATGTTTTTTGGGGGGAAAATAAAAACAACTCTGCGCTTGGTTTTACATTGATAGCAGGGTTTATATGATTTTTAGAAAGTTAATTGGACTTAAGTGTTGCTGTTTCTTTTTATTTTATTTACCACAATTCTACCTAATACATCTCCCCAGAAAAAGAAAAATACTGAACTTGGTATAAGCATATCCAATTTTTTCTCGGGAAGTGCTTTCCTCAAGACAGTGACTTAGGAGCTACCATCCATCCTGCAATAGTACTTCCATTCATAATTGCCTACAGTTTCTTTGTGGTTGTACAGTGTGTTATCAGTTCTCAGTGTATCCTTTTTAAAGATTATAATCCTGGTGGTTGCAGTGCCTTCTGCATTAAATACATCCTCCATTATCACCTTATTGTAGCAAAGAGACACACATGCCAGCGATTCCAGACTAGCAAAGAGACAGGTACAGTTCCTCAGAAGTTTGAAACATTCCATTTCCAGCTATTCGTCATGTTTTGTTTCAAGGACTGAAGAATCACTTTCAAGTGTCAGATTTCTATCTGTTCATTCAGCTATTGCTGGATCTGTAATTTGGTTTGTGTGTAACATGTATTTCATGTCGACTAGTGAGAGGACAGGTCTGCAGGCAGTTGTGTACTTCACAGATGTCAAGTTTTGAAAGACCCAGCTGTGTATCAGAGGCAATAGAGGAAAGGATGATACATGCTCACCAAATCCCAAGTAGATGTAATATCTCTGCTAGTAAAAAACCATACATTTTCTTTAGAGTTTATGGAAAGTGTCGATGTGGAAGACATGGGGAAACTTCACACTCCCATACTGTCAGTAGATGATGAAATGTTGACCAGAGATGTGACATGAACCACTACTGGTTTCACCACTACTCTTGTACTGTCTCTGGAAGGGCTGGGGCTTTTAAATCTAAAAGGTAAAAAAATTGCTCAGTTCTTGCTACTGACCTTTCCTTTCTCTCCAACAGCGGACTTGCTAGAGGATCACCATACCTTTTTTCTTGGTGTGGTTTAACCCCAGCTGGCAGCTAAACACAACACAGCCACTCTCTCTCCCCTGGTGGGATAGCAGAGAGAATCAGAAGACCAAAAGTAAGAAAACTCATGGGCTGAGATAAAGACATTTAATAGGTAAAGCAAAAGCCACATGTGCAAGCAAAACAAGGAATTAATTTACCACTTCCCATGGACAGGCAGGTGTTCAGCCATCTCCAGGAGAGCAGGGCTCCATTACACATAGCAATGACTTGGGAAGACAGGTGCCATCATTCCAAACATGCCCCTCTTCCTGCTTCCTCCAGCTCTGTATGCTGAGCATGATACCATTCACTATGGAATATCCGTGTGGTCAGTTGGGGTCAGCTATCCCAGTTATCCAGTCTCCTCCCAGCTCCTTGTGCACCCCAAACCTCCCCACTGGTGGGTTGGAATGAGAAGCAGGAAAAGCTTTGGCTCTTAGATAAGCACTGCTTGGCAATATCTAATGCATCCCCATTTTATCAACAGCACAATTCCCAACACCTAGCCCCATACTAGCTGCTATGAAGCAACCTTCCTCATAAATCCGCAGATGATTTATCGTCTCAAACAGTGCTCATCCTAAAAGAAACCGCTAGGCAAGAGACATAAAGAAACAGTGTGCTTTTGGGGACAGACTGAATAGGTTGGAGGACTAGTTTCAGTACTGTTACCAGATGAGAAGCTTCTCTAGGGTAGACTTACCCTTGCATTCGCTTTATGAGCAAAACCCACTGACAGTGAACCACATAATTGTTGGGTTTTGACATGATCCATAAGTTTTATGTAGAAAAACGTGATCATTTGTGTTAGTGTGGGCAACACATTTTGTGGGAGATTTCTGTGAATTATAATAAAAGAGCTGCCCAACTTAGTGACAGACATTTGGAAGATGTGTTTTGCAGGCAGATGAAGTTCAGTTTTGCTACTTGCCTGTGTTCCTGGAGCCTTCTAAAATTCTACCAGTGCATTCTTAAAGATGGGTAGTATCTGCTCCTTCTTCTAAATACAGCAGTTTTATACTGACCTTAAAGCCATTGATTTAAGGAATTTGCTCCTAATCTGCAGCAGAAAGGAAAGAAGAGAATGAGGCCCAGGGCTCTTCAGATCTCAGTCATCTGCACGTCTCTGGAGAGTCAGTCTTAAGACCAATATTTCAGGCATTAAATGTCTACACTGATATTGCTAACATTCAGTAAAACAAACATTTTAGTACATAATTTATGGAAGTGGTTACTTCTGAGATTATAGCAAGAATCAGTAATTTTAGCCTTGTGAGTGAGATTCTCCCTTTGAAAGGCATGTAATATTTTTATTTGAAAGTTGGGATGTCAACAGTATTATACTAATTTCCTTCCAACCTACACCTTTCAGTTCATGCTATGAAAACCCATTCATTTACTGTAATGAGCAAGGCAGTGGGTGGATTAAACTGTGTGTCTTGCATAAATTTAATCCAATTAAAGAGAAAGCTGACATTCTTTTAGCTTTGGACAGGATGTTTTTCTAAGATCCAGATCCATTTCTACTTTGGATTTTACTAATAATTGTGACACTTGACTGCCCTGTGTAATAATGAGGTAAATGTAAAATATCCTGAATTGGGAACATGAATGAAACTCTAGGTTGAAAGGATCCCCACTAGAGGTAAAGAGCTGTGGCCAGGTCCAGGCCATTACAGCGAGAATAAATGACACCATAAGTTTTTATTTTTACTAAGACTTACTGTGAATTGTACTGTGATAGTGTTATCTTACCTACCTTATTTTCTATATTATATTAAAAAAATAGTCTGCATCTGCTGTCCCTTTAATTCTGATTAAGACGTAAAAGAAATCTTCAAACCATCTCTGTTCTAATGGATTTGTTCATAGTCATTTTTTACAGTGTAATTGGCAAGAATATGGTCTTTATAAGCAGTGAATAAGTTTCAAGAATTTCTTGGTGATAATAAATTATTTGTTAGTCAATAAATAATAAACACATAACTGCAAACACAACTCTGCCTTAATGACTGATTTCTGTCTAAAAGTACAAAATCTAAGCTCTTTAATCTGTACATGAGAAAATGCTTAAGCAATCAAAGACTGAAATAGTGTCTAAGCAGTAAATATCAAGCCTGTTCCTTGTACTCAGTACATACAAGCTAGTAACCAAAATTCAGTCATAAATTATCTGAATAATCCCACTGTCTCTCTTCAAATAAAACCCACCTTTCTTCAGCATGAGAAGTCTAGAAGAGGTGTCCTTACTGTTTTTTTCTTATCCTATGCTATACTGGCCATCTGCATGCTATATATTGGCTTATACATGCTATACTGACAGGTTGGCTCCTTGCTCCTTAGGCCACTATCTATTACCAAACAACGAGATAGTTAACAGGTCATTAATTCTTTTTTTCTTTCCTTTCCTTTTTTTTTTCTTTTTTTTTTTCTTTTTTTTTCCGTCTCTGGTGCCAGTGGGCCTACCAGGAGCTCATCATCAGTACTAGAAGAGCTACTTCACTGGTGTCCATGTAACACTAGAGTGAAACTCATTTCTATATTGCCTAGAAAAGTCTTGAAAAATGACTCGGCTACTGTTGATATCGGACACGAAATGAACGACATGCACACAGTCAAGTTGTCGGGGCAAAAAGAGCAAAGTTTAATTTGCTACTTGGGTTTATTTTTGACAATGACCATGGATTGTAGGATGAGGTTGCCACCTCTCCAACCACACTGGCCAAACTGGAAGTCCATCATTTGTCTCCTCCTTAGAGAGAGGAATGATAACAAAAAGGAACAGTTACAATAACATTACTTGTTTACAAGAAAATCTGTGAGGAGCTCCATTGCAAGAATGCAAACATCAGAAGGCTGAAAAAGATCAGGGCGACAGGCTACTGCAATGCCAGCATCACTGATTCTCAAGGTGACCAGTTCAGTTCCTGGTACTTGTCTCTTACACACTGTCTTTACTCAGCTGGAAGGTTTTCATGGCAGATAGCACCTCCTCCATTTGCAGCTGTATGCCACCAAGGGAAATCAGTGAGATCCTGTTTAGCAGAAGTATGGTGCAGATATTTGGCAACAGCAAAGAAAGCCAAAAAACACAGGGCCAAGAAAATGTCAGAATCATACAGAGAATCTTGGCATGTGTCACTATTTATCTTAACAATAGTTACACAGCATGCAATACTATGTAATTTGCCATTTATTGGCTTGAGCTTTACCTCAAACAGTTTCTGAAAACTAGTGAGAATACAGACAGAAATGTCTGCTTCCAAATGATTTGTGAGCTGTCAACAGCACTTAAAATGCCGATTTAACTTAATCCTTTCATACTTTCCGACAGTCTAAGTTTTTTTAAAAAGGATAGAAGCTCAGCACTCCAAGTATGATGAAAGCCTATATATATATAAAATAAAGCTTTGGAAATCATGCTGGTAATTTCTTTAAGTAGAAACTCAAGGTTTTCTCTCTGCTAGCATTGAGATTATATATGGCTTTTTTGTATATATAAAAGAATTTTCTGGAATAGCCATTCTCTTATTAACAGCTGAAGTATAAAACAAGTGTTTGAATTGAGTGGGTTTTAATCTGTCTTGAAGTCATTTAAGAAATCAGATTTTCTTAAACATGTTCCACTGGCATAAAAAAAAATTATTTTTGCTTTATTTGAAATGTTCATCTGAAGAACGCATTATTATATTATGAATATCTGGATGTGTTAGAATGCATAATGTTGGCGTCTAATACAAATCACAGAGATAGAACCATTATTTGTTATGCACATGTAGGTGAACACGGTCTGAACAATACACAGAATAAAGAAAGTATTCACCTGTGAAGTGAGTGAGGAAAAAAAATTTTTCCCAAAAGATGTTTCTTTCTTTTCAGTTTATTATTAAAGTCCGTGTAGCTTAAGAACTTTGGCCTATGTCTGGGAGAATTTCTCTAGTTGGTGTCCTTAAACAGCAGCACCATCTTGAAAGAAAGTTGGAAAGTAACATACAGCTTTTATGTCCATCATACCAGAAGCACTTGATAAAGAAAGTACTAGTGGATTTTTTTTAAGGAACAAATATACAGAAAATATAGTCTTTTCTCAGATTACTGAATTGTTTGAAGCAGACCTTTTTTTCTTCTCTGCGTGTAAGGTTTCCTGATACTGAATCAAAAAACACAGCTCCTCTGTTTGAGCTTCCAAGTCAAAGAAAGAAAGTGGGATGCTGGGACAGCCAGTAGAGTATTCTTTTGTTGGCATAAGGATTTTCTCTGCATTTGAAATGCCAGAAATAGTGCCAGCAAAATAGAAGATGGCTTACAGGATTGCCATCCTTTCATCATTTTTTTTCAAGGAAGATAACAAAAAGCAACATACTGTGTAACTTAGTAATTTCATAAGAAACTTCCGGTGCAAGTGCTGTCATGAGCATCAGTCATACTATCTCCAAATAAAATTCCACTAGAGATTAGAGGAAGTTAAAAGCGAGTGAAGCAGGACCATCTTTGAAAAGAGTGTTGTTGCTCTTCTGAATGAAAATCTAAATAACAGAGAAACTGTAATCGCTTCACAATTTTGAATGGTGTCACTGAAGTATTTTATATGTCATATAGTAATTATTTGTGATCATTTCAGTTATGGTGATAGTGAGTTCAGTCTTTATGCCATTCCATGCCATCCCAAATTTTTCTCACTGTTGTTGCAGTGGAGAAAACTATGAAGCACTAGGAGAAGTGAATAGATGACTCTCATTTGAAAACATATACCCCTACCAAAATGCATCATTAAGGGAAGTATCAGTTATTCCTCTGTCATGTACTGCCACACAGAAAAAGCCATATCTATGTAATAAATTGTCTTATTATGTAAGATGTGTAAATAATTCCTTAAAACTGCTAGCAGTGATATTCCTAATTATTATTGTTTCTAGACAAAATAGAAACTGGAACTGAGCAATAGCTTGCTTTGTTAAGAAAGTATGAGGGTGTTAAAAGATTTCTGTTTTGAGGGTCTTCCCATCTGACGTGATTATGCAAGTCTCCCAAAAAAATGAGTCCCATTGAGAATCTAGACAGAAGCTGGCTTTTATTTTAAAAGTTTGAGAAGGTGCACAAAACCTAAGCATCAGGTCTTCTTGGAAATGTACTCTATCAGTCATCATTTCCAAGCTTTATGAAAAAGAGATTGTCGTTTGTTGTTCTGTTACTTTTTATGCTTATTTCTAAGAGACAAATGCTGAATAATTCTGTAACAAAGACAACCAAATATAGCAATTAAAGAAGGCTACTTAATGACACTGGGAAATTAACATTTCCTATGAGGATAATTATGAAAATGGTGCTTATGCCCAATACAACATTTTCATTCTAACAAAACACAAATCTATAGTCGATGTTACTTGATATTTCAAGGACTTTACCTCGTGTAAAGATTAGTCCCTGTAAATTTTTTCTCACCAAACCTCTCAGCATCTGGTTTTAGCCACCTTTTTTTTTTTTAAAATTTTTAATCTAGTGAAGCTATAAGGAGGAACTGACAGTTTACTGCTTAAATCCTGACGTAGATTTTTGGAGAAGAAGGGCTTCTCTAGTTTGGTTTCTACATTTCAGTGGTGTTAGAAGCTAAAGTGTGGACTCAGGGAGCAGTGTTGTCTGACTAAAACTGAGGGAATAGAGTAAAACTAAGGGTAAATACAGTAGAATTAAGGGAAGTATGCAATTTTTGTTGACATGACTTCCTTAAAGTTCAGTATCCAAAATATTTCTTTTGATGAAGTGTGGCTTGAGCCTCCTCAAGATGAAGACACCATAAAATAAACATTTCAAGACATACTTAACTTTAAACATGAATAAGCATGTTTAAACAACTGGAAACCCCTTGGGTTTGGACAGTCTTCTGCTAAACTAACTCAGTGATTACTTGAGGGTCTTCGTGCTATAAAAATAAAATGATTTGAGTCTTAATTATTCTTAGAGCTTTTCTAAAATATGAGTATTTGATAAAACTTACTATTTTGTAGTTTTCAGAGTGCAGTTTAGTCCAGCAGTAAGGTCTTCAGATAAGCTGTTTGTCCTTCTCAGGGAGTGTTCCAAAACAGTGGAGAGTGTCCTAAGCCCTGAAGGAAAGAAGACAGAGTGACTTCATACCTTTTTGATTTGGGTCTGCATGAGAGCTATTTCTGTAGTCATATGTCCCATCAACATATGCATGATAATATGTTGCAATAATTTACATTTTTTCCTGTCACCTTAGAAAATATTCTGGGTGTTTGTTTCTGTCATGGAACTTATGTTTATAAATAGTGGATTTTTAATACATACATACATACAAAAGTATTATAACTACTGATTGAAAGAGTACATATTTCCCTGTTTTCTCAGAAATATTGCATTGCATAGGGATTTAAGTGTTCCCACAAAAAATCAAGAAAGACATACTGGAAGGTACATTGCTTTCAGAGGATTGTATGCTAAAGCAATCAAACTTAAAGATTTTTCCCAGCTACAAAAAACGAAAAACACTGGAAAGAAATCCTTGACATTTTTAGCCCAATTTTAAAGGGCATTCTGCTGTCTGTCATTTATGTAGACATGAGTTAGAAACTTGTAAACAACATTTTCATTTATGAACCAGTAACCCAGAATACAGCAGATTCTCAGCATAGTTTATGCCAGGAAATTTTCTTAGAAGAGACTATGGAGGTATCTGCTACATTAAAATGTAAAAGTGAAAATTGGGGGATAGGGAAAACCTCTGTACAAAGATACCATTGAAGGCTTTTATTTATGTTTTTAATGTCCTCTGTACTGCTTAAAGGATTCTAAATAACTGTAAGGGATGATTTAGATATGAACATGTAATCTGCTGCCTATTTCCAGTAAATTATTGACATAAAATGCTTAAGAGAGCAAGAAAATTAACAGTGGAGTCATTCATTAATGTGTTAAATTTCCATTATTAATAATTCTATGACAATCATATCAATCTACCACTCAGCCTGTTTTATCACAATACTGTCTCAATCTCATTTATGAATGGGTTATAACTGAATAGTTATTTGTGAGAATTAGATCTGTTTAAATGGTAATTAACATAAGAGCTTGAGAAAGGGAAGTCTGTTATTCATTATTTCCATACATCTCCCAGGATTTATAGTATCAAAATCATAAGTACAGTGCTATTCTCTTCAGAGAAATAGTGATGCCTTCACTGAAGTGCAAAAGATGGAAAGGGATCATGTCAAAACATATTAACCTGATAACAGAAGGACTTTTTTTTAAAAAAAAATCTTTTTAAGTGATTTTCCAACTGTATTTAAATTAAAGGAGATACTCTGGAACAAAAAGCTCTACTTGACTACCTGAGCATATTGCTAATTGTTTCAGCACATCTGCTGATGAGCACATAGCAGGCTGGCTGGAGCCTCTGTTAATGAAGTTTTCTAAAATACCAATTCATCCTTTGTGTTGAAATGAAGCACATGGAGTTGTGTCAGTGTAGTTTGTTTATTTTACTGTCTCTTCTGAAAATATCTTTTTTTCACAGCTTGACCAAAGCTGGATAATGTCTTCCTCAGGAGAGCAGTTCTGTTACAATTATTTATACGTAAGCAGACAGTTTGTTATGTACCCATCTGCTCTCAAAATGTCATTGACTTTCATGTGAAATTAGTGACCTGGATGTGGCAGAGGAAGGTACTGCCTAATTCTTACTATCATTTTATCTGTTAATGAAAACCATCATGTAGATGACAGGGTAATGATGTTAACCTTGGTCTCCCAGTTATATTTCAATGTGAATATTTACCCTTTTTTAAAAAAAACTTTAAGTAAATTTCTCTCTACAGTTTCCAATTGTCACAGCACTCCTCATGACAGCTATTAGATAGCATGTCTGTACACTGATTGACTGAAACATAAGAGCTTCTATTTTTCATTTAGTCATCAGCTATTTCAACTCTACTGTTTGTTTACCATGGGGCTTGAAGCATCTTAATATTCCCACAGAGGAAATTTAAACCCATATCTTTAGGGGAAAAAATACTTCCGATTTGTAATACCTAAAATCATGTTTTATTTGAACTTTGCCACTAATCAGTTTAATTCAGCTAAAATCCTGTGATTTATCTGTGATATTGATGCCTTTAAAAGCACTTGACAAGCTGAGATTAATGCCAGGCATGCTGACTAGGCAGGTCTCATATTTTTTCCCACTACACTGTTTTTCCCTCTGGAGTCAGGGATTGTCATGGATGGAAGAACATGATAGAGCATGATTTCATGAGCATGCTTTCATGTTTATTGCCAAAGCCTTTGTTTCCCTACCTTAGCATATGCAGACTCAGGACAGAGAAAGGGTTCAAGAATGTTGGCTGAGGACCATGTGGAGTAATGAACTTTCATTATCAAAGTGTGAGAGTTTGTTAGTCCAAGTGTAAGTTCTTCACACACACAATTAATTAGAGGAGTTTGGGTTGAAAACTAGCTTTCTGGAATAAAAACTAAGAATGTCACAGGCAACAGAAGTTTGAGTACCATGACCCTCAGCCTTATTCTCTAACATCTGTGCCATTCTGATTTGACTCTGCTCTTCTAGCATGTTTCTGACAAAAAAAAATTACAAAACTATTCTTTACAGATGGCTTTTTCAGATCATGATGAGTCAGTAGGTTTTTCAGTCATGATGTTAGAAATCCTGGCAAAGTACTTACCTTTAGTCATGTAATGGTGCCTATGGAGTCTATAGATATATGAATTCTGGAAATAGCAAAGCCTTGCAGTGAAAAACATTCAGAAATACTTTTAAGACACTAGACTCCATTCAAATGGCTCTGGATTGTTGACCTGTGGAGAAATCTGGAATCTTGTCTCCATAACATGAAAGTACGTTGCCAAGAATCCAGTCTCAGGCATATGTGCATAGAAAAGCTTTTGTGAGGCAAGGTAGGGCATACATTTAAATTTCATTTGCTGTTTAGCATGGTCTCCACACAGATAATTCATTTGAATTTAGGTCCTCTATAGCCTTCAGCTTAGTCCCCTCCTAAAGGAAGGATATTCTGACTTCGCTGGAGTGTGTGAACATGTAGAGCTACTGCAAAATATGTATTGATTGCAGTGTCCCTTACTGATTCTATCACTTATTGACAGTGTGCCATATGTTGATCTCAGGGGTGCTCAGTGACAGGACAGGAGGCAATGGGCACAAAGTGAAACCCAGCAGAGTCCCTCTGAACATCAGGAAACACTGTTTGACTGTGTGTACTGACACAGGTTGCCCAGGGAGGCTGTGGAGTCTCCATCCTTGGAGAAGCTCAAGAGCCACTGCCTTGGGCAAATGGCTTCAGATAACCCTACTTAAGCAAGAAGCAAATGATCTCTGGAGGTCACTTCAAACCTCTTCTATTCTGTGACCTTACAGCTATGAATTTTAGAAAATTTAAGTTTACTCATTGCAGGCAGGATAGAATTGAGTTTTGTCCACATTACATAATAAGCCTGATGCTTTTCTTGTCTTAGATATTAACTAACACCTTTCATCTCAAGTTAGCAAGCTAGGGTTTACCCTTCACAGTAACTACAAAAAAAGCAGTGATGGTAAATTGAATTTAATCTTGATCTGTTCTCAAACATGCATTTTTATACCAATTGAAGTTAAGTGCAATTGCTCAGCATGGATCCACCATGTTCCCTAAGTGAAATTTATCAATATATAATTCAATTACAACAATACAGCTGCAGACACCTTATTAATGCACCTGTTTGCCTTTCCATTGGGTTGTAAACTTAATTTTCACATTCCTATTATCTCTGCCCTTATTGTTTGCTCAGATTCTTTCAAAATCCATGCACCACTATGGTGGTACCACTGTGTAGGGCATACATTTAAACTTCATTTGCTGTTTAAAACTTCATTTTGTTTTCATTTGCCAGGCTTATTGAAATACTGTTCAATGCCTTCCACACTGCTGATGATTTTGCAGAAACTTCTTCAGGAAATTTCTACCTTCCTTTAAATATGCCTTTCAAAGATTTAAATACAGCACACAATACCGACGGCTTTGCATATAGCAATAGAGAACCTTACACATGATCAAGGACCTTTACTTGTGCAGGCAATTGCCTTGACTTCAGAAATATTACTGGAATGGGGATGTGTTGCCAAGATCACAATGCTATGTTTGAAGCATACATCAAATATTAACATGTGTTTAGATGATTAAATGGCTCATTGATTTTCTACCTTATCCATTGTTTTCTAAAGATACACCTGATAGTTTCCTCATCTGAATGTCTGAATTCATTACTCCGTTTTTCCTAATCTTCAGGACTTTTAAATTACAGCTTGCTTCAAATCAAGCCTGCAATCCTTTACCTGTAATTGAATATCTTGTAAAATCAAATCTCACTTCAAATACTCCTGTTCAGTGATTGTTTTTCATCATGTAAGTAATTTAAACAAGGATTTGTGTGCCATTCACGTTTTGAGTTTGACTGCTTTCCAGTAAAACTCAAAGCTTCATTCCTTTAACAATAAAACAGAATAATAAATTTTCCAGCTTTCAATACTTGGAAGCAGGTTGTTCCTGGTTTCCAGTTTGTTTGTATTTTAAAGCTCAGTGATTTTATGTAGAATTATTTGAAAAAACCTTAAGCTTATAGGCCCAAAAGAGAAAGCAAAGACGGGAATAACTTAATATTATTTGTGGCTGTTTTCCAGTGCTAATCAGCGACATATCTCAAATAATAGGGTGATAAATGGGTAAAGGCAACAGGAAAGTTAAGAGCACAAAAATAAGTTTATCATTTCCAAGCAGATGTTTACTAAAAGAAAAAAAATCTGCTTTTCTTCAAATGGATGATATTTTTCAGAGCTACAGATGCAGAACCTGAGAGCAGGTGTGAATGTGTTTAATGCTGCTTAATCCAAATTGTTTATACAGATTTAGGGCTGTTCCTTTTGCAAGCCTTTTGCAAGGTTTATCTGCTTTCACAACAGCTGATAGAGGAATTGTTTCCTTGCCTCTCTCTTCTCCAAAGCCAAAGATCCAGCCAATGGTTTGTGAGATGCAGAAGGCATCTTAGAAGTCTAAGTCCTGATGACTGTGAAGAAACTCAAAGGAACTGTAGAAACTTCATGCTAGTACAGCAGCAGCAGCAGAAAAATTTTCATGCTCTTCAGTGAGATTATCATCAATGCTTGAAATCTTAACAGCTGGTCCTCTAGCCTGTACTCAGGAAAAGAAAGGTTGAATTTTCCTTGGGAAAATGGATTTGAACAAATAAACAGACGTTTATATTTTACACACCAATATGTACCGATAAACATATTTAAGTTTTATTTTATCTTTTTTCTACTGGTCTTCAGAAATAATGATTTTTGTTAGTTGGCTCTGTTATGCTAGATTAATTTAATTTGAATTAAAGTTACAGAGTTTTTGCTAAATGCACTTTTTTATGTTATTCTTTTTCTCTAAAATACATGCAAGCACTATAAAAATGCGAAATCTGTTCCACTTAATCAAGAACAGCAACGTCTCCAACATACCTCCAACATATTATATGTAATTTCAAAGATAAAGGTCTTCTGCTTGCCAGTCTAAAAGCATGCTTCAGTCCAGATTGACCACAGCTGTAACTTCATCAGGGGATGATGCTGGGATTCTAAACCGCAAGTGCACAGCTCAAGCAGTTTGTAATTTTTTTTTCTCAAATTAGGAATGGCTTCCTAATAGGCTATTTTTCTGTCTGTTTTTATATCCAGCTTGGCCCAAAAAACATCTAAAATATACATGGAATAAGATAGATATTTCAGAAAATTGCTAGCTATGCTGCCACCTAGTGAATCTGTACCATCTCTGATAACACTTTTGTTCATTAAGAGATTTAGCTCCTTTTTCTCGAAGGCAAAAAAAATCTTTTTTTTAAAAGAATGTTTTCAATAACATAGCAGGCTAGAAATGTATAAAATGCATTACAGTTTCGTCTAAAATTTGGGTTGAAATAGCCAGATTGTAAAGTGCACTAACCATGGGGACTGTAGTTAATCAATACCTTTCTCCTGTAGGATTGTCCTTCAGAAATTAAAAGAATCATAATCATAAGGCCATTGTACATGTAAGTATCTGTTTCTAGTCTTTGTGTTCTCTCTAATGATTAAAACATCACTATTTTATCAGCCATCCTGGGTTTGTTCCTTCTCAAACAAAATCAAGGCACTTGCCATTTTCCTTAATCAACATGGGTTCTGCTGTAGCTGCAAGACTGAATCCATATGTTTTATCTAAAAATAATCTGCCCAAAAAGCATATCAGTCCCTGTTTGCAAACACTATTTTAAGGAAGAAAGAAAGAAAGAGTGCTTGGATTTCATGTTAGAAAATCACAAACTCAGTGGAGTTGATTTTTTTTTTTTGTCTGTTGTGCATCTGGCTACTGAAGGTGGAGGTGATGTGCCCTGAAAGAGTCTCACATCAGGCTGTTCTGCAGTCTGAAAGTCCCACCACCCTCAAATTGAAGATAGTCTAAATCCAGGTAATCTCTTTCCTAGATGCATAATTGTGCACTGTCATTCTGTGGTTTTCATTCAGTAAAGGATAATCAGAATAACTAAGGAATAGGCTGAGCAGGTTTAGAATGCTGGGGGTTTTAACATTTTAGAATGTTGGAAGGTCAATTCAAATTTGGATATCATCAATTTCTTTCATAATCCTGTACTGTATGGAGGATATAAATATATGTAATACTTCTGTATCTCCCCAGACTAATTTTCAATTAAGTGTGCGTCAGTACAGACACATTTGTGGCTCACAATAAAACCATTTCATATTGGAGATAAATTTATCATCTGTAAGTATTTTAAGGCTGTTTTAAAACATGTCTACAGTAAGTTAGCATTTAGGAAGCAGGGAGTGTAAGCCAGTGTGAGACTTAACAGTCTGAAACTTGAATAAGATTGAAGTTCATATGAAATTTAGATTGAGAGAAGCTGAACCCATACTTTTCAAGTCTTGTGTTTTATTTCCTAAGCAAGTTGTCTTCATACTAATGTACATACTCCTATACAGCCAGAGAAGTTTGTTTAGTCTTAGGGCTGCAGTATATACAGGTGGCCCTAATGGATCCAGCCCTTGAGTGCTTAAAACTTTCTCTAGAGACAGATTTTAGGGAAGCAGACTATTTTGAATGTTGAAGTTTCTGGAATATTTGGCTAGCAGCAGTTGTAGAAGGAATTAACCTAAATGGTCGGCCTTGCTTTGGGTTAATTTTAGCAGTTTTTTAGCCATTTTGCAGCTCAGTGAAAAGTGTCATCAGCTGGCATTCATTTCTCACTTTAGAGAGAAACTTTGTAACCACTTTTTTCCCCCCCCACTTTGAAAAGCTACTAATTAGCAGCAGTATGCCAGCAAGATACACAACATTCACCAGTATCTCAGCTGACTATTATTTTCTTCCTGATGCATCCACGATAATGTTATTAACAGTAATGCCTTACACAGCTATCATCCCTGAGTGGCTGTTCTGCAGGTGCTTATCTCCTAAGGATGGTGTACACTTGGCCACATTATTACTATTTCCTTGAAATACAATGTCATATGTACTGATTTCATTCGGAGAGTATCCAGCCACACTGCTGCATACAGCTGGTGTCATTTCTACCCTCCAGAAATAGGATCAAGAGCACTTCCAGAATCAACGACAACATTTGGGCAACATTGGCAACCCAACAGCAGGAGCAGGTGATTCTTGTCTCAGTGGGATGTCTGAGTCTTTCCTGGGTGAGAAGTTTGGGTTGGCAGTGGTGAAGTTTCAGTGAGGATTGGGTGCAGATTCTTGTGCAGTACAGTGATATGCTTGTCACCCTGAAGATGCCAGTCCTATAATTACCAAATTGTTGAGTTCAGGTGAGATTTCTGCAGATTCCTCTAATGAAATTGAAAGATAGAATGGCCAACCATGTGAGACCACAGAACATGTCAGACCTCACAGAGTCAGTTCTACACTGAAAATGCACTGAGGAGGCTGAAGGTCAGGTAAACTGAGGCAGAAAGGCAGCTACTGATTTGCTAGTGAAAGCATGTAATCTGAATCCAAGCCATATTACTATTACTACTAGTACTACCAGGGTCCCTAAAAACTGCCTTTGCCAGGACTGCCTGATAATAAATATAATCCAGTGCTACCATTCTGAGAGGAAAAGATGGAGAAGGTCTTCATGCCATACTGCTCAGGGAGGTGTTATTGCAAGTTTTCTCCTGATTACACTTGAGAGATGGAAAGACAGGGCAGAAATCAGTGTTGGTGAAGCAGCTCAGAATGTGGCATTATCTGAGTGAAAATTCTGGGTAGGAGGATCTGTGGTCACCAAAACTTACATGAGTAAGAGATGTTCAGTGCTGCATCAGATGAAGCCACACAAGGCAGGGGAGCAGTTTCAGAGGAAAAGGATGGGGGAGCATTGTATACTTCCCAGAATGTTCTCAGACTATTCACACTCTCCACAACATCACATTTCTTCATTCCTTAGCTGTGAACTTTTCTGTCCAGTCTCCTTGAACATTGCAGGTTGCCAGCAATGTGGTCCTGATGCTCTTCTCCTCAAACTTGAGAATCCACAGATACTTCTGTGCTAGGCAATCTTTTAGTGGCTCACTAAATATTCCTGGTTTTACACTCTGTTCCTCTTATTTGCCAGATGCTGAATGCCCAATTAGAGTTGTTATCATCACAAAAGACAGGCAGTAAGGTGGGAGGGAGAAGCATTTGGCAGCCACAGTTTTATACCTTTTGTGAGAAGAGACATTGCTGATTAACAAGTGCCTATTTCAAAAGTCCTAAATGGAGAAAAGCAAGGTACACACTGACATCATCCACTAAAATGCTCCCATTTTGCAATCTTCGTGTTGGAAAGGCCAGAACTACCGATTCTGAAATGAAAAACATAGTGATTCTGATGCTGGAACTACAACAGAGTGCTTTCATGTGCAAAAGTTTCGTTTTGTACCCCCTGCAGACATGCACAAAATTTACATCGACATGAACAGAGTTACAACAACTTTTGAAATTAGAAGGTGTGGTGACCTAAGCCTGTCACCTTTTCAGTGCCTTCTTATTTGTGCGTGCTTAGGCATTCAATAAGCAGGACACCAGCTGGAAGGGCTGGGTTTTGTATGAGACACATCCACCCACACACACACACTACAGAAAGCCATCCAGTTGTCCTGCTGAAACACAAAGCTTTTGTGCTATGAAACCCAAAAGGCCCCTCACCATACTACTCCACAGAGCTTTACAGGATACCCTATAAATTTCTACGCACTTTTAAAAGAGCATGGATCAAGTTTTTGCGTTTTTCTAAATATAATAATAATAATAATCATAACTTAACATCTTCACTGTACACAGAGCAGACAGGAAAAAGAGGGCACTCTTGTGAATGCAGAGCAACCAGACATCCAGCTCCCCCATAAGCAAGACTTAGTGCAGAACAAGGAGATGGATTCTGTCTAGTGGCCTGGTTAGGCACAGAAAATCTTTAAATGCATGAGCATGAATGATCCCTCCATGACATAAGCAATATTCTAGATAAGAGTGAGAAAGACTCAGTTTGAGTCTATTGAGAAAGTTAAACGTAATATTTATAACAAAACTCAAATCTGACCAGATTCCCACCCAAAACAGGACTATCATCCCAAAATCTGACAGATGAAGAAGTCTTGTCTGTATTCTTCTTAGAGAGCTTTGTATGACAAGGACACGGTTTTTAGGTGACTGTCACCAGGCTCCATTCTGATCCTGAGATCTTCTCCATATTGCAGTATCTTGTACCCTTTTCCAAACCACAGGCAGGACTGTCACACAAATAAATACTTTTCCAGTCCCACATAATAATAAACAAAGAGCTAGGTGCTATTTTTTCTCTTTTTGTTCTTGGGACACTGTGCTAAAGTTTTTCCAGTGGTCCCACATTGCAGGGCAGACATGACTTTGCAAGGAAAACACTGTTTTCAGAGCTTTGTAAAGACCATTGCTATGAAGATTTTTCAAAGGAACAAATCCTCACCTCTTCCCAAAAGACAAGGATGCAAGTGGCTTATTGCTTTGTGTAAAACATATTTTGAGGATGAGCAGCCTGGCCTACTGAAAGGTGTCCCTGCAAATATCAGAGGCTTGAAACTGGATGATCTTTAAGGTCTGTTTCAACCCAAATCATTCTATGATTTTATTATTTTATTAAATTCAGAGTGCTTTCAACTGCAGAGAAAACTTTCCATCAGGAGATGGTATGTAGTTAGGCTCAGAAGTGTAGAGGTTCCATGAACGAAGTACCCAGCCAGTCATGTCAGGGTGCCAGCCTTTTCCAAAATAGATATTAAAGCTATAATGTTAAATAAATGCAAATTTCTTCCATGATGCAAGACTGGAGGATATCTGCACTGCTTAATATTTCATAATCATTTTTGAGAAATTGAACAAGAGTTTTGTAATAAATGCAGACAGCAAAACCTGATCATAAAGCTCAGAAGACTAGAGGTAAATTCAGAAACCTCTTTGTAATCAAGTGATGTAAAAGTGACCTAGTTATGGTTGCCACCAGCAAAATAAAGTGTTTTACAAAAATAAAGGAAAGAAAATGGATATTTTAATTTATCTACCCTTGAAGTAGATAAGTATCAGCTGGGTTTGGACTGAAAGAGTATGTACACTACATGCAAACTGAAATGTCAAGGCTTAAAACAACTTGTAATCTGATTACTTTTCCTTTAAATTTAGTAATTAATTCTAAATTAATATTTTTTATGTAGCAGTTTAGGCAGTTTATAACTTTTAAGGCATTTTATCATTGAGACAGAAAAGGCTGGTCCTAAATACCAAGACTACCACCCTGTCAAATTTCAGATCATATTATTTTAATGTCTTCTTTCTGAGAACTAAAACAAGCTTCTAGCGAAATTATTTCGCCTCAAGGTTTTGGTCTCCAAAACCCATTTGTACAGCGCTGGTTTAACATTTAGGTTACCCCGTTTGGAGTCAGTATTTGGATTTGATGACCCTCACATATCTCTGTGACTCTATGATCCAAGTCTCTTTTCTGAAATAGACTTCAGGATTTTGCAAAGTTGGGTTGTTTTTTCTCTTCAACCTGAAATAAATATAATCCCGCTGCTGACTTTAACATACAGAATATTTGGGAGTAGACATCATATTTTTTCCAGATGTAGAATTACTGGAAAAGTTTTGTGCAAAGTTAATTAAATATTATATCCTTGGACTAGAGGTGAATCATGTTTTCTGATAAAACTAGTAACTCAAGGCTTCAAAACCCCAGGAGCATTAGGAAGTCTGTGCTAATAATAAATTGTTTTGACTGCAGTTGATGTCTTAGTATGCATATAAATAAATTAATTAATAAGAGAGCCCACTGAGATTATAGCGAAACCAATTAACGCATAATTTTGCATGTAATTAGGAAAATGCCAGTCATTGAAAGAATAACTGGCAACTGTCCTGCATCAGAGCTTTAGCAGCTAACACATGGCTTAGTTTATTTATTTCTACCAGAATACTGGAGCAGTTTCCATGACCCCCATGTATGTTAAGAATAAGAGTAAGTAAAATGATAGCTTTAGGCTCTCACTGCTGATAAAACTATGGAACTTGCCTCCATTCTTTCAAGCAACAGCTCGTGTTCTTTTTATTGGAGAAGCATAACTTAAAAGAAAGACCTGCTCTGGGAATATTCAAAGCATCTATACTTGAGAAGTTAGATCTCTCTTTCTTTACTTTACCAGTACTGTAATTATCAGGGCATCAGATACTGTTTATGCTACTGAGATATTTGATTTGTTCTTATGCAGATTATTTTTGTGTGAGTTGAACTTTTCAATAAAAGTAAGGGAGAAAATCTATCCCCACTGAAATGCTGTTATCAACTGTCATGATTTTTTTGCCAAGGAAAATCAATTCACCACCTCTTGAAGGTGTTACACACTGTAACAGTCACAGGGATTTGCTGAACACAGCAATGTGGACAAAGTTTTTATATGTGCCATGGAGACTACACAGCTCTAATTCAGTGTTGCCACACTAAAGTCCAAAGTCTCAGGTGTATTCCAAAGTAGCTTCTGATTGTAGCACTTCATTAAGTACAAACCGTCAATTACATGCAGTACAGGGCCTAACAACATGCTTCCAGGTCTTTGCTCCCTTGCTTCAACAAGAGCTGAATATGAAATATTTTTGGTAATTGTCAGAGTCAGTGACATGGGAAACATCGGTAGAAAAATTATGCATTGCATTTTGAACAGTATTTATAAAATAAGGCCTGGTTTTCTGCAGGAAAGGATACAGCAGACAAGCACATGAACATAGGGGTTTTTTTGCTCGGAAGTCCATGAAACCCAGCAGTTTATTATTGTTGACTCTTTCAAAAGACAGAAGGGCACTCTTCAACCATACAGTATCCGAATTGGAGGAAAATAACTAGAAAGGACTGTCAATAAAAACTGCAGTAAAATCCCTGCTTTGTTACCACGTACTTATGTTGAATAAGGCTGTTAGCTCCAACAGTGTTCTATGATACTTTTTACTGTGCCAAAATTCTATAAAGTTTAGTCATGCTTTGATTTAATCAAAACCATCAATGCAATTCTTTTTACTTTATCCTTCCAAATGGGGAACAATAGCTAGTTATTTCCAAAAACTCCTGCTGTAAATAGGATGAAATAACAACATTGCACACACACACACAAACACAGGCAGCTGGAGGTATATTCAGGGACCTGTTTCCTGAAATTTGTTGTCTGTACAGCAAAGAAGGATGAGGTGGTTGTGAAACAGTTCTTAAACTAACCCAGTTTATAGCTCAGTATTTTAAAGTAATGCAGAATTATCTGTGACTTCTTTCCTAATTCGCTATCCTAGCAGGGACATGAATTATTGAGATATTGGTAAAAAAGTGTTAATCTCTTTGGAGCAGGTTGGTGACAAGACTTTAATGTCAAGAGCTCCTAAGAGTCAAAACTGGAAATATAGCTCATCATTTCCTCTCAGTAAAATTAGATTTGTGGATAGCTTTGTGAGACACAATTGACAATATAGTTGATAATATGTATCTCTACAAACATTTCTTAAAATGATAGAATAGGAATGATAGAAGTATTGTTGTATGGCAGCATTTGAAACTTCATTTAGTAGTCACTATGCTACCCTTTGATTGCCTTGATTAAATTTTTAATTATACAAGTAACAACAATCCACATTGATTATTTTTAGCCCTTTAAGATACAGCTGAGTTTTAGACACTTCATAAGTTTTAAGACTAAAGATACATTCAGCCATCTGATCTTAATATCTACATCTCTGGCAATTAAGATCACACACAACCCTTAGTTGATGTAGGACAGGACAACAGGAAGGACAAAGCAATTCCGAGGTGGTCAGGTTTTTCAGTGGAAAAAAAGCCCCAAACTTGTCGTGTGCTGTGCTCTAGAAACAGCCCTGCATGGTATTGGACTGGCACAAGCTCTGATGGGACATCTGAGCTCCAGCACTACAGCAGCCCAGACCTCGAGCTGTGACGGGAGGATGACTAGAGATTTTCAGGGTCTTATTAGAGATTCTAAACTCCCAACTACACTTAGGCAAGAAGATATGAAAAGGAAACATCTGGCTGCATTTATAAGGAACACAAGATTTGCAAGTGTAATGTGAGAAATTCCAAATGCCAGAGACTGAAATAATTCGAGTTGCCTGGTAATGCTGATTTCCCCCTTCACCCTTTACCTATTGCTAAAGACTAGCTCATCCACATCAAAATGGTAATGAAACCTGTCTGCTCACTGGAGTCCAACAACTTAAGGTAAATGCTGTAGGAGGAGTTCAGCCCTGGCTTTATATTAAAGTGGCTGTGAATACATTCTGTTCCACTGACTCTTTGAAGCCAGGGAGCAACCAGTTGCCAAGCACCAGTAAGATGTGGCTGAAGCAATGAGTGCCTAAGAGACTGCCCCAGCCTTTTCCACTGCAAACGTGTAAATGGAGGCCCACAAGACTCATACCAAGCCTGTAGACTGAATCTGTACTGCACTGGAGTTGGATCTGACAAACACCCCTTTTTCAGAAGACTGAGCATGAGTGGACAGCAGCAGCAATATCACCTTCAGAAGAATAGAGAAACCACTGTATTATCCATTGCCCAGGGCTCTGGGATCAATAAGACACGAATGAAATGAAATATCTGGAGAATCCCAAAGGCAAGTCTAACCTGCAGGAAAACCTTCTTTGCCTCATTCAGCCCTTACCTGACATTCTTACCAATATAACTTGTAAGAACTGCTGCAAATACAGAATCAATGTGCCTCTAACAATGACAGAGATTCTCACTCAGCATCTGAAGTCTCAGTCAGGCCCATTGTGAGAAACAGCCATGGTGATTGAAGGTATCCTGACTGCAGTGCCCGTGATTGCCTCCTGCATAGCTGAACTGGTCTACAGGAGTACCCAAACAGCTGAGGTTTGACAGCTTCCCAGCTGAGAAACAGTAAGTACCTGGAAATCATGCTTCACATCTTTCCAAAACAGCTGTTTGTCTACATCCTTAATAAAGCTCGTCACTAGTCCAATAGGTATTTTAGGCCAAATTCTTACCAAGTGAGTGAAAGCACTGAGTCATGCACAGAGATAAAATCCTAAAGTAGCTCCACAGGTACTTGGATGCTTTGCAGTTGTGCATTCTGTAAGGCCAAAGCCTGTAACCCTGTGTGTTTCCAGCTGAATCTGTTTCTATTACAACATTTTAATGCTTGTATTATGTACTGCACTGGCAAAATTAGCAACTGTAGGAGCAATAAATCTTATCATAATCTTCCACATAATCAGTGTCATAATATTTCTCACACCTCACTGAGTCTTGTCTCTACAGCTCTGCCACACCCTGCCTGATGAACCGTGTATACCAAAGTATGTTTTCTCATGCTCAGCCAGTGTATAAGTAAATACAAATAATGTACAATGTATATGGCTGTTCGGGGCATGCATTTACTTAAAATTATTAGTCTTTTAACAGTGAAATAATAGTGCTCTACTTTGGACACATGTAGACGGATTTCTCACCTCTTTTGGTGTTGTGTGGCTTCTGACTGCCTGCAATGTAAACAAGACCTACAGTCAGAAAAGACTTATTTATAAAATGTGTAGGTTTAGGAGCCACAGAATGAGTGAAACAAAGATAAATTGGTGAACTCTTACATTTTCCCACGTATATTGTAACTGCTTAGATTAAATCACAAAGCTGATTTCTTTTAGTATTTTGGAAAGGAAGTTTAACTTCATTAATGCACTATAAAAGCATAGCACAACTGTGATGTGGCTGCTTTGATACACGGTACCTTCAACCTGTAGAAAGATGTTTACTTGCCCTTGAGAGCCTCACTCCAGCCCCTCTCCTGGAGAAGGCATTTAAGCTGAGATCACTCCTTCTCTGTTATATCACTACTGACATGTCCTCCCCTCCAAACAACAATCCCACCCCATCTTGTAATGGGTGGCAGTCCGAAGGTTTAAAGCATACCTCCAAATCCCTACTCTGCCTAATCTGAAGCAGGGATTTAAAAGCAGTTTCATGTGTCCTATGTGCTAACCAAGAGGCTCTGAGGTGGCTCACAGTGAAACTGAGAGGTTCCTCTTCACATAAATAGTTCAGAAATCCTGAAAAGCACAAATTGCAGCCATCAACAAAAATGTAGGCCCAATAATTGACACACTGTCTAAGGATACGATCTTGCTAGATCCTTAGACAAGAAAACTTACACATTTTCACTAGAACAAAGGTTTATACACTTACAGGAGCTTTGGAGTGGGGTTTTCTTCATGGCATCATAAATTTGCATGGCTGGAAGAGAGGCCAAAAGCAGGAGGAAGAAGTCCTCTGAAGTCAGCTTGTGAATCCTTTTACTTATGACATGATTATACATTATCTCAACAAAATAGGAATTTACAGATATTCAAACTTTCCAGTTCCCTATCTCCATTGTGTAGGTAGACGTTATTGATTATCTCTCCATTAATGAAAGAACATAGTTGAACACAGAACATTGAAGTAACATTCTGTATCAGATGTGGAGTGGTTACATGGTTACGTGGTTACTTCTTCCTCTGGGTATGATGAGGAGACAGCAGCACCCAGGCAGTGGGCAGAAATGACTGGTTTAGTGTGGTAATGTTGTAAGGAATGGGCTGTGCATGCCCTAAGTATCAATGAACAAAATAAATACATTTACCATGTGGGGACATCTTTTTTGAATTAGTGCACGTTACTTAGCTCGTCCCCGAGAACACCTTGAACAAAACAAGTCTGAACCAATGGATGCCAAATTAGTTAAACTGTTGCTTCTAGTGTATAAAACAGGCCTATGAGACAGCCTGTTTTGATTTTACCATTTAACTCAATTACACCCACCTCACCTGGCTTCATATGCCAACATAATTCTTTAATACAAAAATCTGTGACTGACTGGAGCTGTCATTATTTAATGAATAGTACAAACCAAAAAGTGTGCGTTGTGAAATGTGTTAAAGCTTAAATTATTCATCATGGTATTCATATTTATGTGATGAATAAACTGGAGGAGTACTGTCAGTGGTTAGTAACATATGATTCAGCAATCCTAAATCTGCTAAAACAGGAATCCAGAAGTGCTAGGTGACAGCAGGCACTGTTTAGCAGTGAGGCTCCACTCCTGAACTCAGTAATTCCTAAAAGAATTCAGTATCTCTTTCCAGGAGGTGCATGGCTTGTCCTGCTCAGGAGTGTCCTGCCCAGTTCGCTGCAGGAGGAGGGAAGAGCGACTGTAGGAAAGGCAGCCGTGCCCCTAGTCAGCCCACGACTGTTTGTCACTACAGCTGAAGCCAAACAAAACCCAAAGGTGTCTTTGCTTGAGCAGGTCACACCTCGTTCCTGTGCTCCAAACACGTTCTCTTGCTTTAGTCTTTCAAAACGCTGATGAGCTGCCAGCATTCTATTGACTGACTATTTACAAGGTGCAGCAAACTCCAACTTTCCCATCTCACCGTGACCATCTGAGAAGGGGCCTCTGGGCCAAAACTGAGCTACACAGGCACCTCGTTTACCAACGAGGACACTTTGTTCATTTCAGGATTTGCTTGTATGTCTTCCCAATAACTCACTCCTCTACCTAGCTGATTCATCCTACTGATTGCATGGCAGGAGAACTCCAAAATTTTGCTGAGGTTCTTGTTGCTTTGCTGCCTGATAAACATTTCTGGATAAGGCTTGTAGCTCTTTTTGAGGTTGGGCTGTCTCGGACATGTGGCTGTGCCTGATGATGGTACATTTCTCAGAGATCCTTCCCAGCAAGAGGTACGGTCCTGACTTTGGGCATAATTGAGTCACTGCTTCACAAAATCTTACATTGACAAAACATGGCTGAAAAATCTAACTTTGAGTACAAGTTGTAATATATAATAATATATATGTACATATTACATATATGTAATATATAATAATAGCAATTAAAGCAACAAAATCCAAGCAATATTTTATAACACCTTTTGTATACTGAAGGTGTAAGAGCTGTATAAGCCACTTACTCATGGGGAAAACATGTAAATGCCACATATCCATATGGGAGCCCCAACTGATGTCATAGTTCAGCTATACAGACACAGTTAAGGATATGCATAACTTTCTAGACATTGGCCAGGCCGAATAGGTTTCTGTATCCATCCCTTGGGAACAAGAGAAAGCAGCTTTGTCAAACATTAGCACCTTTGAGGATCTGCCAGCTGAACCACTAATAAAATGTCACCAAGCATTTTCCATCAGAATACACTTGGTAAGTTGTTATATTCAGCTGGCATTAAGCATTTTTTGTAAGGTCACTGCAACTGACTGCCGGTTCAGCTCTCTGAACTGGTCTGTGGCTCTGCACAGTGGAGCAAACAAATAATAGAACCTTGTATCCATCCTTCTCAGCAATTAGTGGATCAGCCTTGGTTTTTTGAGTATTCCCCATCTTACTAGTCTTATTTACTAGAGAAGCTTGAAGAGTAGCCTTTCAAGAAGCAGAGCCAGTATAATTCAAGCAAAACAATTTGACAGAAAGGAGATAGGTACATGTCTCAATTTTTTTTCGAGGTGGACTACTACTACTCACACTTTGGGTTTCTGGCCTAACTTTACAAACCAATGCTCCATTAAGATAGAAACCTTCACTGTTCCAATGCTTTGAAATAAGGATTAATGTACACCATGATAAACCACAGATACGATTCCACCATCTATTTTCACACAGTTGGCCAGGGAATTGGTTAAAGACATTGATCCATCCAAAACCCACCAAAACTTGATGTTTTCAGTTTAGTCTGCACTGTTGATTGCATGACCACATGAATGGCTGGAGAGAAGGGGGCTGGATAGTGACTGCCAGTTTAGGCTGGGGGGAATTGCAGCAGTGCGGGGCTACAGTGCCTGACATCTCTGTATTGCCCAGTGACAACAGCTGGAGTCCTCCAGTAAGCCAGCAAGCAGCGACATGAGCATCACAATACTCATGGCCCTGGTGGGAAATTTGTACTTTGGGGAGAAAAGAAAAGTCAAAGTGATATCACTTACAAGATGAATTTTTTTTATTCTTTAGTCTTCTGGAGCAGTGTCCATGTCATACTGACCATCTTCCGTTTGATTGCTTTCTTTTTGGTACATGAAATTTCATTTTTGTGATTAATAAATTTTTAACCTCTAGTTCATTTTTTTTTCTTGTTGTCACTGTCCAGTAACATTGAATTTTTATTTGATACAGTTTTCCTAAAGGTGTGTTGGTTTTGCACTAGCTGGTTTTCAGTAGCAGGGAGTCCCAAAGATAGCTCCTGTGGGAAGCTGCTGGAAGCTTCCATCATGTCCAGCAGAGCCAATCCCTGATAGCTCTGAAGATGGACAAGCTGCTGGCCAAAACCAGGCCAATGAGAGAGGTTGGTAACACCTCTGTGATGACACATTTGAGAAGGAAATCAAAACAAAGTCACAGGTGTTTCTGCTAGTCAGGGAAGAGGAAAGACCATGTAAGAGAATCAACATGGCAACCCTAAGATCAGTGGAGAAGGAGGGAGAGTGGGTGCCCCGGAGGCTGGAGCCAAAAATCCTCTGCAGGCTGTGGTGCAGACCATGGTGAAGCAGCTGTGCCCCTGCAGCCCATCAGGTCCAAGGAGGATGCAGAGATCCACCATGCCAGAGCAGGTGGATGCCTGGAGGAGGGTGTGATCCAGTGGAAGACCTGGTAGGGAGAGAGAGCCCTTGCTTCCAGGCTGGAGCAGCCTGTCTTTGGAGGACTGCACCCCATAGAAAGAGAGACCCATGTTGCAGCAGTTTTGGGAGGACTCCCATGGTGGAGAGTTCACGTTGCACCAGGTGCGGTTTGGCTGCTGCTTGTGGGAAATGGACCCACAGGAAAAGTTCATGGAGAACTGTCTCCCGTGGGAGGAACCCCACATCCTCAGAGGGGAAGGACTCCTCTCCTGGAGCAGTAGAAGAAAATCTCAGTGATGGTCCAAAACCCCCACACCCTATCTCCCTGCACTGCTGGTGGGAAGGAGGGAGGGCTGGGGAATAAGAGGTGTTTTAAGGGCTTATTTTACTTCTCATTATCCTCCTCTGATTCTGTTAGTAATAAATTCACTTTGCAACCCTAAGTTGAGCCTGTTTTGCCCTTGAAGTATTTTTTTTTCTCCCAGTCCTTATCTCAACTCATGAAGCCTTTTTTAACCCTTTTTCCTCTCCTCTTCCCAGCTGTGGCATGGGAGGGTGAGAGAGAGACTCTTGTGGGTGCCTGGCATTGGGCCAGCATCGAAGCATGACAAAAGGATAATATAAAAAGCTTTGGTTTTACAGGGCCTTCATTTCCAGAAGGTTTTCTTTAAAAAAAAAAAAAAAAAAAAGCATTTACAGCTAATGTATTATTTCGTCTCTTGTGCACTGTTGCCAGTGATAGCAAGAATGGCATCTCATTTACATTACTATCAAATCACAGTCAAATGAACTTTCTTCCTTTCAAATTGCAAAATAACTTACATGCCTGTAACTGAGACAACTTGGTTCTTGTGTTGTATCTTGCTGTTGAGGTGGGACAACTCATTTTTCCAGTAGTACTGCAGATAGTACAGATGAAAATATTTTTAAAGTTCATATGGCAAAAACTTGAATACTAGAAATGGCATATTTAATCAGAAGCATGTGTATTAAGGAGAGAGACGAATTTTTAATAATATTCTTCAGAGTTAATTCTTGCAGCAGAGGGATTTGTCTACTTGATAAGCTCAATGGAGGGACCTGTTTGTAACCCTTGAAACTTCTCTTAGCTCTGATCAAATTTTGAAAGGTTTGTCTGGCTTGTTTCCCTCTATCTACAGCTGACGAATGGATGTGCACATTTCCTTCCTAGATCTTCTTATATAGCCTTTCTCCTAGACAGTATGGGTTTCCTCTTGCATCTGCTGTATGTTTGCATCTCTCCTTGTCTTGCAGCTGCATGTGTCTTCCTCTGAGTGGCATAGAAATGAGATCTGGTGTGTTGACTTTAAGATTTGCTCCTTCACTGATATTGGAGTTTTTCCTCCCTTTCTTTCAGGCATCTCTGCACTATGGTTCATGCTAGCATAAATGCCTGATAAATGACAGCAGTATGGTGTTGGCATTTTCTTCAAGGGATGGGGAAGGTGACAAAAGTGTCAGAGTCAGAGTCTTTCCCTATAAGTTATTGAAAAGGTTTGTGGACAACTGATATTCTTTTCATGATAATTCAGCACTGAGATTACATACACGGTCTTCAATACCTTTGTTTGAAAATATTTTTAATTGTTTTAAAAAATAGGTTGCTTGTAAGAGGAAAGAAAGTAAAAACATCTTTGTAATGCATTTGAAGATGAAGCCAAATTAAGAGAGCGTAATATTGCACACGGGGTACTTAGCTTATAACTTTGGTATGCACCAACTCCTATTCATCACACTTGTAACTTTGAGACCTGGCCCTGTGCAAAATGTGCCACACAGCTGTGATGTATAGATGTGCACACATCACATGCCTTACACATTCCTTTAGCGCTAAAATGTGCTAAAATTAACCATAACTCTGACCTCGGTGAAAACCTCATAGAAGCCTGTCAAGAGTTGTGCTATTTGTAGTCTGGTGCCAGAGGCTCTCTCAGGTCAACAAGGGAGGTAAATATCATAACTCATTCATCATGTTTCAAGTGCTTTGATATATTGGCTTATTCATTTAGAAGTGTCACTTCAAGATTATGGCAGCTGTGGACAAGCTGTGGGGTAATTTGGTGCACATGCAGTATGCATCTCTCACACTATCTCTTGCTTCTATGTAACCAACTATGTGAGCTGAAATCTGTACCATTGATAGGTCTTTAGCGTGATCTGATTAAAACCTGAGATTTTTATCCTTCAGTTCTGAAGAATTTTATAGTAAATAGAAGTGTCGTCCTGTTACGGTCTAAGGAAAAATAATATTCACTGATTTCATTACTTAATTTCATTAACCAGGACTCATTAAATCCTAATTATAGTTATTGACCCCAAATGTATCAAGAAATGAGTCCAAGTGATTGGCTGTATTACTAACAAACAGAGATCACTCATGCTTAGAACTGTTCTGAATTTGACTTGAAGTTATGCTGTAAATTGCTGTCTCTAAAATGTTACTGTTGTTGGGTTTTTGTTGTTCTGATTTATAAGACTTGATTGAGGAATATAAATATTTACAAGTTTCACCACATTAAACACAGGTTTAAATCCTTTGCTGGATAGTCTTTTGATGCTACTGTAATAAATAGAATCATTAATGAAGACCAATATCAGCATCTGTGCTCAGTCCTTATTGTCTCCATAACGCTGCTGTAAGACTGATGTGTTCTTTTTCTGGTTGCTTTATCTATATACTTTAGCAGATGCAAGTAACTGAAATCATTTTTTGAGAAGCATTTCAAAGTATATATATGTTTCATGACCCTTAGTGCATATAATCTGATGTTTTTTCAAAACAGCCTCTCAACTACCATCACTTCCCTCAATAAAGTGTGCATTTCCCTGTGCAAGTGACCATTTTGCTGTAGAACTAGCCACCCAGGGCTAAATGTGCATATTGTTGTGCGTGTCTGGAGCTCACTTGGCACTTTTTGAAGGGTTGGTGTCTGCCTATCTGCTTTGGAAGAATTGTTCTAGGGCCTTCGTCTTCTTATAGGATGAAGAACTGTCTTTTCCAAAATTTTAATGTATCCCTCTCCTCTTACACTGCTTGGTTGATAAGGGAAGTGTCTTTCTGCTTTGCACCCGGTTTTATTTTTCAAGTTTTTTCAAGACTTTTTTTTCTGCCCTACTCTTTGCAAGGAAGTAAGGAGTGTGACAGAAAGGTGTGATTTTTAATTTACACCAGAGTTCTCAACAAATAATGACTTTTCACACCCTGCTCTTGTTGCTTAGCCTGCGGGAGGAGTTGTATGGCTACTGTTGTCATATCAAATTAAATCCACTCATGTAATTCAGAAAGGCATTCCTCTTAAACTTAACCCTTTTAAGTTGCTGAAGTTGACAGGCATAAGATTGTAGGCTGAAGTGTCTGTCTTTTGGAGGGTCACCGCTGTTGAAGGATGAAAATTGAAATGTTTTTATTCAAGGAGATTTTTCTTTTTCTTTTTTTTTCCTTTACTTTTGAGTGCTGGTGAGGTTTCTTAGGGTGAATCCTCATGTTAGCCTGGAGTTCGCTGCAGGGTCAGGATATGGAAGGAAATGTTTGACCAACAATGCCAGACACTCGTATACTTGTCTGAAAAACTGACTCCGGTAATGTTGTTTTGCTGTGGATTGCAAGCATGATCATGGAGCACTTGGTGCTCCTTTAGGTCAGTAGAGCTAAAACACATTAATAAGAAAATCCCTGTCTGAGAGAGTTTTCTGCTGCTGAGAAGTTTGCAGTGTGGAACAAGATGTGTCTTTATAAGTAATCTTCCTCTGGGGAGGTCACTGTTGGTTCTGGGATGTGTTGCACCCCCTCATCATCCAAGTGAGTCCTTCAGGCAGGGGACACACGGTATGTGCAGGATTCATCCAGAGGGTGGATGCACCCGTCCCAGCTGCCCCAGAGACTGTGCCTTCCCAGGACACCCACTGCATCCTCCCAGGCACCACTGGAGCCTGGAGAAAGGAACCAGCACATAACAGGAGGAGCAGTCTCCTCCCTTTCACCTTTGCTGTCCCTAGCTGTTGGTAATTCAGGGTTAAGAATTTGCTGGGTACCTGCCCTGCGAGGTGGTGCAGAGAGGGTTAAGGTGCTTGATTGACTGTAAGCATGGATGTGACAGACTCTTATCTGATGGTGGGGTGGTTTGTTTTTTTTTCCCTTCTGTAAAATGTCAGCCATTTCCTGATGAGCCTGATGGTGGTGGTGAATTTCACACCTTTTTTCTTCTCTGTGTGGAAACCTGGGTGTTAATGGTACTGGAGCAGGTCGTGTTTTATAAGGGATGAGGCTGCCTCAGAACAGAGGGAAACCAGGGACGGGAGAGGAGGTGGGTGAGGAAAGGGATCCAAGGAAACTGCCTCTTACAACAGGCATTAGCTGGATTATTTTGCATTATTTTTATTCAGAGCATGTAGATATATAATTTGCTAAGTGCATTTTTTTTTTGCTATGAAACGTTGGAGTTTTTCTTAGAGTTCAGCACAAAAATAATCCCCTCTTTTCATTTCAGAGGGAAATTTAGCATTGCAACAACTGAAGATGGAAAGTTGGTCGGTAGAGCAAGTCTGCAACTGGTTGAAACAGAGAAATTTAGGAGAACTAGTTCCTAAGTTCCGTGGTAAGCATTTTTGTTGTTTAGAGGGGTGGTGGTGGTGTTTAGTATTTCGTGCTATGCATTTAATTGGCACTGCCTACCTTGTTTTGGTTTGAGGCGTGTGTGTGTATGCTAACTTCAGACTTTTGTAGAAATTTATTAGGGTGAGAACTGACATAGTTCATATGTTGATCTGATAAACCAACGTAAGTGTACAGATTTGTTACAAAATCTGAGAAGTCCTGGAGGATGAGATTAAGCCTGTTTATAAATAGAGACACTTCAAATCAGAGCTGGCAGTTTAAAAGTCTTGACAGGGCCTATTTTATGTTGCATGAATCTTTTGAAATAATGCAAATGTAGTGTGCAAATGTTTTATGTCTGAGTATAAAGACACTCTACAGAAGCGTGCACAAGGACCTGTTATGTGAACAACCTATTTCTTGTGTACTCTGTTAAAAGCTTGATTTCCTTCATCAGAAAGTAACAGCCTCCTGTGGTTCAGACAAGGCCTGATTTAAAGCATTAAGATAGTCACCTCACTACTTCTGTGTGTTTTGCACTTGGCTTTTTGCCAGGAAATGATATCTGGCCAGTGATTAGGACTCCTGGCACTGCTTGCGAAAGAATGGTGACAGCTGAAGATGACTGTCAGCAGTACAAAGCATCTTTCCCTTTGACCCATCTTCCATCATCATGTTTTTAGGCATATAGAATGTAACTGTAACTATAAAGCTATTTTACAGTAATTCTTTTATCCCCTTCAATCTGCAGAAGAAGAAGTAAGTGGAGCAGCTCTTCTGGCTCTTAATGATCGTATGGTGCAGCAGCTGGTGAAGAAGATTGGGCACCAGGCAGTGCTGATGGACCTGATTAAAAAATACCAGCAACAGAAGAGTGGGCTGTAATCCCTTACATACTGCTGTGAAACAGCTTCTCAAAAATTTCCAGAAGTAGTCAGTGGGTGAGTTTGTTCATGGCACATCAAATACTAGTCTGAGTATAGTTGTGCTCTTTTCATGGCATTTTAAAACTGTCATTTACTAGCTCTTCAGCTGTACCTGGTTTTCTATATTTTGAGTATCTGTAACAAGTGTGAAATGTAAAATTAGATTCATACCTTGAAACAGGTTTTCAACAGGGCATCAACATTCCTGAACCACGCCATTAATTAATTTAAACTTCCTTCATATCCAGTTCTAGGACTTAGTTCTCATTTGGATGAAGCACTGCCCAACTTTCATTATAGCTAAGATTTTCTCTGTTTACAATATTAAGATTTTGAAGAACTTTCAAATGCTTGCAAGCCTTGGAGTAAACTAATGATTTAGCCAGAGATAGTATTTGTGTCACAGGTCTGTTGAAAGTCACTTTATCAAAGGAAACCCTGTATTTGGTCCAGATGTAAGAATTTAATAATCCCACAGTGGGAGTATTGAAATTTATTGTGAAACTAGATAGGTTTTTAGAAAACAAGTTCCAGGGAGATTGTCCTCAATGATTGTTCTGGCTCTTGGTTGAGCAGGTTTTCTTTCTTTGTTTGGGGTTTCTTAGGGGAGGGAGCAGGGGGCAGAGCTTATGGGGTGTTTCTGTTGGGGGTACTTGGATGAGGAGTTTGTTGATTCTCCCATCCTTCCCCTCCATTCTGATCTATTGTAAGTCTTGCAGGGTTATGTTTTTCTGAATGTCTCAACTGAGGAGAGAAATCCTGACCTCTAAGTGATCCCTTTTAAAGCCAAGAATCCTGGCTGTTGAGAAGGGCTTGCCATGGATTCAAAATGCATTTTTTTCAAAGGAAAGGACTCCAGCACTAAGGCTGCATTAGTCACAGTAGGATTAATCCCAGAGGATTAGAACTACAGAGCATTTGCCTTCATCCAAAACGAGTCCAGGTTGTACACTCTGAGATGATTAACAGCCCAAACAAAAGCGTGATAAACAAGGATAACTGAATTACTTCCAAACAACTTGAGCTCATGAGCAGAACAAAACTGTTCTACCCATGTAGATACATCCTCTTGTCCTTGTGGAAATATTTGTGAAATTCCTTAGGTAAATGCTCCTGCACCATTGGAGGAAAGGCGATTGCAGGAAGAAGACCAAGCCTCTGCATGTAAGATTTATCACAGGCCTGAAGTATGCAATCACAGCCAGTCCTCAGTTCCCTGCACCAAGGGCCTGCCTATTTGATTTACAGGAAACTCCTTCTTTAGGGGCAGAGGTGTCTGCTGTGAAGAAGACTGCTGTGTATAAGTCCTGTACTTCATCCAAAGTGTGGTAGATAGACCATGATTTCATCAGGGAGCTCAGAAGAAAACATGTCCTTGTGCTTAGGGCAGTTAGAATGTTGCTTTGGATATTTAGCTTTCATCCTTGACTTTGTCAGGGGTGTTTGGATAGACTTTGTCCCAGATTTGACCGTTTCCCATGTGCTTTTCAGCTCTTGCAGGTCAAGCCATGCTGTCCCACAAAGAGCATGCAGTTGCAGTAGCATGGGTGCAACAGTTTTGCTGTGAAGTTCTGCAGACTCCAAAAAAAATTAAATGCTTAAAATGTCAAATATTGATGAATATAATTTACATTAAAATCTTTCCCTGTCTCCTTCCTGTAAAATAAGGTGCTGGTATCCTTCTATTTACAGGGAAGTTGAGTAAATGAGCTGCTGTTCCTTTTGTCAGCAAGAATGGCAAAATAAAATCCAAGCAAGTTTAAGATGCATTCAGTCATGTATTTTAGGTTGAGTAGAAAGTCAATATATTCTGTGCATTTTGGGGTATAAAATTATGGAAAAGCACCTATAGTGAAAAGAGTATTTTGTTACAAAACTAAAAGTTGTATCCTTATATGCAGATAGCTGTGACTCTCTTTTCTTAACACTGCAATGCTTTTCTTCGTGATGTAGTTCAGAATTATTTTTGTCTGTTTGGTACCTCTTGAACAAAACCCTGTCAATAATTTCTTTTGATCTAGTTCAAGAACTCATGACTAAAGTGTATGAGACACTGTTTTGACCACATGTAAAATGCATAGTTCTGATAGTTCACAATATCTGTGAGCTCACATTTCCTCCATTGCTCAGTGGTGTTAGGCTGAATTGCAGTGAGTAGAGAAACCACGATGAGGTTCGCAGTGAGTAGCATCCTCAGCTGGGTGTGTGGTCCCCCTGTGGTGCCAGGGAACAACAGTGAAAACTGGGTTTCCACACTTCTAGCCTCTATCTTACAGTGCTTGACCCCAGGTGGAAACCAACCATCTTTTCTGTTTTGCAGAATTATTTCTCAGTCAGGCCATTTCCCAGAACTTGCTCACCCTGCCAGGACCAGTGACAGGGTGGAGAAGGCATTGCTCCGGTCAGGGAAGAAAGCATCATCATCACAGTCTCTTTCTGGGTCAGCTGAAGTCACTGTGGAGCTTCCAAGAGCTGTCAGCAATATTTCCCTGTTGTATTTCTTGTATAAATGCTGTTCTCAGTGCCTTTTGGTGCACCCCTGATGGCCACCTCTTTATCCTGGTGCCCTTGGCTCACCCTCTGGCTGTGTGTGAATTGTGCTGACCTCTCCTGCCTGACAGAAAGAGAAACAAAGTCCTTGGCTGGACATGGAATTTAGAGTGTGATAGGTGAAGGTTTTGTGTGGAAGTAATGGATTTGTGAAAGGACACTGAATGTGGCTCACATCTCCAGCAGTTTGGATTAGGACACCAAAATAGCATCTTGTCTGTCTGTCACTGCTCAGCAGAAGTAGAAACTGTGCTTATGTGTGTATGAGGAGCTCACACATGAACGTTTTCAGGTAAATATTAAGATGCCTTCCAGTTTCACAGTGAATTGTTTCTAAGATCCACACAGAGAATATACTAAGGGGGTTTTTTTGTTGTTTCATTTAACAGCATGCCTGGAATACATTGTTTCTTGGAACAGGAGAACTCGCCTTATAAATATGGCAAAATTTAACATCATTTCCAGTAACAACCTTTTGTGTGTTGAGTGCAACTGAGGCTGGAACAGTTTCTGGAGCATCTTTAGATTTCACATGTTCTGAAGAGATGAGGTTTAGGAAAAAAACCAAGTGATTTATGGTTGCCATGAATTCTTGGCAGTATAACAGTATCCCCTATCTTAGCTCTGCCTTTCCCCCAGTACAGGGTAAAACTGCTGATGTTGGCTTCCACCAACACACCTACCAAAACAAGAAATAACAGAAATGTGAAGAGGGAGAGAAGCGGACACAAGGGTTAAATGGAAAGCAGTGAGTTGGACTGGCTCATAGCAAAGTGGGTATCTAGAGTTTTTGTTGCTAGTGATGAGCTCGAGCTGGAGCAAATAGCCAGGAACAGCAGGCTGTAAGACCTGCAAGTATTTGGAGATCTCCTAGAGTGGCTGGAGTAATGCAAAGCTAACTTGAAGCTTTTGACTTAAACTCCAGAAAAAACAACTTCTCAAGATTCTAGTTAAATAGAAGTGTATTGAAATGCCGTGTAAGTAGCTCTATCAGTCCACCCCTTGCATGTTGTAATGATTAGGTTTTCCCAGAAATTAGAAGATGCCATGTTATGAAGATGAAAATTACCCTGCAGCTCTGAGAAGGCTGATTTTCTTGGATTTGTAACTGTGTAGTAATTACAGTATAAACAGCAGAACTTTCTACATTTTTCCTTTTAATTTGCCAGAGTTTGATAATTGAACTGAGAGATTGAGTAAGAGGAATGAGTATATAAAATCATGACATATTCCCTTTCTGCCACTTGATTTTAGAACCCTAAACTCCCTCTTTCCTATAAGCTGCACAAGACCTGAGAGTGATTTTTGTTCTTTTTTTCTTTCAGGGCTACTGACAGAGAGATGTTAAATTCTTCTGTTTCTGTGGAGCAGAAGAAATATCTGTGTTCAGCTGAAAATGAAAAAGGAATAATTGATCATAGAGTGCTAAAGCAGAAGTGAGTTTATAATATATTCATTGAATTTTCCTTACCTTTTGAAAATTACAAAAACACTTCTTGCTTCATTTATACTTTACAGTGATCTTAATTACTGGAGGTCAGATTCAGGTATATCCAGGTGTATTCAGAAAATGACAAGAACAGAAATTTATTAGGATTTGACTGAATGAAATAGCCTGATGGTGTGATTCCATCCTCAGTCCTTGCTCACTGTTTTGTGTCACCTCATGCAGAGGGAAGATACAGGGTTGTCTTTATTTATCTGATTTCTAAAAATTATGTTTTACAGATGTGTTTTCAGCAGCAATCTGACAAATTAATCATTACAGAGTGGAATATAGCTATTCAATAAATTGTGTGCTTGAGGCATCTTAAATATAGCACTTGGGAAGGTAGGCATGCTGATTCCATTTGCACACTTATTTTCCTTCGTTATCAAAATATGCCTGCCTGGAAACTGGAAGCAAAACATTGTGATGGGTTTTTTCTTTCTTTTTTTTTCTCCTACCCATGATTTTATTCTTTGAGATGGGCAGTCAGTGTTGAAAGAGAACCCTGTCCCTCTTTCGAGGCAATTATTTTCTTGTTTGCAAAACTGTGTTTATCATTATCCCCTTTTATTTCCACCTGCTACAACTTCTCCCCCTGCCATTCTTCCCTGTAGATATGATTTAATGCTTTTAAAAGTCCTAGTACTTTTCTTTTCAAAAGAACACCCCAAAAACTCCAAAGATCCTGTCAGTATTGTTATCAAAGAAGCAAAGCCAAATCAGTTGAACCCTTGGAATAAACCACTAATATGATCCTGCAATATTTAGCCTGTTCTTCTAAAGGATGCTTATTTTCAATTAATTTGCCTTATGTTTTATAAAGAGTTTTAAATGGCTTGTGCAAATCAGAGTAACCATTACACAATGTACAGTTTAAATTACTGGTATTTTGCCGGGATTATAGCCTCTGTCTTCTCATTCATTTCATCCAATCTGAAAAAGAAAAACTTAAAATTTGTGGGTTGATTTTTTTTTGTTTGTTTGGTTTTGGGTTTTTCTGTTCATTTTTGTGTTTGTTTGTTAATTTTAATTTGTGTGCAGTGTTGGGGTTTTGTGGTTTGTTTTTGGCTTTGGTTTTGCTTTCCTAAGAGATTCACAGAGCCACAGCTTCAATAACTGTATGATTTTGCTGGAAGTGAATTCGTGGATGCTTTTATGGATTATTCAGGCAGGTGAATTAGCTCCAAGTTTCTTTGTGTTTCCTGTGCAGGTAGTCCTAACAACTGTGTTAAATGCACTCTTCTATATTGCTAAATATTAACAAAATGCCAAGGAAGATGGTTTAAACACAAAAATAAAGAATAACTGGATGGAGCAATTGTATAATTTTTTTTTAATTGTGTTGAGACTGGACATATGTAAACCCAGATCAGGTTTGCAGGCTACTGCAATGGAATAATGCTTTGCTAGCAATGACTGGAGTAAAAACAGCCAATCTTTTTGTTAATCTCCCAAGAAGATTAATCTTGAAGCAGTGCCTGTCTGTGAAGACAATAAGATAGACACAGAGGACAATTCAATAAATACATTTCCCATATTCCTGCTTTTCTGTACTGGAGTACTAGCAGTTTTATGGCTCCTGACAGCCTGGGGTTTATCTTGTTGCTAAGACAGAGGCTTTTATTATTTGTAAATACCTGATACTGCTGTGGAAAACCAGCATTTTATTGGTTGGGTTATGAGTTCTGTCTGCCTTTCCTCAACATGTTTGCTTAGCAAAATGACATCCCTAATGTATCCCTTTTCCACTATTTCCACCATGATGGTCCAGCTGTTTTCCTTCAAGGGTGATGTCCTGGTACATGTTTATTTGTACATTTATTTTTTCTATAAAAATATGTTCTGTAGCTCTAGAGTGCTGTGTAACAGATTTACTGTCTGAATGCCTTGGAGTAATTTTCTCAGAGCACAAGCAGGATAACAGATCTTCCAGCCAGCCTCAACAGGTTTGAACTGCCCTGTTTGCTGTGAGTTTGGAAGATGTGGCCAGTGCTTAGCTAAACCTGGGCCTGCTAAGTGTTCATATACCAATAAAGCTATTGACAGAATATTGGTGCTGGTGCCTGCATAAATTTGAGCTGATAGCAAAGACAATGAACTGGAAGATTTACATTTACCTTTACTCATTTGTCATCCATCCATGGATGGCCATGATGGCCTGTGTGGGTCATTCATGTCCTCAGTGGGGGAAATGTTTTAACTAGGCCAGTCTCACATCTATTTTGGTCAGGTTACAGCAGCTGCCCGGAATGCTGGGTAGCTGCATCTGAAGTGTCTTTAATTATGATATGGCATTCTGCTAATGATCTTTAGAGAGCTCCTTCCTTTGCCTCCTCTGTAACATATACATCAGTATTGTTGGTCTGTTTGATGTGTTTTGTCAGAAATACACTTATGCTTGTGCCTTTAAAAAGAAAAGAAAAGAAAATTTTAAAAGCAAAAGAGAAAAAGAGCAACGAGCCCGAAAAATTGTCACCTAGTCACTTCAAATGATTTTGCTCCATTTACACAAGAGGGCAAATATTACTTTTCTATACATAAATATATACACAAATGTAGCTATCATTTCATTCTACAGTGAAAACTCAGCAGGACTGTGCTTTTTAATGTGTAGCTTAAGAGTTTCTTAGTTTCTAAGCAAAGACCTTATTCTTGATATCATCAGAATTATTTCTGATATGTGTTTTTATCTTTTTTTTTTCAGTTAGCTTATAAGGACATGAAAAACAGACTTAGAAAAACCAAGTTAAGTTTTTGACAGTGGTCAATAGTAGGAGAGAAGCACTGCCTGTCTATTTTGTCCAGAAGTACAGCTGTCAGAAGCTTTGTTTGATTTTACCTTTGGTATAGCGTACCAGAAAAACAATTTCATTTTTATGATTTCTGGTAATTTCACTTCAATTGTTATTGCATCTTCACGAAACCTGTCTTATCTGTGAGATTTGGGCTGGTTTGTTCAGGGCTTGGGGAAGATGCTTTAAATTTAGGTTTTTAATTTGGATGCAACAATTTCTGCCACTTCATTTTAAGTCAGCATTTCATGTCTCTGTCATTGCAGCAGGATACTTAAGGATACTAACCTAAAAGACCTTGAAGAGTCATAATAATTGCGATTATCTGTGCTCGTTGTCTCAATATTTTGAAAGTCAAGACAGCTGGACTCACGGTTTTGGAGCCCTTCAGGTCATCAGAGCTGAATTTGTCAACATGGTGCTGTGAGTCTTCCACAGAAGTTTGCAGGAAAAAAGAAATAAATCGCTATGTCTTTTCTCTTCCACACCAGAAATGTGCAAGTCTTGCACAGTGTCTTGCAGAAGACACTGATTACATTGCCTTATTAAGGTCTAGCAAAGTCATAACAGCACCACAACAAAAATTCCAAAAACCCATAAAATGCTTTGGATACAGTATAATATATCTTACAGGGCTGAATAAACACTATTTCTTTTAAATGGCCTGATTTAGCTGAGAATTTTGTCAGTCAGATTCCCTAAGGAGCATTTCCCCTGCTCTCTGCTGCTGCCCTCACATGAGGTGAAAGAGCAAAGCCTTCCCTTATGTGATGCAGCTCCTCGAACTGTCAAAAAATCTGGGCTCCTTCTTAGAAAAAGGTTGTGGCTGCATCTCACAAACTTTTTTTGAAAGCAGACTAATTTTGTCTGAAATTTCATGCTCATACTGAACATGATGGTTTTTTCTATAGAAAGGGTACTGCAGGGGAAGCTGAGGTGGGAGCTGCTCTGGGAAATGGGCAGCTTTGGCACATCTCAGCTCCCACATCCCAGCCTTGCTGAAGCTAACACTGCTGTGGGTAACCTCTTCTGCAGTCTAAAGGATACCTGCCCTTGTGTTTAGTGGGAACTAAAAAATGCAAGGCATCATCAAGCACTAGGTAGACTGCAAATCCCCGGCTTTAGGGAATAACTGGGAAACCTTGTATTGGTGCTCAAGAGTTGGAAATTACAAGAAGAACTAAAAGAGAATGGCATGAGGGTCTTTCAGGAACAGATATCAGAACTGTGAATAGAAAAATAGAGCCCTTTTTATCAGACTCTTAAGAAGAAGAAAAGTTTTATTTGATATTTCATCTTCTGTCATAATTTCTTCCTTTTGATGGAAGTAACTTTTGCAACCTTAAATGTTGTCATAAAATTGAAAGCATAACGTGTTAGGGAAATGGAACATTTTTTCACAGCTGAAGACATTTCCTTTCTTTCACATCTGCAAATTCCTTGTTTTCTCCTCTGTTTCTTCCTTGGATTTGTTGACATGGACTTTCTTTCAGACTACAAACCTTCAGACCAGAGTGTCTTGCTGATGTGTGATGTAGACATGTGAAAGGTTAGACCTTCATTTGGGAATAATGGGAATCTGTTGAGACTTCACCCGTGTGCTGAGTTTTATGTGGATATACCAAGAAGGGGAACAACTCATCGATGTCAGCAAATTTCTCCTTAACTGCCACGTCCTCTGACTAAAAGGGATCTGAGCTGATACAAGATATAGCAATGGGTGCCTGGCTCATGGACTTTAGCAGACAGTAAGAAAAGCTTGTGGCACACAGCCCGTTTATGTGCGTGCTCAGTTGGCCCTTAAATCACATTTTCCCCTAAATTAATTAATTAGATTCAGGAAACTGATCCTTCTTACCAGTGTGTTCAAGAAGCTTAAAACCAACAAAGTCTTATTATGATCTAGTATTTGATCTTGTTTCTAGATCTCTATGGCCCTTTACAGAGCTATCTGGATTGAGTTGTCTGTATTGATACCAAGACTATTTTCACTGACTTGTTACAGCTAATTCAGGTAGCTCTGTGTGTCTGTGTGATGTTGCATGGGGCACTGAACTTGGAGAGATGCCGTGTTTGCTCCCCACTCTTCTCTCCAATGCAATCTAAAACCATTACTGAATGGTCTGGGTGACACTGCAAATGTGTCTTTTTGGCAGTAAAAAATGGTATTCCCTAGGATTAGGAATGCCAAGGGTTATATAATCCAAGTAGATGGGTCTTTGGGGGGTCTTAGTGAGGTTTTTTGGTGTTTGCTTTCTTGGTTGGTTGGTTTGTTGTGAGGTATTTTTCGATCTGAACTAGACAAATGGCTCCTCCCAAAATAACCCTATTTTACAGCTTCGTGTCTCAGTAAACATGCTGTGCATGAGCAGAGTAAGGCTACAATGGAGACAAAGAGGAAAATGGCTGTGTGAGACAGGACTGTGACTGAGCACATCACAGTGGCAATCTACAAAAGCTGAGTGGTAAAAGCTCTGTGAATAAGTGTCACCTTGCTGAGGAGGTGCTTCTTGGGATGCAGTTCCTTACTGCAGCTAAGCATAGAGAGACCAGCTTGCTTCATCTGAAGTGGTATTTGTTTCACCTCATGAGAACTCAGTTGGGGGACTAAAACGGTGAGAAAATGAAATGAAATGGATAATTAAGGACTTCGTCACTATAACTCCTTGTAACTTGCTGCAGGATTCCTAGTTCCAGTAAAAAAGGGGTGTAAGTAAGTCAGACATGTGACAGCAGAGAAAGAGGGACACTGAAATTTTGCCTGAGCTAGCCATTGGATTGATTTACCTCTAGAACCAAAAGTCTCAAGAACTGAGAGATGAGAAAAGATGTAACTTGAGGGGTTTTTTTTTCGCAGTTTCAAGATTTTGATCTAGTTTCTGCCTCAGGTTAGCTAGAAGAGGTATGGCTAGAAACAGTCTACATATATTTGTACCTAAATCTCAAAAGTGTACATGCACTGGAACTTATGTATAGAGACAAGATCTTCCTAGATTGTGGATTGCTACTTTGCTACAGCTGAACTGAACTGTTCTTTTAGTTTATGTGGAGTTGTGTCTCTTTTCAAACAAGCTTGTATTTCATTGTGAGATATTACAGGACATGTTTAACATGCTTTCCCAACAGCAATGAGTCCAGCTAAAACTAGTAAAATATTTAATCTCATGCACTGTAGAGAACAGAGAAATTTTTAGATCTTGTTTGGAGAGCAAAGTTATTTTGTGTTAGATAAGGTAAATGAAGATAAATGAAATTTGGAGTATTTTGTGTTTGTGTGGTGAGTCTGAAGGGACTGGTGGATGGAAGAATTGCCATGATTCCCTGATTATTAGCCATCTCAACTGCAAAAAAAAATTTATTTTCTCAGGTGACTGAATGTAGTCCAGTGTGCCAAAATGGAACCTGCTATAAAGCCTGCCATTTTTGAAATGGCTTTTCAGCTTCAGTGGTACTACCAACAAAAGGAATTTCAGTGCTGCTCAGATGAAAAGTACTGTAAATTTTAAGCTTCTCTCCACTTTTGAGCTATTTTAAATGGTAGGATGTTGAAAACATTATGTAGTAACTTGCAGCCTGTAATGCTACATCACTTCCATCAGTAAAGTTGGTGAAGGTAAAGGATTCAAACTTAAAGGCTGCAGAGCTGCTCACTGATGCTACATCAAACACCTGCACACTGATGCTACACCTGTACTTTGTTTGCATAGGAGGGGTTTTCAAGTGATTTCAGAATCTAAGTTGAGTTTTATTTTCCAATTTGTATGTTAATTTATCACCAAAAAAGGACATGAATTTGCCTATCTGGATATGCTGTCACTTCCTGCACAATTTTGCCTTCTTTTGAGACTGCAAAGTACTAACAGAACTTCACTACACTTTGCATCTACTGGTAACCATCCGTGTGCCATGAAATCTGGTGAGCTTGGAAAGACAGCAGCCCTGACCATTTTGTGCCTGTTTTGCATGGGGAAATGCTGGTGCTGTGAATACTTCTACTGATGTTAGGAGCAGAATACAGTACTGAAACAACATTTTTTTTCCCTTCAGCATTGCATTGCCATTCGTGGTAGGGCTGGGATTGGTGCACTTATATCAGGGTTGTAGTGTTTTTGATAGCCCACAAGATACATTAAAAGATGCCAAGGTGGTGTGGAAGCATAACCAGGTGAGAAAAGCTGAAAATTATATGTTAACCTACTCAAGAAGGTATTGAGGCAATAACTGGCTGTTGGGACCCACTTTTCCCTGTGTTCTTTCAGAGTTAGAGTTTGGGCAGCCAGTGGTGATAACCTGCCTCAAACTCACCCCAGCTGGGGTGTGACTTCTGTAGATAGTGGCCATGGTGTTCTTGTGACAGGAGCTGCTGGGCTGTGTCTGCTTTTTCCCGGATATGAGCTGATGATAACTGCATTCATCTCTTCCTTGCCTTCCCCTATGGGAGGACAGCCTTAAATAATGTCATGCATAGTATTTTATTCAGTTAAGATGTTTGTCTTACTAGAGAGGAAATATGTTATAAATGAAGACAGAAAAAGGTGTTTTACAACAGTAGCAAGCCCCCACTGACTTCTGCTCTGCTTTCTGCTTTCAGTCAGGAATCACCTCCTACTATCTGCTGGTTATAGCATTCCACATTTGATATCTAGTTTTTAACTCTCTGTGTATTGATTGCTGCTTTGGTAGGCATTCTTTATGCAGAAACAAAGACAGCAGGCCTTGAATTTCTATAGCAATAGCTTTCCCTCGTGTTGTGTTTTTCCATGTATTTCCCTTTCCCTCCTGCTGCATTTCCATAGCAGAAAGATGTGATGGTGATGATACAATCTTTTCTTTTACAGAAAAAACCTGAAATCATTTTTTGTAAGGCACAAGACGTTGCAGTGGACAAGTTCTTATGCTTTGCCAGACTTCCCTTACGATGTCAAGTGCATATTAGCAGAAAAAAAATGCCCCAATCACAGTATGAGAATCAGGATTATTGAATTTTTACAAGCAGACATGACAAAATACCTAGAAGGATCACTGTAAGTAAACACTGTTAAATTGATTTGGAAGCATTACCTGTTGTCTGCAGATGTAAATTTTCAAATGGATGTAAAGCTACTCTCTAACAGATTTGCTTAAATAAAGGAGGCTAAGGGCCTGAAACCAGTGGAAAGATTCCATGCAAGCCTTTAAGCTGTGCCCTTTGTTATTTGGAGGGCAATTGATTGCCTGAGAAATAGTCAGAAATAGTTTAATGTAGATCAGTATAGACTCCAGTGTTTAGTACTGTCTAGAAAACCAAATATTTCTTTTCCATCTCCCTCTTGTTTGCACAGGTATCCGAACAGTCAGCAATACAACATCGTTGTCAATGCTCTGCTCCAGGCATACCCATTCCTTGATGAAGATGGGAATGGCTTTGTAAGTATTGTGGGCTTTTTCCACATAATCAATCACAAGAAAAGAATTTAGTTCAGAGGAAATCAATATCAATTTCTTATATGCTGGCTCTATTCAGAGCATACACACTTGGATGTGTTTGGCAAATCACAGTCTTGTTTCATTATGTCAATTAAAGATTAATCCAGGTATAGCCAAACCTCAAAGCTACCATGAGATCATGCAGACCTTATATGAAATTCCTGGTTGCTTGCTGGGTACATTTTCTTTCTGTCATTTGATTTCTGCCCAGGGATAAAATTAAATGTGATTTTTTTCTATTTTTGAAAACAAAGAAGCCAGGTCTTTAGAAAATTGTCTGTATGAGGACTAACATGTGGCTGATGCTCTTGCAATGTATTATGATTGTTTGTGTTTTAGATATGAAACTACATGCAGTAATACTAGTGGTTTAAGGAATTTAGGTCTAATTTTTTAAAAAATTAAAAATTAAAACCAAATTTTGTAATATCATTGGGGGAAATAACAGAAAGCAGTGGAAGGAGATGATTTAAATTTTAACTACATTTTTTTTCACTTGTGATCCAGAATATCTGTCTGTGGTCTCAGAGGACAGTGGTCACCTTTTCACTTCACATCATTCCTTTGCCATGTGGTACTTTTATAGCATCTTGGAAAAGCTTGTGAGCCTCAGTGGGGACTGTTAGCTTTAAACGTATATAAGTATATATCTCACATGCCTTTACTGTAGAAACCAAAATAATTCTGGGAATAAAAAAAAAAAAAGTCGAGGCTTAAGGGGTAACTATTCTCGTTTTCCCCTGAGGCCAGGCATGGCTGAAGTGAAGGGACTGAAGAAATAAACACATCTCAAAGAGAAGAGAGGGAGCAAAAGGAGGAGAGAGAAACAGTCTATCCTCTTTTTTAATCAGGGTACCTCTCTGAATATCCCAACAGTGGTCCTTGGGCAGGGCTCTGAGTAATGCTATGGCTTCACTTGGCTCTCTATGTGACAAGGAGCTGGAATGATACTCAGCTTGTTCCAAAGACAATTTAACAGCCTTTAACTCTTAAAAACTGGTTTTAAACAGAGATTCTTAAGCTAGGTTTTCAATGGGCTTTAATTGCAGAAGGACCATAGGCTGAGGGAAAGTACTAATAAATCTGTTCTTTGGGAAATGGTCATTACTTGCCAGATGGATAGCAGAATTGATGCTGGCAGAAATTCTGTGATGGGGCAGAGATTTCAGAATGGTTGTCCTTTATCTTTTGATCTTTCCCCCATTCTTACTAGAAAGCATATCTGGCAATAACTGCAGTAAGTAAACAAAGAAGCTGGAATTAGCAGTTTGCAATATTGCCAGTCTGCCACTTTCTGATCCAGCCCCTCACAATTTCCTGTGTTGAGACAAAAGGAGCCTGCATTCTTAAGTTTAGAGGAGGGTGTGGGAATTCTTATTTTTTATTTGCCCTACTGTTAGACATTCTGTTCTTTCTTCTTGATTATAAACACTATAAATACTTTCTTTTTCTTGATCTGGGACAGTTGTGTGTTGCAACAGTAACAGCTTAAAACACACCCTACAATGTATGTGTGGCTACTTACCACAAGACTTGCAGTAAAATTCATATACCTTTAAGAAGCAAATGAACAGGGGAAAAATATCAACAAACTTTTTTTTTTTTTTTTTTTTTTTTTTCTCAAAAGGATCTTCAGCAGGTCAAAAAAGCAAAATTTTGTAGGCTTTTCTTTTAAAACTCCCCCTGGCTATTAAGAGACTACAATTGTTTCTTGCTGTTTCTGACAAGAGTATTAAAATGTAAGATGTAAAATATTGATTACTGAGAGGTCTTGAATATCTCAAAGTTGTTTATCAATAGTAACTAAACAGTTGCTGTTATTATTACAGTTTTTAAAATAGTACATTGAAAGCATTTAAGAAATCGATCATCAATAAAATTCAGAAGAAAATGGGACTAATAGGTAAATATATAAAAGGAAAACTAACATAAGAGTAGTACTTTAAGGGAAAATGCTAGTTACATTCCTTGTTAAATAACATTTATATATAAAACTTCTGGGGAGCCTGTTCATGTAGTGTGGTTTTGGTGTCTACATTGGGCAGAGGGGAATAGAACTCTGTAAGTTTTTATTTCTCTATGGGCTCCAAAGAGAGCCTCGGGTGTCCAGCTGTGCACAGCTGTGTCAGTGTTTGATAGATAACCACCTCCTGTTCGTGTCTTGTAAGGCTGGAGAATGGGACACACCAAACATGGCAATTCAGCTGGGCTGGCCCCTGAGAATAATGGTTTCCAGTAGTGGTAGTGCAATAAAGTTATTGGGGTCTATTTAGAATATCAACAGCTCTGTTTTCAATTACTGGACTTGTGATTTCTTTTCAAAGTTGTAGGAAAAATAAATTGCTGCATGCATTTCAAAAACCAAAAGGGCTGAGTGTAGTTTGGAGTAACAAGTTTTGTGTTCCCTCTGGTGTGCTGGATCTCAATTCTGCTTTTAAGTGTTATCCTTTCTGCCATGTAAAATGCTATATACCACTTTATTGTTAATGACATTAGCTTGCAAAACTTTAAACATTCCAATTTTTTGTTTGTTTGTGGACTTTTGTTTCCCAAAATACTTATTTACACCTCCAAACTATTTTAAACAAATAATTTAAACAATGTGTGTGTTACATAGAACTATAGTCTAGTATTTTGAATCTCATATTGTTGCAATGGAGGTAATTTAAAGTTTGTGGTTTCAAGATTTATTAGTAGATTATTTCCAATTCTGTTACAGAAAAAAATATGCTTCTGTGCCATCAGTCCTTTTCCAAAGGATATCCAATTCAACGTAGTCAGAGTCATACTCATTATCACCCTAAATAAATTAATTTACAAATAAAGTCATCAATAAGCCTTACTTACGTACTTTGAATTTTAAAAGAATATTATTTATGAGGTCAGTCTAGAAGCAGGGATTAAGAATTATCTAAAATATTAAATAATTATTTTTTTAAAAAAATCTACTAATGAGTTTTACTTAATGAGTTTTACTCATTAAGTAAAACTCATTAAAACTCAATAGCAAAACTCAAAAAGAAGTCTGTTGGGTACCTGGAATGAAATTAATTCCAAGATGAAGTTTTGGTAAGAGTGCTTTAAAGGGACTACATAAGGAAATTTTCCCATGGTATTTCCTTCTACTTACAGAACAATGCTATCCTAAACTAACATATGACATTTAAAAAAAAGAAAAGTCTTCATTTGATCATGGAAAGTTTTATTAGATTTGTGATATATACTGTAACCAGTACAACATTTGTAAGTTACAGACAAACCGCTTATATAGGAAAAGGGAAGGTCATAAACACAGCAGTCAAAAGCAAATTGGCCTGACACTGTTTCTTGACAACTTGCAAGATATTCTGTCTGTGTTTGTCTTTATCACAAGGCTTAAACCCAACAGTTTGGAAGGAATCATTTCCTGTATTCCATTTCAGTTCAGCCAGCCTTTTGAAAATCGTATGGTTCCAAGTAAACATGACCTGAGGAGGGAAGAGAGAGGGCTCTCTCCTCTATGCCACTTGCCAGTGGCCTTTGCATAAGCAGCTCCCTCGAGCTGGTGGCTGCCCAGGTGTGCCCTGGTGCCTGTGAAACCCAGGATGCCAGTGCTGGCATGCCTGATTTATATAATTGCTGCACATAAAGTGATTATTTGCTAGTAAATGACTGTATTTAATCTGCGCGTAATCCTTTCCCTGCTATGTCAGATAGACACAGATTAATCCTTCTACTCCTTTACCAGGAAGGTAAAGCCTCCTGGGGTGGTGTTTAGGTGAAGCTGGGGAGAGCAGTAAAATTATAAGAAAATAAAGTTGCTTGTTCAAAAATGGTAACAAAAGCATCCTTTTTAGAGGATGCATTACCCACAAGGGAAACCACACAAATGTATGTGCTTGCAGTCTCATTCTGGAAATAGGGATGTGAGAGGGGACTCGCCTAAATTTATGACAATCCTATTACACAAATAGACTTAATTAAAATTCTTAGTTTATTGGAAGGACTGGAGGATGAAACAGCTGAAAGTTTTGAACTTTGTGAGATATTTAAAGCCTTGTATAGGTGTCAGCATATTCTTTCGTGTGAAAGAATAAGTAAAAATATCTTCTAGCCAAATAAAGATTTTCAAAATAAGCAAACTGTGTGAAGCTCAATTACAGGGATGCTTAAATTGTCAGCTGTTAATATATTCTAGGATGATCATGTTTTAAAATATTATAACATCTGTTAAACCCTTCAAAGAAGCATTAAACTAAGGGTTTTGTTTGCTTTCCTTAGCAGCCTTAAAATAGCAAGGTAGGCATAAGTTTTGCTAGGCATATAATGATGGAGTATTTGCATCAAAATGTGTAAGGCCAGAACTATAAATGTGTTTAGGAACAACCTTAATGGTACAGGTGAAAAACAAGTGGGATTTTCAAGGCATGTAGTCACCCTACTGCTTCTGAAAATGATGGTGAGGTGTAATATTCATCTTGAGACTGTGACTATGCCTTGTGAGAAGCCTGGGTGAGCAATTGTATTCTATTTTTAGTCATTATCTTTATGTTGGTGGTGATGTGACTTCTGTTCTGGCAAAGCCCTAAGCCTGAAGTTTGCACACTAGAAATGCAGATGGGCTTGTTTTCTTTCCAGTTCTTGGATGCTGAGCTGTGACTGGCTGTAAAAAGATACTTTGGTAAGGGCACATGAGTGGGTGGCAGGGAGTGTCCCCCTAGGAAGGGCATTCCTGCCCTGGCAGGCCCAGGGCTGCTCAAGAAGAGCTGAAGTAGAGATCACAGGGATTGTTGTCTCATGGCTCTTCCACTATGATTTTTTGCCATTAATGGAGGTCTTGCTTTTAGGATTGAGGGCCTGTAGGTCAGCTGTGAACAGTAAGCTCAGTGGGAGAAATGCAGGGTCACACTGCCTTCACCACCATCTCTTAAGAAAGCCTCTCATCTGTATCCTGGGAGTGAGAAAGGCAGGCGAGTCACTGCAAAGAGAGATACTGTACTACTTAATCTACTTCCACTGAATTCTGGTTTACACCAAGAATTAACCTTTCAAATCATGTGTCCTTGACTAGTAAATTACACCATTTTGGTAAGAAGTTTAGGGTAATAATTCTTCTGTTTATATTGTGTTTTAGCATGTCAGTGGGTAAAGGCTTGAGTATGGTATTAAGTGAGCATAATATGGGAGTCAGTTTTAGAAAATGAAGTAACAGGTGTTTGAATCTCTTCACGTCTTTTCATTTACAATCGCTTTTCTGACCGATTTTTTTCCCTCTGACTCTTAAATACTCCTCAGTAACTGGAATATGCAAGTGATTTTGAGGAATGACAAAAACTGTCCAGAACTGCAGGTTGTGCCTGCAGATGTGTTGAACAACCTTTGCTTAGAAATTGCTTCCCCGTGTGTCAGTGACATGGCATGGCTAGTGTCTGCCATGGGACATCCAGCTTTGGGCCACGTGCAAATGGCCATTGGTTCTTAAGGATGCATGAGGAAGTTGCTGTCCATACAATTTTCAGCACTGACTTTTCAATAGCTGAATAAAGAAATACACAAGGGTGACAGAAGCACTGGGGCTGTGTAAGCTCTGACTGCCAAGGAGTGATGAATGGCTGCATTAAACAAGACCTGCATCTGCTTGCAGGGCAGAAATGCCTTTAAGTTACACTTTACGTGCCTTGAGGTGTCTTACAAATGCTAGGACATACTTAAATGATTCTCTTAATTCAGCAGTTTTGAGTTCAGTTTTAAAACACACTTATTCCAGTATAACTGTAGGCTCCCAGCAAAAGGTAGTGGCACACTGGGTCTATCCCACTCCCTTTTGTTAGACACGATAATCATACAACTGTGCAACCAGTCAGATACTGCCAGAGGCAAAGGAAAAATAATACACTTAACTAAAAAAAACCCAAACACAAATCACCAAAAAAAAAATCCCCAAACCCCACAGCATATTTTCTGCGGCATCTATGAGTTGATCTGCTTCCCTATGTAGTTTCACAACCCAGTGTTACGAATGGAGCACAAAGTAAGAGATTGCAGGGACAACGGTGCAGTTTCACTGGTAGCCCAGGATAGATCTAACTCTCAGGTTCAGTTATGTTATCCTCAGCAAGCCCCAGCAGTGCCATCAGCCCAGCTGCTGATTACCATTTACCACAGGTGCTTTTGTTTCCTTCCATCCTGGAGCCAACGTGGTGCTGCCCTATCAGCCCTTTTCTGCTTAACAGCAAACGCTTTTTTTGTAGAGTTAGGTAAAACAAAGTGACCTGCTTTAGGCTGGGGCAAATTCTTGACAGATGCTTGTAATGACAGCTATTTTTTCCGCCCATGTAGTTGCTGTGGAAACGGGCCCTTAAAGATCGCTTCAAATACGTGCGGAGACCCATTGAAGATGATGAGCAAGTCCTGAGGAACAAATGCAAGTTTGGCCACAGGAGAGGACAGAGCAGAAAATCTTCATTTCCTGGAAATAAACTTGACGATGTCCAGGGGCAGGTAGAGGTAAGATTTTTGGTGCTTAACCGAGTTCAGTCTTTTAGCTCCTCTGTTGACAGTAAGGCCACCAGCCATGAAAGAGGAGAACTGATCTCATGCCATTTAAACCTATTTTGTATAGAGCTTGTCATATTGCCAGACCTCTGACTTCTTCCCATTTCTGGAAAACTAGGTATCAACAACAGACCTAATCCTGATACTGGAAGCTTTGCACATTTGTTGTCATTTAGAGTTGCAAATTGGACAGAAAATACTGTCTGTTTTTAAAAATGCAGTATTTCTATTCTGCCTTTGATTATATACCTCCAATTAGAGTGAAAAACAATGGAGAATTATGTCTACTAGCTGAAGTCTCTGTACAAATAAGAATGCAAAGAGGTATTTGAGCTGGTAGCAAAAATCCTACCGTTACATTGCACTTTGTTATATAAAATCTGTTTGTGTTGATGAGTGATATACACAGGGATGCTTACAAATCTGTGCATGCAGTTGCTGTGTATTCCTTTAGTTGGAGAATTCAGAGAGTTATCACTGTTCAGTAAGTGTCTGAAGCATACTAATTAATTTATACACTTTCATAAATACATTAAGGTTCCGGCTGTGCTTTGCCAATGCTGCACACACCTCTTCATGCTGCAATTAAAACATGGTAAAATGTAAACAATTGTACAAATGTGATAAAGAAGACATGTAAGTAGCTATTTATCTTTAGTTTATCCATGTCCATCCTGCTGTTTACCAGACCCTGTATTTAAAGGAGCAAGAGTGGTTTATTCGATGCATTTCTGCATATATTGCTCTTGTGATTGAAGGTAGGTTTAGTTTCCTATACAAAATGCACATACATGTTTGGGTTGGTTTTTAGTAATTCCTGTTTATTCCCTTTGGCTTAATATGTTCAGGAATAAGCACTTCCCTTCTTGCCTGCTTTAGTTGAAGGGTTTGCAGTATGAGTGAAGTAAGAAACCCATGACTTCAGTGCAAAACAATAAACAGTCTCCAACCCGGTGAAGAAGAAATTATAAACTCCTGGTTCTGTGTGCACATTAAGAGTTAGCCATCCTTTATCTGCTAAAGCTTGGAAAGGGCACATGTGGATCTTTTCTGTCTTATGAGCTCATCGAGAGGGGCTTTGGAGTGATCCTGTAGGGACTGCACGCTAAATTTCATTTATCTGTTGAGAGGGTGTAACTCACTGTGCTCTTTCTGCAGACCAGGAATCACCACTCTCTTTAACTGCATTGCCCGAGGCCATCACTGGTCAGTGTTGTTTGCTTTAGAAATTAAGGACGAATATTACAGCTCTTCCAAAGGCCTAGGCCTTTTTTTGCTAGCCTGAATGTTGAAAGTAAATGAAGAGTTAAAGATGGTGGGAGGACGCTGAGTATCCCTAAACAACTTTCCCTTCTTTCTCTCATTTTCCCTGTATCCTGAACATATATATAAATACAATACAAATATAAATGCAAGAATCAACACTTGTGGGCCCTATTAAGGATTAATAATGTATTCCATAACTGTGAGGGAAACACAACTTCCTTAGTTTTAAGTGTGTTTATACATTAAAAGCAGCGATGTCTGACTTAGAGATCCTAAATTATGTCACTACATATGTGCAAAACTGAACAAAATGTTTAATATTATTTTTAACAAAAGCAGTGGGGGTTTTCATTCTGTATATTTAGGAACACACATAAAGGCACTTTCCTGCCAATCCTTGGCACTAATTACTTTATGAAAAATATAAACTGTTAAAGTGTCTTAGTCGCTAAAATTAATATTTGATCTAGAAGCCAGTACCACAGGCAAACCCAAATTATATCCAAACTACCATTAGCCAGATCCCCTTGTGTTCATCCCTTTTCCAAGACTGAAAGAATGAATCAGCCTTGTGTGAACTAGAAGCCAACACGTCAAAATTAATTGAGGTAAAATGGAGGCAAATGAATTCCAGGTTAAGAAGACCTTGGGAGAATAGTCAGTGAAGGATTCCTAGTCCCTTTGGGCCACCACACTCTCGTTTAGAAAGGCAGAGTAGGACATTTAGGGCATTACGGGTCAAAGCCGACTGGCAGAGCTGTGCAGATGAGAGCACATCTGTTCCCAGAGGATGACCTACTTACCAGTGACACAGCTGACTTCTGCATCGAGCTGTACTCTCTGAGCAGTCATAAGCTGTCACTCGTCGTGTGTGCTTTGTGTCAGCATAGTCTTGGATTGCTAATGGCATGAAACTGATAAAAAGATTACTTACTGATAAGAAACGTCTCACTGTTATACCTGGCATTTATTTTCATATGAGAAGAGTAATAAAGTTATTACTACTAACAAAACCCTTAACCAGTCTTTTTACTTCTTTGTGTGAAAATCCAGCTGCTTGTCAGAACAAGCTTCCTGTGACGTTTTGAGCCAGATGATGTTTGCCCCTTGGTCTGCCCAAGCCCCATTACTATCCAAGCAGACATTCTTCCTTCAAAAGCAGCTCGAGCGTACTTGGCCTCCCGTGCAGGGCATTGCTCCCAGGTGCAGCATCTGTCTTTCTCCTCCACTTTCTTTAAAACATCTGCTGATGTGTTCTTCGTTATAGAGCATTATATTCAAACAAGATTTAAGAGCAGCTACTCGTTTTCTAGTTACTAGCATCACATGAAAGGTCTTGAGCAAGTGCAGGGCAGTAGGAAGATGGTAAGCACATAAACCCACGCATGAGGTGTCTGTCACTAAAGGAGATTTTTATTTAAATTATGCTCCCTCCAAATATCCAGAAGGGAAAGAAGCCTGGACTGTGCCACACAGACATTAATTTGAGCCTCTGTGTCTGAGGGATATTCAGAATTTTATCAGGAAAGCCTCCATAAACAACAAATTTTATGGCTATGGTGTGAGAATCCTCTTCAGTCATTTTCCACAGTGAGGCAAATATCTCGGAGCTGCAGTAATCCTGGGGAGAGTGCTTTGTAATGATAATGACCTTCATTTGCTGCAAAGGGAAGGTACTTTCCATGAGAAGGGTGATCACACCATGAAAATACATAAGAATAGCAAGCCAGTCTCCCCTCTGCAGCAAGGGTGGGATTACTGCTAAAGCAGCCATTCAGTGGCTTGTTCTGACTGATCTTCTTTTTCTTTTTTTAGCATCAAGCCCCCTTCCTCTGCCCTAAGTACTTGTTTGATTTATGGTCCTTCAGGCTGTGAGAGAAACCACCTCCTGCCAGTTGTAATAGGAAGGGCCCTAGACTTGGGGGAGCCAGAAGAAACAGAAAAATAGGATCTTCCTGGTCCTTGGCCAAAGGATTGTCAGAAGGCAAAAGGTGATGGACAAGGAAATGGGGTTAGAGTTGATGATTGGCTTGCATACCTTGCATACCTTACGGCTCAAACATCATCTTAGCCTTTCCAGGGCTAGTGACCAAAGAGCAAATTGTCCCTTTCAGACCTTTACGTTTGGAAATCTTGCCAGTCTCAAGGGGTGCTGTTCATGGAATGTGTGACTTCACAATCAATTCTGTTAGCTGAATACAGAAATGAAAAAGCCCACAGATATCTTCCATGGCTCCACCTGCCAATTCAGAAAGACATGTGTTTCCCATAGGTCCTGGGAAATATTCTGCATATTCTGCTACTTCCAGAGGTCTCTGGGATACCCTTATGACATCTCAAATGCTACTAAATAGTTGTATCTATGCAGTTGGATTAAGCTCCTTCAATCCATCCCAGACATTAAATAAGAAAATATCTCAGCAAAGGGATTACCCAAAGGTATCTAAAACTACCTGAATTGTAAAGGAGTATAATAGGCTAGGAGATGCTAGTAGTTCTTGATCTTAAATAAAAACAGAGAGAAAGTACAGTCCCTCCTCTAAAGCCTCTGATTTCTTCCATCCTATGACAGCTTGTTTGTGAGGTCATCAGGGTTTCTCTGAAGCTGTCACACAAATAAATTTGGAGTTAGGTGTGAAAAGGAAAAATAGGCTCTGACAAGATGTCAGCTAAAATAGTGGTAGATGTTTGCAGATAAATGGGAGTATTTGCCACACCCAGCAGAGCTGGGAAAAACAAAATGAAAGCAATTTATAAAGGGGCACCAGCACGCCATCTTCTTTCTGTGCCAGTGGGATAGAGACAAGAAATGCTTTGACGAGTACTTGACTACGAGAAGCAGAAAGATTCTGCAGAAACTTTAACTCACAAAGTTGGACATCTATTGATATTCCTGTACAGGGAAGATAAGCAGGAGTTTCGAAATTGGTGAATGTGCAAATTCCATGTCAAGAGGACTAAATGAAAAGCAGAGAAGACCCCTGGCCCAGGAGGAACACAATTTATGCTTGCTTTGGTGGTATCATGCAGTACAAGAATGGTGAAATTTACTCTGTTGGTTTTATCTGGAAATTGTCTTTTCTGATGAAGGGAGGAATCAGGACTGAGTGAAGTCTGCCCTGGGAGATGGAGTTTCTCTTATGTCAGATTAGGTAAATTAGGCAAGGTAGACATTTCCTAGGAATATGCCTTTCTTTGAGGTGATAACTTTTTTCTTTGAGCATCTTAACATAAACATCATGTTTGTCAATGATTTTAAGCCACTGCAGGAGTCAGAAACTTAAAACAAGATTTCAAGGACTCTAGAATGAATAGGATTTGGAAAATGATGGCTGGAGAAAAAGGGAAGAATGAGAAAAATAAGGCAATAGCAAGGGGAAAAGAGAGCCAAACGTCTGTATAATTCTCAGAGGATGAACAGCTCGTGTTCGAGATGCAGAAATTCTTGGGTCAATCTTATGGCACTATTGGCAGGTACAGCATTAGGTACCATCTATACTGAGAATGCCATGCACAAATGAAACAGGGTGATAGCACCTTTCCCTTCAAGATTAATGGTCTCAAAATTAAGTGTTTGAATGTTTGCACAGCAGGAATGTGAGCATGCATATATAAATGATCATTCAATGGCTGTACAGAACTGCTGTAATGTGATTTTTCCACTAAAACTTTGATGTGCATACATTAAACTTTGAGTGTGTAGCGTTGCGTAGTTAATATTTTAAAACGCTTTTAAGTCAAAGCAAAAGATTTAAACACTAATCCCCAGCATACATCCTGCACTTCATCTTCTTATTTGTGTCAGCCAGTGTCTTCATTGCTCTGTGAGTTAAATTGTCAAGCACAGGTTGTCCCTTGGTAGAGGAAAACAGATTTCTCTCATTTTGCTTATGCAGCTTACAAAATCAGAAAGCAGTTGTTGTGGTCAGAAATAGAATGACTTATGTGACTTTGAAACTTTTTGGTTAGCACTGGCACCCAAATCTAGCTATTAAGTTGCCTGCCTGGCTCAAAAGGACAATTACGTGTCATTAAAGCAGAGCCTACCTTAAATAAGCATCTCATTGGAGTAGAAGTCAGTGTGGAATCTTCTGATGGTTACATGCTCATTTTGCTCGAGAGCAGCCTGCCCATGCTGTTTCATCTGTCTTTGTGTTCAGTGTTTGGATATGGGATGTGGGGCATGGTTTTGATGTCTTCTCAGTTCTCTCCCACCGTTCAGGACAAGAAGATGGGCCTTGAGCAGTGCCCAGTTTACAGCCTGCCTTTTTAGATTCATACTTGTTCCAGATCAGTGTCCAGTGTTTGGGGGGGTGGTTTTGAGCAGATCTTCACTTTCTAATTGTCATTGCCTGTTTTGATCACTCCTCCTGATATAAAACGCCCCAATGTTCATCATAGTAAATGTCATTCCAGTGACCCTGATTATCACCACAGAGAAAAGGGCTGTCTCTCACAACAGTGGTAGCAAAAACTGTTCTGAACACTGTGCTTTTATGATGCCTTGTGTCTGTTTGTATTCCAAAATAGCAAGACCTACTTTTCAGTGTTCAAAACCAAGACACAGAGATTATGCTTGCTTCAGTAACTGCAAAAGCTATTTCTCACCCTGAAGAAGTTATAAAAGCCAATTAATGGAAAAGATTATTCCAAACAAGAGTCCTAACTACTGTCAGGCTTTCTTGAGTGTTGATGCTAACTAATGCAGGTAGACCCAGCAATCAAGAAGTGTTAGCAGCATCAATGCTCTTAGCAATAACATGACTTGGAATATGCATTGGCATCTAGCAAGGAAAATTTGAGATATGTTCTTCAAAGGAAATATTATTAACAGCTTCTGGGAGCTGGCAAGAGCAATACTAAAGAAAGAGGCTGTTCCAACACTACTACCCATCAGCATCCCAGTCCTAATGTATGATGCTAAAGGACTTCCCATTCAGTGCTGATGCCACTGAACCTGTCTGCACAGCACTGCTGTTGCAGGAGAGGGAACATTACCAACACATGTTTTTAACATTGTTTTCCAGCAATCAGATTAGTCTCCAAAGAAATATTCCCAGAGCATCTCAGGTGAGGAACCTGGATCACTGGTTGGCAGTGAGCAGACTGACTGCATGCAGTAGTGTCCTCATATATACCTCTTTAACTCCACAGAATTCTGTGGATAGAGATAGTGCTAAAGACAATCTTGCGGCTGACACCTTGCAGCTGTGTTAATCACCAAAAAGTGGAAACAGCTTTACCCTCAAGGCTAAGGGTGTGATAAAGAGTTGGAGCCAGGAGGAGTTAGTTGAGCTTTGCTGGCTGTGCTGCGAGGACAAAGGGACAGGAGGTTGGGCAAGGGACAGATAAGGTGAGCCACTGTATGAGGGACAGGCGGCCGTGCAAGAGACAGGAAGCAGCGAGCCGGAACTGCAGAAGGAAGAGAGAAGGAGAGAAAGAGCCAGAGCTGTGTGGAGCTGCGCATTGGAAACGAACATAAAAAAGGTATGAAAGACCTCTTAGATAACAAAGGCCTGATACTTGAAGCCCCTGGAGTTTTTACTGAAGCACTCTGAGTGCAGTGGCTGTCTGGACTACAACAGAATTCACTCTCTCAAACTGAGGAGCCAGTGCATCCTGTTGGGATTCTTCAAAAAAGAGATCTCTATCTTAGTCCTTAGCAACAGTTAGGCTGCATTTACCATGCAGGAACTGGTGAAAACCCATGTAATTAGCAAGTGGTGCCTGCTGTCCACACCAGAGGTGCTTTCATCACTCTTTGATTAGGCAGTCATGTTACTTTGGAGTTAACATCCATGTCCTTTATGACTTATGATGCTGGCTTTCAACAGTAACTGAAAGCTTAGACCTTGGAGATCACATCATGCGTAAGAATTGCTCCCTACCTCCTGGCTAGCTGATGTAGCAGTTTCACTGCCTTGGCTGTGACACTGTTTCATAAAAGTGCCCTGCTAGCTGGGGCTACAAGAAGGTGCTAATGCAACCTCGTATCTTGGGAAGAATAAGATCCATCAAAAGGACATTTAGGAATTGGGCCTTTATTTAGAAATCCGCCTCCAATTAAATGACTATCCTCTTGCTTCACGAGATGGGAGGAATTAGGAATTTGGAGTCTAGTAGATTTTTGTTTGTATGTTTTCATGCTTTGTATAGGGTTCCAAGCAGAACTGTGAATATCAGGTGGGCAGTCACCATCAAAAGGCATCTGGAGTGTAGGCAAAGAGCATTACAGCCTGTGTGGCTCCCAGACTTGGTCACAGACACCTGAGATGCCAAAAGTCAAGAGTGTTTGTGGGCATGGGCACTAGGGGATGGTCTCCCTAGTGCTGTCACCCTTGAGTGTGAATCCAACAGAATGAGCAGGAGCCTTGGCAGGACCATCCTGTAGGCTAGGGCTAGGTTACTCTGACAGACAGGTACTGGGTACTCTGCTTACCTCACTAACTTCCTTTCCACATCCTTTTGCCTTTTTCTCTGTTCTGCTGCACTTCTCATGAACTTGTGTGGATAGGGCAGCTTCTTATTTAGAGACCCAGATAAATTCTCATTTGTTCCAGAAATATTTTTTTATATCAAAATTGTATTGTTTAAAAAGGAAACTTTTTACATTATAAACTAAGTATGTACGTTGCTAAACAAGACAAAGTTCTGTATGCAAAAATAATTAAATATCACCAATTAACATTCTTATTGTTGCAACTGAAATGGATGTTACTGGTGATACAACTGAATATCTGGGCAGAGGAGCTGGATGACCTCAAGAAGTAAGGATTCCTCATTTAATTAGGCCATTTTTTAAGTTCTATCTAGCATACACATACTGAACTATTAGCTGTGGCTTCTTCACGCATTGAGACAAGAGATCCCAGCTTTGGTCTAGATAGGATTGGTTTTGCAGAGTATCAAAATAACTGAGCTTTCATCTCGTGGTCAAATTTTACTGGAATATTGCTGTGCTGTAACTGGCTTTCTTGCTTTGATGGTTGAAGGGGAAAGGATTTAGAGTCCTCTCTAAATAAGCAAGTGGTGGGTTGATAAACCAGTTCAGAAACCAGCTTCCCAAACCCAGATTCCTCTTGCAATGTTAAAGTTAGCTATAAAATATTTTAAATGACACTTGGAATCATTCTCCAATCAAACAGGTGTCCCACTGAGAACTTATTTCCACCCAAAAGAAAGCCACCTCTCACCTTTCCACTTAACTTAAAAACCAACTTATTCACAACCAAAGAAGTTTGAAAGATTACAGGTTGTGATTGCTTTAAGTAGGATGAACACTGCAAGGAAACAAATTCTAACACTGACTTTTGCTTGTATTACTCCCAAGATGATTTACACTACACAGTTTGGCCCTCCATTGCTATTTTTCCCCCTAATAAATAGCTATGACAGCAATTCTTCTTTATGCTACTGCCATATTTCTATTGGTAGCTTGCCATTGCCACTGATGAACGTGTCAAAAGGTCTCCTTTAGCTAATTAATAATGTCATTAGCTGAACTAGCTCTCAAGGATAGGGCTGACCACAGGGAGAGTCCATCAAATCAAGCAGTGTTTGCCTTGACAAGGGGGCTGGAGAGAACTTGGCCTAAAGATCACAGATTCTTCTGGTGTTTGTTTCCAAGGAACCCAGTCAGTCAGTTGTGGTTACAGCAGACTGGGTCAAGTTGTTTTGCTCTCTTGTCTCTGCAAGTAAGACACTGAAGGTGACAGGCCCTTAAGGAATGAGCCACCATGATCCACATCAGCTGGCTGAAGAAGTTCCTGCTTCATGGGCAGGGACCTGAAAGCAGACCTACAAGAGAAACCAGTAGTGAAAGAGGTGTCTGGAGGTAGAGACTTCAAGCTAGGTCTTGCATAGCATAAAAACCATAAATGTAATTTAAAAAGCCCCAACAACAGCCCAGGTGTGTGTGTGAGAAAGCATGGATGTCTTGAGACTGACAAAGATGGGTGAGATCCCTTGGTTCTGTGCACTGGTCTCAGTGAAGCAAGGGACAGCCTGTCTAGCTTAGGGCAAGTTAGCAGGTTAAGAAATAGCTGAATGGCCCAAATGGGAATATGTGAATACTAGGATGGCATCCATAGTAGTAACCAATATAAATCATACCAGAAACCATCAAAGGCTGATGTAGGAAGCTTGCAGAGATGACACACCAGCAGCAAAAAAAACCCCCTGATTACTCTGAGTGATCTGACGGAGATTTACACAGAATTCTTTTCGTGCCTTTCTGCCTTTTCTGCACTGGTTATAAAGGCTTTCTCACCCAGGGTGAGAACCAAGAAGCCTGATGCTGCTAAGGGACAGGAGTGTTCAAGGTGCACTGCTTGGGTACAGGATGGCTGGCAGAATATAAAGCCATACTAGAAAAACTAAATAGATTTTGCAAGGATTCTCAGTAGGTGACTTCAGAAGATCACATTACTGGGACCATTCCTCATGGGCAGCATCAGGGCATCTGTCTCAAGACTGGCATGTCAGTAAAGGGGACAGAATAATTCACAACAATGAGCAGTAGCACATTTCCAGGATCAAAGACTTGTGCAAAATTTTCAGTGGTGTCCAAGGATAAAAGAGGTAATTTTTAATTGTGATGTACAATTTTTCTCACAAAACATAATATTGGATAATTGGAGGTAGCTGATTTGATGCCAGTTTCTAGAGTTTCAGGAGAGAGGACCAAGAAACCTTCTTTCTTCACTGGCCAAGTTGGCAAGAATGTAATGCAGACCCAAGAGAAGAACACATTAGGAAGGAATCAACAAAGTTTTGGTAAACAGACATAATTCTTCACAAATTCATTAGTTCTTTGAAGTATTTAACAAACCTGAGGACACAGGCAATCCAGCTGATATAGTTTACTTTAAAATCAGAAGAGATTTTAGCACATGCCTTTCAAAGGCTCTTAGAGGATATAATCTGAGGGGATAAACAGGAAGGTCCTTGAATGGATAAGAAGTTAAAAGATAGAAAAAACAAGGCTATGCAGAAATGGCTGGGGTTTACAGTGGAAAAGATTATGAATGCTTTGTTAAAGCAGTTCAATATATTTCTAAATGACATGGGAAAAGCAGACCAGTTGGCAGATTACATTTTGTGATGCTACCAAGGATACTAAAGACAAAGACCAAAGAATTGCAGAAGGACCCCATTCCAGGGAAAAAATCTCAGCAGCTAAAATTAAATTCTGATAGATGGAAAATAAGACACAAGGAGAAAACCCAGTCCTAACAACACTTAAAGTGATGGACTCTGAGCTTGCCAGTACCATTCACAAATGCTATTTTTATCCTAGGCCAAAGAATATCCAGCACAATGCTAATGAGCTGTCAAAAAAAAAAAAAAAAAAAAAAAAGAAGAAAAGTTGATTACACAGAATTAATTAAGAAAGGAACAAAAGACAATGCATTATTCCACTCTATGCTCCTGTGGCACCCCAGTATCTCAACAAGTATTTTAAGTTATACTGCACTATTTCATAAAGGCTACAGTGAAATTAGAAAACATGTACAGACAGCAACAAGGATAATTGAAAGTATGGACAAGCTTTAATGTGTGGAGTGATTAAATAGCTTAGGATGGTCTCAGCTGGAAAAGAGATGGCTGAGGACAGAATGTGACATATCTGTAAAACTATCTATAATGGCATGGAAATGATTAATAGGTTTTGAATCCAGTATGATAATAGAAGGCAGAAGTTGCAGGAGAAAAACAAATAAATGCATGTCCTCTGACAGCATATAGTTAAACTGCCAAATTTAACGCAGGATTTTGTGGAAGGTATGATTTTATGAGAGTTGGAAAAGTGACTGGGAGAAGTAATTGAAGGAGAACAAAAATCTACTGAATGCTATATAACCATAAATACTGAAGGCTATTAAATATAAAACTTGGGAGTCCACAAACCCAGTGTAGTGAAGTCTTGACAGAACTCATGGGAAGCAGCACCACACACTCATCATTTATACTTTTTCCCAGCACACCTCCCAGGCAGATAGGGGAGGATATGGTACCAAGTTGTCCCCCTGCCTCTGCTCCTGTGCATGGAGGAAGAGTCCAGGAATGCCTAAGCAAGCTGGTCACAAACAAACACTACTGTTGTAACACAATGAAGAATGAAATTCTTGATTAGAAAGAGTGCAGATCATGCTCATACAGAACCCTAGCAAGGGCCAGGGAGTCATGCAGGGGTCACATTGGGTTTCTGTCCTGCATGCAGATCTTATTTTCTTCTGTGATGCCAATGGCTATTGGGATCAATGGTTATATACTGGGAGAGAGACAGGTTTTTCACTTGTGTACTTTGTGCAACCACTCTTGGAACATCACATGCATGGTTTTAAAGGATGTTAATTAAAATAGAAAGTTTAATTGCACATGCCAAGCCCTGCAGAGTGGTTTGGGATGTCGTGTGTTTCACAGCTCTGTGTGGGAAATGTTCTGAGGAACATTATGAAGTGTCTCAACACCCCCTGGCACTGACCCACAGGCCACCCACATGTGTAGTCCCAGCTGCACCAGTGACAATACAAACAGGAAAAGCCAGCAGCAACGCAGCCTGAGGATGGTACCTGTGCATCTCTATGTCCCTTAGCTTGCTTCAGTGAGCAAATTCACCATGTCCACTGATGGATCAGCTACACAAACAGGCTACTCCTGTCGGTGTACTGCTTTGGATAGCCACCCCTCCTCTTAGTAATTACTTAGTAATTACCTCAGGGGTAATAATAATAATTTTGAGGAAGGTTGTTAACAATCCTCAAGTAAAAAAATACTTTTTGAAAACACTAACAGTCAAACTGCTCAAATAATGGTTTTCAGTAAGAGGTTTTTTAGTTCAGCTGGTCTCTTTGGGGGTAAAAATTACAGCTGCATAAATGTGAAAGTTAGTTGTCCTGCTTTTAGGACCTGTATGGGTAAGAGGAAAATACTATTTCTCTTGGTAATACAGAGTTAATATTGCTAAATACTGAGTTGTCGTTAGAACTGACTACTCATTTCCAATAAACCACAATGAGACAAACCAGACACAGGAACAGGAATTTCATGAATAGCCTCAAATATGCAATTTGAGCTTGGCTGAGAGGTACAGTTTTGCATGAAAACAGACCTTAGTCTAACTTAGATTATGAGGGTGAGTTCAGAAAGCTGAAACTGAAACCTCACTATCCTTTCTGCTGAGCTCAATTAGGCTCTAATCACAGAGGTCACATTGAATGACGCAAGCTAAAATGCTAAATATTCAGATAAAAAGACTGCTTTGTTACAATTCTGTCCTTCATTTCTTCATAGGAAGAACCTGCTCATCTTAAAGGCAGTGCAATGGATTTACATATTAAGTGGCTTAATCAAGAATACATGAAAACTCAGAGGAACTGGGAAGAAGTGGATAACAGGATGAATGTGACAATTGAAATACGGAGAAAGATGATCAGTGATAAGGCACCTTTAAAAGATATTCTTAGACTGTTTCCTTTCTTAAGATGCCCTTATCAGGTAAGAGAGCTGTTTTAAATAATGACATTGAATTCAGTGTTATAGATATGATACATCTGTAGGCAGATATTTCACAGGATATTTCCACTGAAGTATCCATCAGCAATGTTCTCCTTAATCTAAATCATATTTTTGCACCTAATCCCATTTTGAAAGGTTCATCAGTTCAATTCTGAGTTAAAGATGGCACACATACCACCAGTGTCACTGTTTGGTGATACTTGATGTATTCCTTGCCTGCTTTAAAAAAAAAAAAAAAAATCACCCTCTTGAGTTTATAATCTTATTTAACCAAGTTTTATCCTGTCTTCAAAGTGCATGCATTGTTTACAGTTTTGGTTTTGAGGTTTGCAATAACAAATACTTATTTTTCTTTTAGCTTTTTAGGGAGTTCCAGCTTCTCACACACATGGACATCTATAAGAAAACAGTTGAGATTTTGGAGATTTATTCAGAAAACATCTTGTCCTTGTATGTGGTGAGGAATAATCCAATTAATGTTATGCTGCAAGAAAATCTGAAGCAGCACACAGAGGAAGACGTTCTGAAATGTCAGTACCAATCTCTTATGCTCTGAATATCAGAGTTTTGTTGTAGCTAATTGTTCTTACTTATGTAACTAAACTAGTTCCAATTGTACTGCAAACACATTTCAAAAATGTTATGGTTTCTTTGAAAATATATAGTGATGGTGAAGCATTGAGAATAAAAGCTACTAAATTAGTAGGAAAATTAAGTCAGTCAAGTATTTAAACTTTTATTTTCACTGAATAAAAGACTGCAGGTTTGATAAAGTAAGTAATTACCTTCAAATAAGTACTGCTAGATGAGCAGAAGTATGTATTTCTAGATACATGAGTGCTTATTATTTTCTAAAAATACCCATAGAAAACTAATTTTCTGCTTTAGAAATAGCCGCATAAAAAAAAGACACAATTTCCTTTATAAAGCAAATTTCTATGGTTATAATCTTTATCCCAGCAAAATTAAAGAAGTAGTTCCCACTAACCATTTCAGGCACCTCCTCTCTGCAGAGACGCACTGCAGGAAGAAGGGCACAGACTGGTACCTCTGGTGAGCTCCATGTACCTTGGTGTGTTTGGCTCCCTGGCTGTGGGGGAGCAGACACCTGCTGACACTCAGAGTCTGGGGAGTGTGGTGCTGCAGGGACAAAACTTTTCCAGCAGTCACTCAGAACTGCCATTCCTCTCCAGCTGCCACTGCCTATGCCCCAGCTCAGCTCTCTGAGAAGTCCTCTTTAGACTCACTTTCTGTCAAACAGGCATAATGCCAGGATGTCCATCCAAGGTCACAAGATATGAACACGTGTGTCCTGTAGCAGTTTCACTCCATTTATTGCCAGATCATCTTTGAAAGA
>VZSR01003807.1:18846168-18924911 GCA_013398615.1 Brachypodius melanocephalos
AAGTCCCAAGGCCTTTACTTTTCTGTTTTTCTCTCACAAACAACTTGACCTGGCACCTAGGTAATAAATATATACCAAGGTAAGTTCAGTGAAGCACATGACACCAGAAACTTGACCTGCAAAAAAGATGTTATAGTCAGTAAAAGCTGAGCCAGAGGGATAGCAGGTACCAGGTGCCAGGAGGTTCTGTGGCACCCACTGGTACCACAGCCTTCAAAGCAGAGCCCTTGCAACAGGACTCCCTGGACATCCAGTTCCCTGGACATCCAGTTCACTGGGAAGAGAGCTGGGGAAGGACAACAGCAGGGGCAGGAAGAGTACTCAGGACACAAACTCATCTAAAATCAACCCAAAGGACAACTTACTTATTGTCACGAAAATTGAATAGTAATAGAGTAGCAGAGTCCCATGAATTATTTGGATACTAATGTCCATTACCAGCTGAGTTGCCTAAATATTGACTGTGGTACAAACAACTCTTGGACTGAACAACAGCTCCACTACTGAGCTGCTGACTATTACATAGGCTGCAATCTGTTTTTCCAGGATGATACTGCAGTGCCAGAAAGTTTTCCTTTGTAATTTAGTAGAAATCCTTGCCTTTGACAGATATGAAAATGACTGCTGCATGTTTACTCCTGCCAGAGGTCTTTGGAGATGATTCCAGTCTGTTTGCTGCAGTGAATGAGGAGGTAGGAGATAGAACACCAGCACCCTTGGTGTCTCTTCCTTTCATCACTTGCATACACACATCACCTGGCCTTTGGGTGGCTCAGCTTAGTTCTGGGAAGAGGTGACATTAGCCTGCCTTTTGAGCAGAAATACTACCGAACTTCAAAGCAGTGTTATCAGCCTTCATTCTCCAGCCTGTTCATCACAGCAATGCTGTGGCATCCTTTGAAATACCCTTTTTTAAAATTCAGGTGAAGGCAGTGACACCAGTGATGGAAGTGAAAAATCCCTTCAACATGAATTCCTGTGAGTTTGCCCTGTACATAGAAAGGGAGGAGTTAGCCCAGCTCGATGACTGCACCATGGCTCTGGCAGCGCTGGTGGCTGCATTTCATGTGTTTGATATCCCTTGCCCAAAGAGAATCCACAGGACACTGAACTTCCTGAAGTCCCTGGTCTTTGAGGTGAGGAACCCAGCATCCCTGCCCACCCCAGGAGGACCTGCAGGCACCCAAGCATCCACTGTCTGATGGTGCACCCAGCACTCCTCTCAGGAGCATTTGATATTTTGTCAAGATAAATCCCTTTGTGCCATTCTTTCTAGTGGAAGTGTATGTATATTTAAAAGTTATGTTTAGTAACGCCCTCCTTTTTGTATTGTACCAGATACTTGAAAAAAATTAAAACTCAAGCAATTTCATTATTTTAAGTGTAGATTTTAGAGCAGTCTAGAGATAATAAAATTTTCTAGATTACTTCATGTGTTATGTATTATTTTTCTATATGGAGCATTTGAAAAATTCAGGTATCTTGATTGTAAGAATTTTAAAAAATCGTGAGCCAACATGAGCACTTCACTGCTTTAGATGGTAATAGAAAAAACGTTTTGAAATGGCATAAGTTAAACATTTACTTATTACCATTACTTCATAATATTATGATTACTGAGAGGCTAATATAATAATTTTTGTGGTTTAAAATGGTGGGCCTGATTTTTAATTTGCAGGATGATGACTTTCTACTGTTTTTTTCTTGCATGAAACATTTTAACATTAATCCTCAATTTACTAAATAGGGATTCCAAGATGAGCTCTCAAAGTAGCAAGAATGACTTATCAGGGATGCTGCCATGTGCATTGGTAACCACAGCTTTGGTGCTGCAGAGGGAACACCTCATTTTCTTTCCAGATTTGTTCCCTGGAACAAATCAGCTTTCTCCACATGGTGACTCTCTGTCTGCCCACACAGAGTGGAAGCCCTCTCATCTCTTCTTGCACAGCTTTCCCTTTTCCCCAATATTCTTAACTTGTCTCTTCTTCTAACCTCCCTCTATTCTTAACTCCTGTCTGAAAATCCCAGGGGCTGCTTTCTGGCAGTGCATGGCTTTGGACAAGTGCCTGGTGATAGGAACAGCAGCCAGTACCCATTGCATTAATTAGAAATAAAAACTGTCATTTTATTAAAACACTGCTTTCTATTAGAGACCAATCTCCCAACAGTTCCAAAAATGTCAGTGTAGGCAAAGCAGCACTTGTGGTAAACACTCAAACAGACAGCTTGGAAGATCACAGAAGCTTTGTTAAAGCTTGGCTGTGCAGGAGAGATTACAGTGGGAGATCCTTCAGGATGTGATGGCTGCACTTAATGGCCAAACTCTCTCGCCATAGGCTTAGCATTTTTCACATGGTTCCCATGAAATGCAGGGTACAATCTTTACCATTGTGAAGGCTGGACTACCACTGATACAAAACAAAAACCAATGACAAGTGCCCTTTGAGAGATCCAACAGGTCTGATGAGTGGTTTTAGTTTCCAAGTGAATTTGTTGGCTGTAGTTTTTTGTAACTGAGGTGACTGTGTTCAGCTACCTCAGCACATGGGATACAAAAGCAAGGATTATGTATATCCTCATTACTGTATGTGATAGCTGCGTGAACAAAAAATTGAGCTCAAGTGAGGTTTATTCTACATTTTGTAAACAGTATTAATTCCAATCCATTTCTTAAACCATAGCAGGTATATAAAAATTCAGGGAGGTGCTGAATAAGTAATCTCTGTTGAGCTGCACTGCAGGCTGTAGACCTGGAATACAGGACAGACACAGAGGGTAAAGGAAAATAAACTACTCAGAAGGAGAATGAAAGGAAACAGAAGAATTTGCCTTTTTACTGATCTGCCTGTGCAACTTCAGCTGCTGCTGGTGACAAAGTCCAGAGCTATAAATGGCATTCTGAATCCAGTGGCCAGGGGGATGGGAGCTTTGGGGGTAAGTGTTAAGGGAGAGGGCACACAGCAGTAGCTAAGTTGCTCCTTTAAAACTACTGGCTACACTGAGCTACAGTGAGGAATTACTGCACACCACACCCAGCAGCAGCAGTGGGGTTCATCTGAGAATCCTGGGCACACACAAAGGTAACAGAGGCTCCAGTTCAGATTTTATTTGTATTGTAGTACAATAAGAGTGCAATTTAAACGTACACATATTGAACAAAATGTAAAAATATTATTTATGCAATGCTATGGAAGGAAATTAACAGAGCAATGCAACTTACTTAATACTGACCCTGTTTCACCTCATATTATGGCAGGTACCAGTCACCTACACGATCTGGAAGGTACACAGAGAGTGAAAACTTAAGAACTCCAGCCAAAGAAAAACCTAGCAAAATCTGTGGGAAGATGTAAAATTCTCCCAGCTCTGTGCAAGGGAAATGCTCTGTTTGTTCTTGGCTCTGCAGCCGAGCAACTGCCCACTGCATCACTAAACACAGCGCTGCCAAAAATTCTGATCCAACTCCTCTTTCTTCTTGCAAAGTAACATTCTGGAGCAGTCCTCAGTATCCAGGTAGCTAGGCTTTCTCCCATATAAAGTGCATCTGGTTTACATCTTGTGTGTATATATACCAAGTGCAACGCCTTTCCCTGACAAATTGTTACAATAACCCCCCCAGAAAGGAGGTTGCCTCACCTCAGTACCTGCTGGTGCCATCTGCAGCCTGATTGTGACCTAGTGAATGGCATGTATTTTACACCTAGGATGTGCTGGTGCACCACAAGCATTTAAGTATCCTTTTCCTTTGCCTTTCCCCCTATGCCTTCTTCATTTATAAATCAGAGTTGTCAGCTAGAAAGTGATGGGTAAAATAATTCTCCCACCACTGGGAAAACAAAGCTCTGTTGAATACGAAACCAGGATAGCAGTCCTAGCTTGAGCACAGTTTTTCTCCATTGTTGTGGTAACTATGCTGAAGACTGGGAAGTACAGACACAATTGAATGTAATTTCTTTTCTGCTAATCTCCTTGACTCAAAATACTCCTCTTTTCCTCCATGTTCTGAATGACTGTAGCAAACTCCATGTAAATGGCTGGGACTCTATTGTGCAGCATAAATAAAAAGTCTTCTATGAAGTCAAATTTTATTTTTCAGTTGCAGCCTTCTCTATACTGGTCTTTTGATAAAATACATTAAAGATGCTGGTGGCAAAACTCACGTAACATTTTTGTAATCGTGCAAAAGTAAAAACATTCAGTTATCAAAAAAGCATTGTAATTTCAACCCCAACAAGGTTTGTTTTGTTACAAGCAAACAGACAGTTTTATTATCTGTAAAGTAATATGCTGTAGCATAAAGTGTCACATATGTAACATTAAGTGTTTCATTTTTAAACTATGGCACAAATACACATTAGCCATAACAGTCTCATCTGGCTACCTGTAGCCTAATTTTTGGCTGATCAGTTTTTATTTTGATAAAATGAAGTAAAAGCTTCTGAAAAGTAAAATGGGTACACGAAGTACAATTCAAGAATCCTTAGAAAATATGAACGTTCCCTTATATAATACAGCATAAATAATTAATGAAGGTTTCCTTGATGTCCAGAGAGATTAGGGATCCTAACCATCCATGGAGAATTAGCGCCATTAGTTTGGTAAATAAGACCAGCTGACTGGGTTGTTACACAGTACCTTCTCAAAAGCTTGAACACTTCCCAGAAGGATTCAGATGTCTACTGGCTCCAGGAGAATATAAATAGTCCACCAGTGCTGAACTTAAGTTTCTTCCTTTCTGAGAGTCCTTACTCAACGCTTCTAGTGAGTCTTTGTGCTTTGAATAAAACATGAGCTCCACTGGAGAAAGCTGGTTCGTGCACATTTTCCATTATCTTCAAAGTTCATTGTGTGAGTTTTTCTCTGCAGCTTTGAACATCAGAATGGAATTAAAGATTTTTAGGGCTGGTCCCAGTTTAATGCTCATTATTTTGACTATGTCTGATTGGGTCATTAGCAGAAATGCTTCTCCATCAATTTGCTTTAAAAGAAAAACACACAAAGCTATTAATAGGTCTGACAGAGCAGCAGTATAAACGTTTCAGAAAAAAATGAAAAGAAAACCCCAGCAACTTCAGACAAAGTTGGCTGAATACAAGCACTTTCAAATGTTTTCAGGAGAGCTTTGATTTCAACCTCTAGACATTTCAGCTAGTCCTAGAGAACAGGATCATCTTCTTCCTGCTTGAAAACAAGCGTCTGGCTCATTTTTAGTTAAACAGTTCTTATTTTCATACTGACAATATAAAGCCTATTGAAAAAGTAAAGTGGGTAAATTAAGTATATTTCAACTATACTGAAGCACAGCAATGCTTCAAACATCTTAGCTATTCCTTTTATACAAGCATCCGTAGGTAAAGCTCCTGGATTTCACTCCCAGCTACAGAGCTGGAATCCCTTTCAGGCCACCACTTCTCTGCTCACTAATCTGCAAATTGAAATGAATTTGATCCCACGTGAAAACAGGGGCCAGGCTAATAAAGCTGCCTCTTTGACACAAACAGAACATTTCAAAACACGGAATATTTTTTCTTTGTAGTGTTGGTATTTTACTAAACATTATAAATGAACATTCTCCTGTAAGCAAATCACTCTCTCAGGAGGAGTGCTAAATCCTAACACGAAGAGCCCCCAGGGTCTTCACTTCCAGGGGCTTCAATGGGGCCAACATTTCCTACAGATCACTTAGGTATCTATAGCTAAACTTTCAGTGGAACCAAAGGTGGATAGCTATACATAAAATGCAACTGTGGTTAAATCTGGAGCTCAGCTTAGCCTTAAAGATACGAATCTGAGATAAAAAGAGTCTAAATTTCTACCGGGCCAGAAAATAAGTTTTCTGAATCAGACACGCTGCAAAGGACACCCCAGCGCCCTAAGTTGAGGAACACTGCAGTCAGAATAGCACCATGTGGTAACCCACAATTACTTTCTACTCATTTCATACACAAAGCCTGACTTGGTGGGCTCAGAACTTGAAGTGTGTGAACTTGGGTCTGTCCAAACAAAAAGCAGAAGCAGGGTGAGGGATTCATTTCCATAGCAGAAGTTTGAACCAGCATCTTCCACCTACTGATGTCAGCCAGCCCATGCCTCAATGACCTCAGTGGGAGGGGTTTAATTTACCAGCCACAGCCAAAGCCTGAGAGGCTGAATCCTAGAGAAGGGAAGTATTTTCTCACACCTCTGAGAATGAAAGTGTTAAGGATTCAACATCTCCGTGGCACCTGCTGTTTGGCTGACTTGATTAGCAATATGCCAGCTTTTATTTCTAAATTCACTGATGAGACATCCTAAGTGACATAGGGGAGATCCAGGCTTGAATAGTAAAATGCTCAGCATCTGAGCAAGTGCCAAATGCCCAGAGATATCAGTCCTTTGATATGCAGTTGTAATAGTCATTACAGTCTACAGCACAGCCTGAAAACTTTTGTTGCAGGAGATTAGCAGGGCCATCTGTATGCATTTTCCTCTGGAGGTGCCTTCTCAAGTCTAAGTACCACAATTATTCTTCACTTGAAAGGCTGGCTGACTCTGCCTGGGATAAGCACCTGACTCCACATCTGTGATCAGACTGCCTTTTTGAGGCTAAGCATTAACAGGAATGAAAAAAACCTCTGTGCAGAAAAAAAATAGGACAACCTAGTTTATAAGGCCTAATGTATCTAAAAGCCCTATCCATTCCTAATGACAACTCTGGAAAAACAATCTTTTCAGACGACAGAAATGCACACCTGGCATGCTCACAAGGTGAGTACATGCTCCTTTGAAACTCATCAGAACCTTCAGATCTTCTCACTTCCTGCTTGGTTAAATCCTGTTCATAAATTGGCTGTATCAGGAGAAAGAGCATCAATAGCTAAATGTGATCAGACAAGACACAAAGAGTTTTAAGAGATGGTTATCTTGAACCACTGTTCTGCTTTGTTTTACTTTTTGGCATTCTGGAGAACTAAAACAACACACTTGCTTATAAATCTTGTCCAACCAGATCAACAGAGAACAGTAGTAAGTCACAAAGTTTGTAAGTAATTTCAATTGCCAGGAAAAAAGTTGGAAAAACACCTGGCCAACACTTGGCTGGTTTTCTCTTTACTTTCTTCCTACTTCATGACCTGAAAACCAACCTAATCTACCATACATTTGCATCTGACTTTAAACAATGTGGCACTGAAATAGGTTGCCCAGGGAGGTGGTAGAGTCAGCATCCCTGGAAGAGTTTAAGAGGCTGCTGGATCTGGTGCTGGTTGATAAGATTTAGAGGTTACAGGGATAGTGCTGGGTTGGAGCGTTAGACCTAATATCTTAAAGATCTCTCGTAACCTTGATGATTCTGTGATTCCATACACTTCATCCTACTAATTTATATGTATTTCTACCAAGCTTTGTTGTCTCTGTCTTTTTGAAATAAAATTCACGCACCTCATCTTTGAACACCTTGCCATGTTCTTCACATCCTGGTAAACTTCGTATAAATTCAGAGACCTGCCACCAAAGTACAAAACAAAAGATTTAGTAAGACTCATGTTTTCTCAAGACAGTCTTTAAGGCTGACAATCATAAAAGTCTTTTATCTCTTGATTTTACAGTCTCATTTTAGGTGTTCCACCTTCTTCTGTAAGTGCATAGAGTCATGCTTCTTTTTTTCTCTGATTAAATGAGATGCAACTGCCTCAGGTGCAGAGAACAGTCACAGGTACTTGTGAAAGTAAAGCAATGACAAGATTCTGTCTGTCCAAGCATTGTTACATACCTGAACAGAAGCTCTGATCTTAAAATCAGGCGTTATGGCCTGACCACATCCATACAGTTAATCTCTGCACTATATTCCACTCTCCAAAGCAGTCTGCCACATCCAAACTACGCACCAGGAATAGCTTCTTGCTTCATGCAGACCCCTACGCCATTCCTCCAAAATGTTTGTGTGGGGACTAGATGTTGGTAGTGGAGACCCATGAGCACTTGTTATGCTGGGCTGTACATTTAGCACTTCTCTTTACAATACCAGTGAATATGTTTTTATATATGTACACATATTTATCTGTATGAATACACATATGAATTAATATTTCTCCTTCTGGAGCTGGATGGCAGCAGAATGAGCATTTTGGGGATCAGTTACATTACGTCTGGCTTAGTCTAATCCTCTGAGTACTCGTGTATTATTCTTAATGCATGGGGATAATCTAAAGCTCTGAATCAACCTTCAAGGACAGTGGTAATAAGACAGAAGACAAAGTGGGAACCTACCTCATCTGTACTCCACTTAGAAACTTTACTGGCTGGAATCCCAGCTACACTTGGAAGGAGCTTGCTCTGCTGTTCCCAGCGCAAGGGTAGGCCAGGGATTTGCAGCTTAGACGACACAATGACTGGCTGAGAGAGAAGCCTCTGCGTGTTGGGCTCCTCAACATCTTCAGCAACAAGAAGCAAGAAACAAGAATTAAATCCCTCAGTCGATGATGAGATCAGTCACAGTAAAAGCACATTCATTTCTATTCATGGGCCTCCCTACACAAGCTGCACAGTTTTGCTTGAATAGTGAAATGCCATGAATGCCATACCAGAACTGGAAGTGTCATGACTGCTCTTCCACTGGTATGACTATCATTATATTGGCTCTCTATAAATGCTCTTACTCTTTCAACACAACACAATTTAATGCCATCAGAGCTGTTAGCAAAACATACTGCAGGTCAATTAATTTTAAATATTTTGATACAATAAATCACACCCACATTTAATAGTACAGCAATACAAGAATTAACTTAATTTTGGGGTTGAAATGTTAGAAAATCAAAAGCAGCACTGCACTGCTACAAAATTCCAAGTGAATCAGTTATACAGTTCCAGCCCACACAACATTTATGGCTCATCCATAACAAAATGTTTTTCAGTTCTTCTGAGAAAAAAAACGCAAATGTCTGCAAATTTTCTGCTTCCTCTTCAACTGAATGCTTTGTTTGGAAAATAACATTAAACTCCTCTGTGCTGCTTTTTATCTCACTGATCCATAATGGAAGGAATGATCTCCCATCCCACTGCCCCCAAAGGTAATGTACTGGTGGGAAGGTGTCTTCAGACACATGCTGCTGTTGTCTGGAGAAAAGCAGCAGCGGCAGATGAGGGCAGCAGGAAAGAGTGAACAGTCATGCCTCTAATGATGTCAAACTGCATATGACATCCCTGTTCATTTAGATCCACTGGCAGCGCAAAAGCAATATGCCTGCTATCTGAACTCAGGCCCAAGGCTTCCCAACTGCCAACTAAAATTGTGGAAAATCTCTGAAATTCACTTCTTAATGGACAGCCAACAAAGCACACTCTTAATGCCTAATATTCCTTAATGACATGGTTCATGCTAATGAACTCACTAATCCCTATACTATTTTTGTTTGGATCGCTCATTTCTATTGCAGTTCCATTCTATTTTCATTTTTGAGAAATTGGTATTAACTGCAAGTACTCCCAATCCTTACTGTTCAAGTTTTCACACATTTGTGCCCAACAACTATGGCAAAAATTCCCATCATGGATTTTTGCCAGCACAGCGGGGCTGGTCTATAATACACCTAACACAGGATGTTATTACATTTGCTTGTGTTGTTCTGCTCCTCTAGCCTAACTTTTTTGTTACTTTCCTCATTTATCCTCATTTCGTATTAATGCCTATTATTCTGAAGTTGACTCTCAAGCCATTCAGTTAGCAATGTCAGCCCACTCATTAATTTTTTAAAAAATAGACTCCTTAATATTTTACTACCACTATACTCTCATTCTTCAAAGAGAGTTCCCCAAATGTCTTTTAACACTTCACTATTGTTTTACAAATGCTCCTTAGAGCCTCTAATACTAATAAAAATCTCAGTGAGAAAGGAACGTGTATTGTCAGGTAGCAACTATGCTGAATGTAAAGCATATTTTACTGAACAGTACCGTTCTAATTGTTTCCTTGAATCCCCTCCCCATCCTTATCCTCTGACCTTTTCCTTCTAGACAAGATCTCTTAACAGTTGAAAATATGAGTGTTCAGCTATTTTTTCCTTTCATTGACAAAACATGTAATACAATTCCTTTCATTCACAAAACATGCAATTGATACTGCAACAGAAATAGCAGACTATAATACTGTGTGAAGAAAACACCACACAAATCACACCCTGTATTCACACATTTAAACACATATATACACACAAAAGCACATGGGTACAGGCATAGTGAGCAGGATTCTCAGTCTGTGCAGTATCTGCCTCATAGGTAAGGCAAAGACCACAAATGGAGCATGTAAAGTGCCGGTTTGCTCAACTAGACGGAGAAAATTAAAAATAAAAGTCCCTACCCCTGTGGCAGATACAGCCACACCACCAAAAAATGGGAAATTTAGATTTAGTGTGGGTAACCTCGTATCAGGAAGCCCACACCACTTTGGCTACAATCTATATGTCTCTAATACCAGACAGTTGAAAATGTTCCCTACTCTCATGCTCTGGAATATTTATCACTCTGCAAGCCCTGCTTCCCAAAGAGAGGCAATCTGGGCCATAGAGAATATGAGATATATTCCAAGTTATGTGTCAATTGGGACATTTAGGAGAAGAATAATTTGAGGTGCACCAGAGATTAGCCAGTTTCATCACAGAGCCACAATCAGCTTCTTCAGCCACTCAAGTGAAGAAACAAAATCTGCTTGCCAGCTCCACAACATAGCAGCCAGATGCACAAAGTTTACACTTTTAAACCTAAACCATGTTTAGGTTCTGTTCTTTGCTGACATTTTGCTACACCATCAGCCCACCTGCCTTTACATTGCTCTCTTACTTCATGCCACCTTGTTATCCTTCTCTCTGATAGTTCATCTCCATCTTCTTAGTGAACTACCACAGATCAAAATACAAACTTATATTTCAAAGAAGACAAGTGGCAAATACTTTCTAGCATTAATGAGAGAGCATACACTGCTCATTGCCTCCTGCATGGGTCTAGCCCTTAGCATATATAAGGTTTTTAACCACAAGATTTATGTCCATAAAAAAAGTTAGTATGAAGGGGTAGTGATGTCAGTGGAGTTCTTTAGCTCCAAATAATCTTTCTCCAAACAAAGGGAAGACAGCAGTACACATTTTATGAAGTTATCAGTAGGGAACTGGTCAAGTGAGCATGGCAAAAGAAGTCTGAAGAATAACAAGGTAAGTGACGTGCCAAAAAAAACAGGGCAACCAACACAGGTACCAACAGTGACAGTTCACAAATTCACAATTACTTAATCTTGAAATTTCCATGACTATGATTCCAAGAACTTAATGATCCATTTTCATCTTACAGCTTAAATGTGCCATCCTACTTAAACACATAATAACACAACATCATGTGTTTAAAAAGGACAACTTTTCCAGACAATAATGTAAGAAAATGTTTTATTTTCCTAAATCTAATTATGCAAGAATCTAGTAAGCAGAGCTTGTTGGTGAAACTTTATCCAAACAGTCAATTCTGTCAAACTCAATATACTTCACAAAAATCAGGTCAGTTTTCTTAGAATTAAAAGAACAATCCCAGACAATTTAAAATGCTTCCAACTACTTGCATTTTTTTTTGTTTGTGTCAAATAATGCAAAGGTTAGCATTAAAACTGCATGTTTCCTTCCTGCAGAAACAAAATAGTAAAAATTACTAAAAGGTCTCTTCTATTTGCTTTAGAGACTTGCTTCTTTTAATGCTTAATTTTCTCTAGAATTCTGAACTATACCATGTTTCAAAACACTGAAACAGTTCCTACAATAGATGTAATCTCTCAAATTTCACACTCACCAGAGTGCCTCAGATCTATCTGAAAAGTACTGGCAGATAAATTATGTCTTAAGATTAAAAAATGCATCAAAGGTTAATAATTAAAAATAAACCACTACCTTAATTTTATCTTTATGCAAGCTCTACTAGTCTCAAAGAATTTCCTGGGTTTTACAGAGATGAGCTCACTTAAAAGGTAAGACATGTAGCTCTTAAAGAATCAGAGTTACTCAGTTCCTATGAATTTTGATGAAAGCCTTACAAACTGTTTTGTTGTTGCACAAAAAACTTCTGAAGAAAATAATCTAAAAATACAAGGAATTAAGATTAGGAAATTAAGACACTTAATTTACACGGACCTTGTATCAGTTAACAAAATTATTGCAGCAAAAGCTGCACTGAAACAATGCGCTGATTCAGCCTAATAACAAGCCTGATATACTAAGTTCCACACGTGAAAAAATTAGCAAATGTGAGACTCTGATGTTCTGGATTTGTGCTGTATTATTCTAAACAATGAGGATAAAAATTATTAATGAACAGCTGCTTCAATCCGTCCAACTGGATCCGTGAACAGCCAAGAGTTTTGCTACAGCAGTACATCACAACCACACAAAATCAGGGCAGAGGAGAAAAGTCCACGTTGGAAGAAATCTTTGGAGATCATAGGAGAACTTTCCTGTCTAACCAGTGAGGAGCCACAATCTGGCCATCACCCTCAACAAGACTGAGGATGGGTTAAGTATGTCACCTTAATTTTGCATTATGTCTGTAATGTGTAAATGCTTTAACTTTCAATACACTTTCAAGGCAGTTAGTGAATGTTACATCTTTACAATTCGGACTGGTTTAATAAACTGCTTTTAAAAGAGTGGAAAAACATCATTTAAATGAGATTTTTTTTTTGTATTACTATTCATTTTGTACTCATCCTTACAATCGTGATGAAGTTCTTGGAAAAGCCTTTGATGATGACAAGATAAAATAATCTCCTGAATGCACAGGGGGAAAGGCAGCTGAATTTTGCCCTTTAGGGAACATCCCTTTGGAAGTTCCCTTCCAAATTTGTCCCAAAGCAGGATACACTGCTAAAAGAGTTGCTGTCAAGAAATTTTTGGGCACAAACAGTGAATGTGGGAAATAAGTTGTAATACAGTTTCATGAGAATTTCAAGAGACATGACACTTCTTCACTTCTGCAGATCTTAGTTTGAAACAAACAAAATACTGCCAATTTACCTTTGATTTCATTTGAAATTAGCAGCTTATTTTCTGTCTCCTCATCTTCACACTCTTTGTGCTTTGTGGCGTCCTTTGTTTGTAGTACTCCACTGAGGAAAATAAGATGCTCAATTTTTATCAATACATCATAAAAATCACTAAGCACGTTGACATCTTTTGCTAGCAATACTATGAACACGCCAGGATTCCCACATAAAGGATGCTTGTATCATTATAAAATAAAGAAACAAAGAGGATCTTATTTCTGACTTACACAGAATGGCATGACTACTGACATGAATTTTAATAAGAAGGCCTAAGAATGGTGTAGAAAGATTACATAAACTATACCAACACACTTCATTTAATAACTGAAACTGAAAAATACGCAAATGAAGGCAGTGGATGTGTCCACATTAGAAAATGGGAAGGGTGAAACCCACATATACAGCTGCATGTCCTACAAAGCCTGGCTGATTATGCAGGCCATTTTCAGGAGCTGTCTGAAATAACACCCACTCTTTTCCCTCTGCCCAACATTCACAGATGCTACCCAGCATCAACTTCTTGTCAGTACCATTACTGACACCCTCTTGTGCAGCTGCTAATGATCCCACCAAAAATATCTGTATTCCTTTTGCATCTGCTTTTGCATCACTTCTTATCCAGCTACTCCCTAAGCTTTGCCAGCCCAAAAATTTGCCAAGGGAATGTCTTATGTCTTCCCCGCATCGAGAAAAACTGGGCAAGAGATGTGAAAATAAGAGTATTTCTCAAGGTGGAGGTGTGCACATCTCTGTCTTAAAGTCAGCCCCAGGGAAGTTCCTTTTCAAATTCTGCCTTCAGAAGGTATTTCCAGATGTTTTTCCTGGTTTCTTACAGATGTGAAGTGATAGGAATTTGCTGACATTATGTGTCTACTGACTTCTGCTTTCTGAGAATTTCAGAACACTTTGGCCAATTCTTACTAAACCATCACAGTTACAGAGCACTCGGAGGTATCAAGTACATAATGAGCATTTTCTAAAAATAGGCACCAGACAGAATGATTGTTAGAGTCAAGACTCTAAGAAATTCCACTACTATACGAACTGATGCTTTACTACCTGTCAGAGAAGGAGTCAACTAGAACACCTTAACAAATGTCAAAATCACACATAAAAAGCTAACCTTTGCACACCTAGCACCTTGTTAGGCATCAGGATAAGCCAAGCTCAAAACACAAATCCATAGATGAAAGAGACACGTTTAATTCCATTATTTACATTTATATTGTTAAATACCATTTATATATTACATACAAGAAAACATCTGTGACTATATCAAGTAGGAGCCTCAAGCTCACTGACTTCAACAAAAATATATTTATTGCACTACTAATGGTGCAAAATGAACACTGCAGATCAGGAAATCCAGCCTTTTTAGTATGACGGGACACAAATAATAATGGTATGACAACCAATACCAGTGAAATGCATAGAGCAGGCACGACTTCTTGTGCCACAAAGGACTTCTCCACAGTATCTTCCTCAGAAAGATTTATTCATTAAAACTTGTTTTCCAAACTCCACAAACACAGAAAACTTTCTAAAGTAACATGCTAAAGTAACTAGTGGAATTAATTCCAAAAGCAAAGGAAATGACAGCTGTAATTCAACGCAAGAAAGAGAGATCACCAAACCCTGTGGCCAAACAAATACCTCCCTATTTTCTTGAGGGCAATTTTCACAGCAACACACATACAGAAATTTTACCTCATTAGTTAAACATGACTGTATCATGAATTGAAGGTTTTGGGGAAGAGGCTGGAAGACAAATTGATTTTTTTTTTTTTGAGCCAGTATAATTTGATTCCCAAGCCTGAGTGTTCAGCTTCCCTCACTGTAAAGATTTCCAAAAGGAATTTTTATTACAGTGAAATTCTTTTGCTGCTCTGAAGATACTTTAAAATTGAATATGCTACAGGCATGTAATTTTTATCGTGACTTTTAATCTCAGGAACATTTCAGAGGGACACACTGCAGTATTTATGTACATAATTATATTTTTGCAAACCAAAATTTTCTAGTATAATTGTTTGATGCATAGAGAGCTAAAAAAAAAAAGAGAGAGAGAAAAGAAAAGGAGTAAGTGGAACCAGAGATTAGCTGAGCACCACTTAGATTTAACACAACAAAATAAAACTCCTGTTTGGGATCATTTGCTGTTGGTTGCTAAATCTATGAAACAAAAGATTACCTTTGAATACGAAGGTATGCACAATTGAACTGAAGTCAAACATAATTAAATTCACACTATGAGCTCAGCAACTAAAGAGCACACAAGTGTGTGTATCTATGTCTTCAATTATGCATGTGTACTTTGAATACACATCTAAAAAGATCCACTGGGTATTGCAATAAGCAGATGCTCAATATTTTATAACCCCAGCAGTTCATATATACCTAATGTTGTGAACACTATTTTTCATGCCTCTTTCAAAGGGAGATTATTCAGCTGAAAGTCCTCTCTGACTTTGCTGGATACATAACGAATGAGGAAAGCTAGATGATAAAATGCAGGCAGTAATCAGTGTATTCAAACAGTTGAAATACAAGCTGCAAAGTCTCTGGGTAGCTCAAAGCTGGCACAAGACTTATTCTCTTAATGAAACTGACTCAACACAGTCAACAGATAGCACAAGTATTGGTTGTCTTACATCTTCTAAAGGTAACACCCTCTATAAAAAATAAAAGACGATTTTTTTTTTCTTCAATTAATCTTAAGAGGTAGGCTGTAAAGCCAAACTATATTTCTAAAAAGAATGTTAATTTACTGTAGGTATGGTTAAAATGATGAATTACAACTATTTTTAAACAAAGGTTATTTCAAAATTACACTTGAAGCCAACTTCTTTTTTTTTGCTGTTGAAATTCACTCGAGTGTGACTAGTGAAAGCTGTTCATTATCCTGAGTTGGAAGGGACCAGTAAAGATCATCAAAGTCCAATTCTTAACAAAACACTTCCATTTCAATCATCTGCTTTACTGTGGGCTATTTACCATGTAATACCAACTCTGTCTCTCAAGACACTATTATTGCTAACATAGTTCATGTATTACAAACACAAAATATTGTAGCTCATGTAAATATGTAACAAATGACACATCTTATTCCAGGGTGTAATCTATTTCTGTTTGAAAATAGTCAATAAGATAATGTAGTGCTACTGTAACTAATTTAAAATGTAGGGAATCCTATTGCCTCACATATCCCCATGAAAACACTTGTATATTTTTGTAATTGTGTATTACAAACTTCAAAGATAGTTTCCAAACTTGCACTGGAGAATAGCATTTATGGTATAAAAAAGTTCTCATGTCATGTTCTGTCAAAAATGCCTGCCAGATGCTGAAAGTGAAAGAATTACTTCCAATTTTTCCATGTCTGTACATATTTGTTTATATAAAATAATTTGGACACCAACCTAGGAAGAAGGATCTCAATTTCCAGTAATTGTACTGTATTTTTCCTCTCCTCTGACAGGTATTTCTTATTTCTTATACACCTTGTGATACTCCTCCTCTATTTCTAAGACAGAGAGAGCTGAAGAGCTTCCATCTCCTTCCCCATTGCTTCTAAGAATTCCACAGACAAATCATTGGACTGCTTTCCCTGGCAAATTGCATTTTAAACCAACTCCAAACACCCAGAACTTCGAAAGAAACTGAGAGTTACCCAGGTGCCTTCTTTTCTTTCACATTGCATAACAGGGGCTTCTTGCAAGGAGATTTATCTTCTGCATCTTCCAGCTTGGTTGTTTCTGGTATAATTTTCCCAGATTGTCGATTGTGAGGCGAAGATTTCATACCTACATGACCAGGGCTGGGGCATTTTCTGTCACTGTTTAAAGCAAATAAAAAAAATGTTTAAAACTGGAAGCAGCTAAGCTGTTGTTTAATTTATTTTCCCTATGCACAAAAAATCAACTGAAAACATTCAAGTGTCCTGGCATTTTCAGAAACCAAAATAAACAACTCTTTACTGCTTTAAGTCAATGGTAAAACGATTAGGCAGTTCAATGGGAACAGAATTTGTCTAATATTATTTGTGATAATAAGCTATCCACTTCAAATATTTGTAACACAAGAACACTTTGAAGTATTATTTTCCTCCTATCCCTTCTCTCCCATAACATATCACTGTGCAGCCTTTACAATGTTCTATGCAGCCTCTTAACTGGGACAATGAAAAAAGCAGCACTTGACACAGCCCCTGCCACTGAGGACTTTGCTCCAAGTGCTACTGGATTCACTGTAATGGTATCCAGGCCACCTGCCAGGGAGTAATTAAGTCACTTCAGATTTCTAAAACCCTACATTTATAACAATCAAATCAGGCAGAACTCTCAGACAGCAGAACATTTTGGGTTTTAAAGCATGAAGCTGAAACTGTCTCTGAGAAGCCAATTTAAAATACCATCTATTGAATATATGTGGTCATTACAGTGGGAACTGGAAATCTTCACATTTTCACATTTCACATCACTCACACTTTCACATTTACATTAATGTAACCCCTGAAAAGAAGGGAAAGCCTCTGTTCCTTTCCCTTCCTTCTTAAATTCTCTATTTTTCCCTATAGCCCAAAATAAGCACAGGAATCAGTATCACAATTTCTGAGATAAAATAATCATCTGAAAATAATTATCTTGGTATCACACTCCTTTGTTTTTCCCCAGTGCTTCTGTTTAAAAGCTTCAGCTACAGACTTCAGCATTATTCTTGCGAAACTCAGTCCCAGTGATTTGATTCCCCACTCCCACTGCAATGACAGAATAGTGCTGTTCTTCAAAGAGCTACATTAATTTACAGTCACATCAATAATGCCACTACAGCAAACAAAAGAAACACAAAGAAGTAATTTTCTAAAGTGAAACCAATTGGTCAACATTCAATTTTAAATTCCAATTAACTACTTAGTAGTCTAGACAGTTACACTGAAGATGAAACTGAACTCCAGTTAAACCATAGACAGTGAAATCAGTAGCAGTCTTTGACAGCTCTATGACCTTTTTAATAAGCACTGAAAAAACCATTTTTCTTCCCAGTAAATGAGAATGTAGATAAATAGGCAGGCCTTTCTGAAAGCATTCAGTCATTGCACAGTCATAAATCACACCGGAGAACACAGAAGTAAAACAGTGCTGTTAGTCACGGACATAGTTTCAATCATAATTACTTGATTACAGGAGAGGTGGATCTTTCATTTGTTTCCACTTTTCTGTGTCTGGGGATAGGACTGGGTGCAGGCATCTCCCCACTCAATCGGTCAGGTAAGAGGCTTTCTTTGTTCAAGTTCATCTCTGAATATGGACAGCTGACTGCACTAGAAGTTGAAGAAGAAAAATTACTCCTTATTCTCAGACACTTTACTGATTTCAAACAAAACGACACTGGAATTTCCTAGGAGTAGATGCAATAATACAAAGAAGTTTAAAAAAATGCAGTAAGTAGTTGTACTTTAAAATGTTAATAAATCCATCGAATAAAAATCTCAACTTCACATTTCCTTTTGACAGCAACTTGAGTAACACAAATTGTATTAATTACTATTACAACATTCATTGTGGAAAATTGCTTGATAAATGTTTAGCCTGCTCCCTCATAATTTTAGTGGTATTTATACATACAACATGGGATGCCTATGACTATACCCATGTCTCTCTAAATAAAGTCATATTATCATGGCTATTTATTTATATGAAGGAGGCTATTTCTATTATGTAATGTCTACACAAAAGCTGCATTTCAAGGGCAGAACATGAGGAATGGTGCAAATTCCCTTATTGCAGTGAGTGCCCCATCTTTGCAAATGCCATTTTGTGATACTCCATTAAGAAACTGTGATATTTTTACAGTCTTTCTTAACATTCAACACTCCCCATTTCCCTGCACTCCTGCTAGGGAAATAATTTGACAACGAACATTGATACAATGACTTGTAAATACTGCTCTAAGAAATGTGAAAGTTGTACCAAAGTCAGAAAAGCTGCACTTGCACAAGAAGCAGGAAAGCAAAAAACAGCAACACAAACCAAAACACATGGGGCTGAACTAGGATTTTTCTTTAGTAGAATGCTCTGCAGTGTTCAACTGATTAGTCAGACAGACCACACACTCAACACATCAATGATAATATCCTAAACTCTGAATAGTATGTAAATGTCACAACAGTGAACAGCATCACTCAAGTTTTCAAAACTGTGTAAGACACTGGACAGACTGTACTACATATGATGCTCCATTTGTGGCTCATGAGCTATGACATTAATGATATCCTGAAATTATGCTTTCTTACTCACCTGTATTGTTACAATGACTTCTGTAATTTTAAAAGGTAAAAAACCTCATGTTCTGCCATTTTGCTTATTTTCCTTTCAAGAAAGAAGCTACCATAACTACCCATCTTTCCATAAATCACTGCAATGTTTTATTTGTTTCACTGATAGTTACGTGCATGATTTCCAAAGAGAACTGTCTAATATAAACAAGTCTACCTTGACAGTCATATGCCCTGCCACCCCCATATTTCAAAAATTAACAGAAAAACAACAGCTTTCACTATAGTTTTCTTTCTACAAAGCACAACATTAAAAAAGGAAAAGGCCTTTTAATTCAAAATATGCTGTACACTCTCCCCTTCCTTTACCAACAAAGCTCTGGGTTCAGAATGAGTATGTAACAGCTCCTATAATGGGGTTGGACCAATAGTGGTGATCTAATTGTGATGTCACGCAAGATAAACAAAAAGCTGGTGAAAATTTACATTTGTACCAGCACTTGCATAAAAGGATAAAATTCCTTAAGGCCAAGTCAGTCAGCTCTTGTTGGGGTTATAAAGACAGGATATCAACAGCATGTTTGATTTCTTCAGTTGGCTCATTTGAAAACAAGACAGTACAAACTCCTTCTTTTTTTTTAATACTATATTATTATTTTAAAATCCTTGAGTAGCTATGCTGAACTTGAATTTTGGAGAAAAAAAAATAGAATAGTTTCTGCTTTTCTAATCAAGATGAGATCCCTGTTTAAGGCTACTCCAAGCCGATGTTGTTCCATAACAGTCTGTACAGTGCTTTAAAGGGACATGCAGCCATATGCCCAGGTGATCCAATGAAGAACAGAACAGTCATCTTTTTGCCTCCTTCTGAGGAGCTTTTTATTTACACATCCAAATCAGATAGAGTCCAGCCACTCAATTGGCTATAAAACACTAAACGTGAAGTATGGTATGCTTGTGTTAATGAAATTTTTTAGAGACATCGAACAAAATATACCAATAAAAACTAACTTAGAGCATTCACCTTTTATTTCTACTTTCTCATAAGCAGAATGGGGCATTTTATTTTAAATCTATTTATATATGTCTATTTACATTTATTCTCAACCTACCGGTTTTGTGTGTCTTAGGACTAGCCTCTGCCAGATGTCTTATGCTGCTGCATCACAATAATGTCTTTTTTCTCTTTCAAAAGAAATACAAGATAAAAGATACAGGCTTCTGCTCAGAAAAAGGTTTTAAGGCACCAATGCTAGTGTGATTTAAGTTCTTGCTGTGACAAACACATGCCACTGTGATGAAATACAGTTTTCAGAAATTCATGGATATATTGGTTAATCTCAGTTCTTCCATTGCTACAGGGCAAAACACGTAATTTTCTTTTGGCTTCCTAGGCTCACAGAGGTGTTTTGAGGAATGTTTCTGAGCAGTTAAAGGGCTGTCACAAGGAAACACTGAACACTACCAATGTGGTATTTAACTTCAGCTGTGTATTATTAAGCAAGCCTTACATACCAATGAAATCTGACAATATGATTGTCAGACTCCAGCAGTTTTCCATTTACCAACACCACTAATAGGTTTGAAATTTAAAAAAAAAAAAAAACCCATACAAAAAAACCTAAGAAAAAGCCTAAAAATTCAGTCCTTTATTATAACTTGCCTGTTTATATACTGCCTTTCCCTTTGGTATTTTCTAGAAAAACTGAAGTTGAACGACAGTTTCAGTCAACAGTAGTTACAATATTAACAGTGCTTTGGAACACTGGATTCAGGTGACTTTTTCTCTGCAATTAATCACTCAAGTTGCTGTATCATTTTTAAAAAACTACTTGATAGTCCTTTGATGTTACTGTTACTTGAGGCAACAAAAAGAACCCTTGTGGTTTCCACAGTTAGCTTTGTTACAACAAAACACAGCATGAATGAACCTGTGTATGGCTTTGGATCAATTAGTAAATCCTCCTGAATCTCAATGCCTCCAGCCTTCAGTTCAGTTTAACTTGTCTATTACAAAGAATGAAAAAAATTCATCTTGTTATTCCCACATAATAAAAGTATTTGATTTATATAGGACTGTAAGCCTTTATTACAACTCGTCTCTAGACACAACTCAGAAGTCTTGGTGTTTAGGTTATTTAATATTAAATAAGGATTTTTAACTCTTCTGTCACCTTAAACCTGGATTTCAGCTCCAGCTCACATTTTGCTTTAGCACACCATTTTGAAAACAGCAGAAGTTCAGAAGTTAGTTTCCAAAATGATCAGATGTCCTTGGCTTGAGGGCACCAAGGTCTGCCAGAGGCTCAGGAAGAACGGCAGGAAGCGAAAGCAGCAGCAGGTACTCAATGTGAAACCTCTGCTGTCCTTCTGACAGGGCTGCACACCCCCGACACAGCTTTGAAACCATCCAACACAAAGATCTCAGTTATCATCGGAGCTGCCTCAGTAAACAAACACTCACATTAATACCACCTGACACACACACACCCCCACACACACCAGAGCAATCAGCCATCTCAAATGCTGAAGGATCAGCACAGCACAACAATTAGCTGTCTGCAGGGCACTGCTGAAATGACAGCAGGCTGGCTGGCAGTGCGTGTGTGTCCATGACACAGTTTCCCGAGGAAAGGGAGCCACTGTTTCCAGAGTCCTGCATATGCTGAGTAAAAACTGAGCTTTGAGATAAGTTTCTCTCCTTACTGAATCATGAAAGATGAAGGGAGAAAAAGGCAATGCACCATTCTGATCACAGGCCTGGGATTTTCAAGTCAACAGAGGTTTTACACAACCAGCCCTTTCCAGAACTGTCTGATGGAACTGAAGTGCTGAGTAGCATATCCCACCTGTGTGTCTATCACACACAAGATCTGTCTCTAGGTGCAGTTACATACCTGTCTGTTTTCTGTAAAGTTCAAGGGTAGGAGGATAAAACTGGGCTGCTGATAGGCATGGACTTTAGTCTTCTCCAGACATTTGAAGATGCTCCTATCTCGTAGCAGCATGAAAATTTTCTGAAGCACAGAGCCCAGACAGAATACTCTCAGCTACACCTAATATCAGAAGGGAACATAGGGCAGGATTCTCTCTTAAACTAAAGAGGAGCAAGGCAGCGCTCTGTTAGGTCTAAGAACTTGCACACTAAGTACTTCTAAATATTATTAGTCTTTGTGAACACTTGAAATATTTTGCAAACCTGTATAAAGCCACAGACAGGTCTCCTCTGCAGCTGTACTGGTTGGAAATGGTACCAACAGCAGCTCCTCCGTGCCCTTCGTGTGCAAGTTGCTGCTGAGCACTGCCAAGGGATGAGGCTGTATGAGAGCTCCAGACTGGACTAATGGATGGATTGGACTGTCTAGAGCAGCCTATGACCAGGTGACCACATCAGCTGGTAGCAATATATGATCAGCAAGAAACCTTCAGAGAAAAGATCCTGACAGCATCTGAGGGATGCGTTCTTTTATCTTTCTGCTGGTGGATTTTGTTGAGTGATCTCTTTACTCTAGATTTTATGAAAACACTTTTAACTAGTCTCAAAACAAGCAATACAAACACCTTTCACGAATTACAGTGAATGTTCATCATCAAAGCATTCATTTTTTAGGAGAAAGCTGCTTCAACAGTCTAAACCTGAATCAAGAGTACTTTAGGACAGATTTGGCTGGTGCCAATGACCTTACATAAAAGAAAAAATGAAACTTGAGACTGGTATCAAAAACCAGCTGCCAATTACCTCAGCAGACACTGAACAAAAAAGATGTGACCTCCTGCTGAGCTGAGGTTTCCAGGTTTATACAACGTGCTGTCTTACAACACAGCCTCTCCCACAGCACTTCAGTTCACTTCAACTTACACATATAATGCATGGGAAGCTTGAAGTTTCTGGCAAAAAATCTTTACTCATGAAGAACTGACTCTAAACTCTAATGAACTACTAACAACCGACCTCTTTGCCCTCCTGCTTGAACTTGAGAATTACTGCATGCATTAAACATCAGGGTACACAATTCACAATCACGAATATGCAGGTGATCTGCATAATGCTAACACTGTGTACATCAGGCTGTTTCAGCTGCACCCTAGATCAACTGTAGATAGATACCAAGTCCTTAGTAACACCAACTTTCCAAAAAGTAAATGCTTTAGTACTGCTATATAATTAATCACCGAGGCTTTCATCTGATTCCTAAGGAACAAGCTCTGAAAATTATTTCAGAACTACTTAGCATTTTAAATTATCATCTTTTCTGCACACAGGCATTTATGTGTTGCACCTCATCACAAAAACAAGATAAGCATGGTTAATTACATTTCAAGGTTGCCAAGATAAAAGAGCCATGGGAATGCTACCTGATGTGGAAAATTGTACAAATTTCAAAATCTTTTTGTTAATTCAGGAAAAAAGTGGTAGTAAAATGTTGGAATTTTTGTGGAGACCTGGACTCTCAAGTTTGTAGGCTCCAGAAGAGAACAAATCTCATTATTTTCCACAGAAATAGTCAAGAACAAAACTAGAATATCATCACAGAGGGCAAATCAACAGCTAGTGAATAACACACTTACTGGTAAAATCTATTTGCTATGAAACAGCAAATATCTGTCTTATGCTCAATAAAATCTCCTTGTTTATATTTTTATACCCTAGAACTATCAGTTAATGTGCAAATAATAGGATTGCTTAGACTACAATAAAAACAAAAGCACAATGAAATGCCATGAGTTTGTTTCTTTTCTTAATATTCAGGATGAGTAAGTATAACAACCTTTAAATAGCATAGAAAATGTAGCTATACAAGCAAAGGCTAAACAAAGTAAATAGACATACAGCTCTTACTCATCCCTTTGTCTAAAACATTAGAACTTTTATTGCCAATGTTTATTTAGAGAGAGCATAAATGAAAAACTTTTCAGACAAAATTACTTTTTCTTTTTTCTTATTTTAAATTTCAACTTTGGGCTGAAACCCATGGTATGTCCACCTGATTCCAAGTAATTGAGATAGCATTTGGTAAGGAATTGGAATTTATTGCCTCCCAGATTAGATGCAATAATAAATCATACAAGACTCAAGTCTACTAGAATATGAAATTAAATGGGTTTCAGATAAGCAGTCAGGAAGCTCTTTAGGCAAATCTAGTTTAGCTCACACTTGCAGTGGACTAATGCTATGAATGCAGAAGGTTACAATACGGTAACAGACGACAACTTCTTAAGGACTGACTTGATGTTTTAAGGAGTTATCCTACTTGTTGAGTGAAATAAAGGGAAAGTCGAAAAGGAAAGGTAGAAAAACAGGGAGAAAAAAAGAAAGAAAGAAAGAAAGAATAACAGAGACAGAAAAGCCCGACAGGAATAGGGTGAAATAGTCTGAAAGACAATGGTGTGGCATACTGTGTCATAACAACTCCATCACAGTTCATACTGCAACAAGTTTTGTCACTGGAACTATCCAGTTTCCCTTCCTGGCGATAAAGCCTGTCCTAGCATCAGGAGCTCTTCTGCTCCTAACAGCACAAACAATGCTTCTGCTGCAGATAGGGAAGAATTTGCAGCAGAAGATGCCTTTTGCACGTCAAAATGTAGTAATACAGTGAGTTTTGCTGGCCAGGTATCTTTGACAGGGATTAGTCAGGACCTTAACACATGGTGATAAACCAGGAAAACCTCGTAGCATAATTTGAGTCAACAGGACATAATTCCCTCAGCAAAAATGTGAAAAGATTGCAGAGCTCACTCTTGGATCAAGGTAGTTTGAAAAGATACTTTAAAAATAACCAAAGAGCAGTCCTCTAACCTTATGAGAGAGCAGGAAAAACAAAGTGATATGACATTTGAGAATTCTGTGACTGTAATGTAAAAATTTTGGAAGTTCAAATTCACAAAAAAGACAACATGATGATATCTATGGTGCTTCATTCTCAACTTAACATACTATATTACTTGTACATCACTTACTGAAACAGTCTGGATTCACCTCACACTGTAAATATTTTTAAAATAAGAAAATTTCATCTTGGGAAATGTTTCCCATTTACTTGGTCATTGTTTCTCTGTCCCCTCAATTCCATTCTCCCATGCTAATATCAACTACTCTCTAGGATGGGATGTCCATATTTCTGTATTATACTTCAGGAGGTGCTCAACAAAGCATCTTTAGAAACACTAAACAGAAGCAGCAAGTTGTCACTCGGGAATATGTCAATCGGAATTTCCCTTCTAGCATTGTTCCAAGCCAACAAGCAAATCCTTACCCTTACCAAGCAGGCAGAACAAAAACATCCAAGCCATAATAAAATCACTGGCCTCATATTTCGAAAGGTTCAAAAGTTATTGCTTTATACATATCTGTCTGTAACATTTTGCAATCTGGCAGCAAGTGGAGGAATCCTCAAAGGAACAAAATACAGAGTAACTGAATCTACCAATTGTGACAAAAAGTAATGTACAACAAATCTTATCTCAGCACACCCTGGTGAAATGAAGTTACAGATTGCTAATGTTTATTTCAGTATGCTCACCATGGCAACTGAAATAACTGCATATTTAGGTTTACAAGATTTCCTTTTTTTTCCAGATTGGATCTGTTTTCTTATGAACAACAACTTAAAAGAACCATCTGCACACATCCCTCAATTGAAAGAATAAAAGCAGTTTCACAGAACATACCTATGATGGCCAATATGTCTTGCTCTTTTAATGTGTCCAACTCCCTTACATCCTGCTGTGGGACACCCTCCATGCTCTAAAGCTTCCACCAATTCCAACGGACCTGCATGCCAAATGAAATTACAAACGAGATTTTAAGAAATGATCAAATATTTAAAAGCTATATACATATGCACAAATACCAGTGCATTGTAGCAAGCATGAAGAAATAAGTAAACAGAAATACTTGAATAACACATTCTGTAGAAGCAGAATGGAGATTTGAACAATCTAATCCACTGGAGAAATAATTTTATTCCATGCGAGTAAATCTCTACAACAGAACTACATCTATATAAAGAAGACAAACCTTAGAGGAGTTGCATGGCATCAAGTTTCTCTTCTACTATCTACATTTAGTTGGAACCTGGCTGTTTTGCAAGAGCACAAAAAAAGTAAGTTACCCTATCCCTGTTCCTGAAGACAGGGATGTGTTTGTAATGTGTACTGTCCTTAGACACTTTTTAGCTGAAGTTTTCCAGTAAAAAAGATGTAAAAACGAAGGCTGAAAATACTAATAAAAGGAACAAACCATCAGGAGATTTTTGACATCTTCACTTCTCTGAATCTATGTGTCTATGTGATTTTCATCAACCTGTAACAATGATGCCTGCAGAGACATTAAAGGATGCATGCCAAAAGGAGCTTTGAGGCCCAAGCACACATAATATATAATCCACAGTTTCACAGCAAGTGAGAGACAGCTGAGCTCCAGTCCCTGACACTGGGAACACTTGCTGTGCCTCTGCAAGCGTGTACTGTCCCCCTCTGGTACCAGTTCTTCTTGAAAAGCACATGAACTTATATCTTCCCCTACAGATAACAATACAGACATGAAAAGGGCTATTTAAATATTCTTCCAGATGAAAGATTCTCGCTCGCAGATGGATAATGAAAGACAGAAAATTATTATGTATAATTAGAGCAGGCTAAAAGATTTTTTTTTACCAAATGCTCCAGCTATGCAAATATTACAAAACTATCACTACACTGAAGTCCAAAGACTTCTATAGCTTTCATGACTGTTATGGGTGAAAGAACAGGGAATTTCACCTTCTCTACCTTTATGCAGAAATCATGCTTATAATGTGGTAAGTAAGTGGACCCAGAGGAAGAGCTATCTGAATAGGGTGTTTCTGTAAAGAGAAGTTCTGTTTCACTGATGTTCTGATTTTGAAAAAATTTAACTCCCTATAAATGTTCTTTCTTCCCTTAAAAATTTTGAACTCTTTAGAAATGTAACTTAAAAGTGTTACTGGTCCTCTGTGTTTATGTGAGAAGATGCTGTGAAACAATGTTAAAATCAACACCAATATTTGGCTCTTAATTCCCTAACTGCTATCAAAAAGGTCATAATACTTCATGATGACTAAATTATAACTGAAAACAGTATGAATACATGAAGACTGCAAACTGCTCTAGACTAATATTGCTAACATTGCACAGCATTCACACAAAGCTTCTGATGTGAATGACAGGGACCTCGACCTCATAGTTGAAAGTCCTATCATACTGACTGAGGCAGAAACTGTCTTGCAAAGTATTTTCTCCCCTCCTCATGAAACCCTTGCAGAAGTCTGGAAATCCCTTTTAACTTACCTGGAAACAACATTAACATTTTTATAATCTTCTACATGGTAATAAAACAGTCAAATTGCTGGATTAATATTTTATTCAGTAATCATTCTATTTTATAAGTGTTTTTGTAAATTATTACTTTTCTCCTCTTAATGGATGGTTAGCTTCCTCTGCTGTCATATCATCCATCTTAATTTTTGTAGCTTAACAGAAAGTTACCTCTACCAGTCACATCCTAAAAGGAATCTACAGTGCCTCCCAAGCCACCACCTAGAGGAGACGATGTTATATGTGATGGGCACCCGTAACTTGCTTCTCTTGATGTCTCCACAAAAATGAATTTACACATTTTATACTCCCACCTAGGCTAAGTTTTTCATTTATATATCAATCTTACATAATAGAAATGTTGCAACCTTATTCAGCTCTTCTGCCATATGATCCAATTTTTATTTATGTGGCCACATACTATTCCCACTGGGCTGCTCATTCAGCACATAGGACAGCACATCTCAGATTAAGAAGCAGATATGCAGCATCCTGTCTTCTTCTCATTATTCACTTTATGCTTTGGCACTTACGGCACTCTATTCAGATTCTGAAGGCAGAATGATTAACTTTCTAACAGGCAGTCATCACTGTACTGCTGGAGTGCTCAGAAAACTAATGAATATACTCTGATCATACCCTGGATAGGAATCACTTCTTCTTGGCATTTAGAGACATTGAATTGAGGTACTGTGATTTTCAGGTAACACATTCACACTGTGTGTGACTTATCTCAGTTATTTTACATTATTTTTTTTCTGAGTACTTGGCATTGCTCAGCATTTCTGATTTTCCAAGCACAGTTGTTTCTGACCTTGTTACAGCTGTGAGTACTCAGCACCTGTGTAAACCATACCTCAGAGTCACTATATAAACCAATCTCAGAGAACAGCACTCATCTAAAAACTCATCTGTTCAAGGTTTGGCTAAAGTGATTTCACTGCTGTTATCCAGAAAAAACAGTGCCCTAGGCAGGGATATATTTACCAAAAGTCTCTTCTCCCTGCAACCTCTCCCACTTCTACAAGAAAAACAAAATCCCCAGAGAGGGGCAAGCTGCTAAATCCAGTGTTATTATTGGTACCATGCTTCTGTTAGATTTATTTTCAAAGTGGGCACCATTAATCCCTCTTTGCTCAGCTGAAGAAGAAAAGGAAGTTAGTTGTTTTTGAGGATTTGCCACAGCATTTGAAAGCAGTGCCTTCTCAGTGCACTCTGCACTCCTTTGAGCCAAAAAGCATAGTAACCATCAAGAGAGATGTGAAGAAAGGATCTAAAGAGTGATACCCTACCCCTACTGAGTGCCACAGCAGTTTCAGTGCTGGCTTTCAGAGGGCCAGGATTTTACACAAGAGATCTTTTACATTACTTTAGGTTTTGACTGTGGTTCTTGCATTTCCATAGCAGTAAGGGTCAACAAAGCCATCTGCTAAAAAGTGATTAATTACTGACTGTTGATTTTGCACAATAATGTCACATTTGCAATGATTTTGCATATCCTAGTGGCTTCTCTTCTTCGAATTGCACTGGCAGGGACTAAAGGTAGCACAGCACACATGCCCTTCACCATCATGACATTACAGTGTGGTTTCCCTTACTGAGTGGGGGCTGAAGAGGGTGGCCAGTTTTCGTACACCAGCCTGCAGGATGGATATCAGGGCTGTCCACATCAGTCCAATAATCATAAATACTATCCCAGCCATCAAAATGAACCTAAAATACAAAAAAGAGAATAGCGCACTTTAGATCAGGAAAATTCTCCATAAAACCAGCTTACCTGAGTAATCTAGAAATGACATGTCCATTAGGGAAGTCACTTTCAGAGAACTATTTAAGTTTCACAGAAAATACATGTACATTACATTCTGGACCCAGGCATAATCTCACTAAAGTAAAGAGTAAACAAACATATGTCATATGATTGTTTACTGTGTTATCCGGCTCAAATCCCAGGAATAATGCAGTTCTCACATTAATAGTTAAATTTAACAAGGAATTTCTGCTTTTTTCATCTCTCAAAAAAACCCACAGAAGTCCCAATGTTTTCAAATCTCCTGTTTGAACTGGATTTAAGAGCAGCAGAGCAGTAAGCAAAGGACTAAAAAAAATGGAATTTATTTATCTATAAAAAACAAACAATCCCCCCATCATACAAGTAACAATTTTACTAAAATCAGACTATACAGGATAAAGAGTTGAAACTGAAGAGAAAATGAAGCATGTGACTTTGCAGGTACAGCACCAGTATGGGTTATGCACACATTTTTCCTCATGAAAGCTGAATATCTGCAATTCTTGCATGACCTCTGTAGCAGTAAATCCCTCGGCTCTCTCAGACGCACGTGTGGATGCACGTACACACAGACACACACAAACAGAGCTCTTTCAACACGTGCTACAGAGTCAAATTACTGCCCTAGAAGTTACAAATCCTGTCATTTAACACATTAGACTAGAGAGTGGTTTTTTCTTTATTTTGGGATTTCTTTTTTGTTTCTCTTTTTTTTTTCTTTTTTTTTTTTTTTTGGTTGCAGGTCCAACTTGAAGGAGAAAATGTGTAGGTGTGAAGATACCAGTTCTGATAATTCCCACCAGCAGTTAATTCAGATGATTCAAAATGAAATGTCAGCTACATCTCCTACTTGAAATAACAGGTATGCTTAGTAAATCTGAACAAACACACACATCCTTCATTTCTAATTGGTATCTGGTATATGTTAGCCCTTCTAGCACTTAAGGCCTTTGAGAGTGAAAACCGGTTTCGTACGATGAAAGAAAATTAATTCAAGTACACAATTTCCTGCAACGTACATTAAAAATACGTTAACTTAGCTTAATCCAATCCAAAGCCCATAATTAACAGAAACCTCAGAATTACAGAAATCACTGACTAAGGACAAAAGATCAGGGCTCTTTCACATCTCACACATATCTCTCTCTTCCCCTTGGAAACTTATAGAGACAGATTCAATTAACGTAGATCAAATATTTTATGGTCTCTAATACAAATATCAAAGCAGCCCTTTGACACTTGATATTAAATAATGACATTTCCAGATAGAATTGACATTGTTTCCTATCAACTATCCCCAAAGCTATTTTCCAATATATTGAACTCTGCTCTCTGACTACCCACCTCAGCACAAGAGGACAATAAAACAACCCATTCCAAAGGAATTATGCACATACCAATTAGTGAAAAAGAAGAGCAAAAGCTTAGCAGGACAGAGCACCACCACTCATTTCTTTCCATGTTTAATTTTACAACTACAGGATTTTGGTTTTACAAAGTCCTCATCAGGTACTTAAGCAGAACAGTACAATAAGACAGAGAAACTTACTTTTATTCTATAGTCATCAGTATCTACAATGGTTGCTACTCTGATAAATACTGGATTTCTCTTGTCAACAACTTCAAGTTTCATGTTTTTCTGAAAGCCATGAGAAGGTTTCTAGAAAAGAAGAACAATACTATGTGAAACAACAAAACCTCAAAACCTGATACAGATGTAAAATATATATAATCCATCAAACACTTTCTGCCTTTATTTTTTCAAATCTGCCCTCCTTCTACTAGAAATTCAAGCATAAAAACATAATTCGAACTAGTGTTATCAATATAGTGAAACAAAGTAACTTTGGGATTCCAGGCTCTCCTGGAGTGGACTGGATTCAAGCCATCCAAGCATGTGAATGAGTATCTTTAGTTTCAATCAGTTTTCTTTTCCTAAATTCTCTAGAAAAGTTTTCCTAGAGATTTTGGCCAACAGTTTCATTGCAAGTATTTAATAAAGCATTACATACCAGCTGCCTAAATTGTCTATGAAATTGTCTAAAGGAAACATATTTGTGCTTTCTGGTACATGTTTTTGTTTTATGAATCAAACCCTTTTTCAGTTTCCTACTGAAAACTTAACTAATCCACAGCATAACAGTAACAAACAGGATCAAATGCCTGGGTTTGTAAAACTATTTTGACAAAATTAGTGTCTTTGGTAGGAGTGTCAGATTTTGTGTTTGTCATCTGCAGTTATGAAAATGAAAGCAAAATTATTTCCATTTTAAAGGAATGTATTCACAACACAAGTTATGAGGTTTATTCAAATTTTTTAGGAAAATAATGTCTCTGTCCCTCCAGGATTTCCCAGAGTATTGGTGTTTTTCCTTCAGCTGCAGCTTAAGAACTCAATTTTCTCCCATAATACAACACAAAACACTGTTACTGTCTCAGATACAGTGAAATAACTTCCTAATCCTTGCTCAGGGTATTTGTGCTGAATGTAGGGTTGAGAAACATTACTAAGACAGATACACCACGGGGTGGTAACTGTAGGTCACTAATAACCCCTGATAATCTACTGACCCCAGGAACTGCTATAAACACAACATTTTGCCCTTTGTTAATCCAGCTCTTAGCAAAGTTGAGAATTAGTGTCCATAATATGAAAAGCTGAGGCAAGCATGCTTCATTGTGCTATGAGACAAGGACTGGGAGCCACGCAGTGCTGGCTCCCAACAGCAACCCAAGATGATCAGAGAGATGGAGCACCTCTCCTATGAGGAAAGCCTGGGAGAATTGGGTTTGTTCAGCCTGGAAAAGAGATGGCTTAGGAGTGATCTAACTGCAGCCTTCCAGTACCTGAAGGGAGCCTACAAGAAAGATGGAGAGGGGCCTTTTTACAAGGGCATGTAATGATGGGACAAGGGGACATGATTTCAAACTAAAAGAGAGGAGGTTTAGATTAGATATTAGGAAATAATACTTTACTGTGAGGATGATGGAGCACTTGAACAGGCTGCCTAGAACTGTGGATGCCCAACCCCTTGAAGTGTTCCAGGCCAGGCTGGATGGAGCTCTGAGCAATCTGGTCTAGAGAAAGGTGTCCCTGTCCATGGCAGAGGATTGGAACCACATGATATTTAAGGTCCCTTCCAGTTCAAGCCATTGCATGATTCCTTTCTGCAGTAGTGACCATCACTGAAATCTTAAGAGCTCAAAAAGATGGATCACTGAAAGAAACTAGCAACTGCAAAGATAAAAAGGATGTTGCCCACAAACACCATAGTTAAGCTGGGGAGCTGCCTGTGGATGGTACCCACATGCCCTAGTTGCTAGCTTGCAGAAGAAAAAGTCTGCTAAAGGGCATTGAAAACAAGCCCAAGACAATGAACTAGATGGACAAGCAGACTAACCTCTTACATTCATTTTTACACTGTATCTATTGCATCATACAAAATGTACAGAAATAGAAATCTTCAAAATATGCTATCATGACTCAGTAGCTATTTCATTATTTGTAATAAGTAGGCAGTAATTTTGCATAGGAAATTACACTCATTAGTAATATATTTGTAGCATTTAATCCCATTTATAATAATTAAAATATTACATTAATACGTATTTATAATAATCTGATTTCCAACAGTGAACTGCAAACTTGCATAAAAATAAACCACCTATTATGCAACTAATTAACTGGATACATTTGGAAACACAGGAACACCATATATGTATCATCTTCTTAAATAAATTAATTACATGAACTTAAAAGCATGAAAGAAATTTAAGCATTTTCTCACCACTTTAAAAGCCCTTGCAGGTGCAGGTAATGAACTGGTTTCTTCCAAATACTTCTCCCAAGAAAAATGCTTAGCATGTGGATAATCTAGCACAGAAGAAATATGAGCAAAATTAAACATAGCAGTGCAAAAAAATGAAGTTAATGTCTAATTTACAGAGTGTCTAGCACTTTTATAATACTGTTTTGACTTATACATTGGACTTATGAAATAAGTGCAAGAAAGGCTCTTCTAAATTGTCTCTGATAAATTCACTGTACAGGTTAAAAGAGTCAACAATCCTCTCATACACACTACTGAGTAGCTGTTGTACACAATTGCTTTGGATATGAGAATATTCTGTGATTCCCTCTGCAATATAAATAACGTGGACAGGAAAAATCTGTCCACTTAACTGAGGAAATTAATTCAAGTAGTAAACAGTCATTCACTGGTAGACAATGTAATTAGTGAGAGCTTTGTACCACAGTTGAGCACACCTGACTACTTGTTACTCTTCCAGTGAGCAATTTTAAACTAGATTTCTAACAAAAACCCTGGACATTTATGAATAATCTACAGACATCGTCAAAGATGATTTTGCCTTTCTCGGAAAATGTCATGTTTATAAACACTCTAGGGAAGAAACACAAAGACAGTTTGGCTGTTAAAAAAAAAGGCAGTGCCTGTCCTTCACCTTTATTCTGCACCAGAAGTTTAACTCGAAGTTTAAACATTATTATTCATAAGCTAGAAGAGAACAAAGCCAATTCTAATTTGTTTTACAAGGGATTCACTGAATAATAGGCTGCAATTAATCTCCTGACAGACAGACTGCTTACAACCTTTCAAGACTGCTGGCTATTAGAATTTTTGTTGAAGTCGGTTTTAACCAATTAAAACTTTCCATGTTCTCAGATCCCAAACGCCAGTTTCCACAACAGGGCATTTAGGTCATCCAGCCAAACACAACAGTCCTGAAAAAGAGTCTCAGTTTCACACTAATGAATACACTTCCTTCTTTATCATCTCTCTCATGGCATTTTCCTCCATTTCAAAGACTCCTTACAAGTTTGGTTCCTTGATTATGTAAGGCAATTTTCTCATCAATCCATTACCTTGCACACTCAGTTCACATGAAGATGTTTCTCTTATGCAATGATCTCACACACCTGGAATTTGGTTTATCAGCATTTTCAGAATGTGAGTACTTGTCAGCCATTCAGCCAAAAATACAAACTTTTTCAGATTTCAAGGGATATCTTTTGTGAGTAGATGTCTCTTTACTAAATCAGTATGTATTTGCATATTTAATGCCTAACACCTATTATACTTCTATTTTCAATATAGTAAGTCCTGTAAAAAAAAATTTACAACTCTGCAATTCCTGATTACAGAAAGAAAAATATTCAGGAGAGGTAACAGAAAGCTTATTGTAAATTTTAAAGATGCTAGCTGACTACAGCCACCTTAAATCATTCAGACATGCAACAAGATACAAACCTGGTGGGGTGATAAGAGTTCTTTTATGTTCTTTACACCATCCAACAGGATGAATATGTGGGCTAGCTGCCTCACACCTGGAGGAAGGGGAGAAAAAAAATGCCTGAAAATGCAACTCTTCAGACATCCTATTACGCTTACAAACCAAGACCTCCAAGAGAGACTTAAATTCCAAAAAACCCACAACACCTTCAACTTCAACTGCAAACATAACCTGAAGACACAAACACATCTAATACAGACTTGTCATCACCTATACAAGGATAAGGCTTTATTTACAATTTTGTTGGAAGATCAAGAAAATCAAGTCCTTTAAATTAGTGGTTTAGAGAAGCTATGATGCTGGATCTGAAAAATTCACAGTCTTTTGGTAGAATCATGTTGGCTAGTTCAGAGAACACCATAATCCCATCAGACAGATGAAGTCTTGCAATGCCAAGACTAACACTTGAAACCAAAAGCTTAAAGATCTTGACTAATGGTCCAAAGGAGACAGTCATGTATACCATATATAACTGCAATGGACTGCCAATAGCAAGCAAAAATTCAAACCTGGTTTCTGAATGGCTTAAATGGAGCTATGAACATGTTACTGTAACTCAGCAGCACATAAGCAAAGTAAGTCTGAGAAAAACTCTGGAAAAAAAACCCCAAAACAAAAACCCAGACAAAAAAAAACAAACCCAAACCCTTCAAAAAAACCCCAAAAAACCAAGCATTTTAGGCCCCAAACTACAAGAAAGATTGTGATCCAAGACTGCAAACTGCTCTTAAAAAACAGATCAAACTCTCTTACTCAAAGAGTTAACAACTTCCTGTATTTTCTGTCAAGTGCATCTTATTTTGCACTACTGCTGTTGCCTGTGGCACGCCACAGGAGCCACAGAAGACTTAACAGAGGCAGGGTAAGCTCCATGTGCTGGCATCCCTCTGAAGCAGTGAGACACTCTCACTGTGCTCCCTGGGTCAGTGACATTGTGCACAGAGAAAGCAGCAGTGAGTGCTGCTATCAGCTCCTCTTACAAAAACAAACAAAAGAGACACACACTGTAAAAAAACTGATCTAAAAGCAGACAGAAAAAAAACTGTTTAAGCCTTCTGTAATATTAAATTATTATATATAGAACTATATATCTTTATATATGCATATTAAGATACTATTTCACGACAACACATTTTGCACAATGAAACACAGTATATGTAATATATAATGTATATACTGTAATTATTCTATTAGTACTCAATATTCTTAGTAAAGGCAAAAAGTAAGACTGATCTACAGGAAAAGTAAAAAGCTATCAGGCTCTCCCGTGGAACATGGACCATCCCTGTATGTGCATTGATACTTACTGATGGTTTTTGAGTTGTCCAAATAAAGTGCTTTTTTAATGAAGTACATTGTATTTATGTAGCCAGGATGACTACGAAACGTGCTGCTGACACAAAAGGCCAGCATCACCCTGCATGGCACGGCACTGCACTGTGCAAACACACTGTTTGTCTCTATTTAGCTGAAAACTCATGTATTATAACCACGTAATACTCATCTGCCCTTAAGAACCTCGCTTCTTGTAGGAGCCTGCCCCACCTAATCTTTTCTTTAATGAGATAAATTCAGTATTACAGTGCACTACCTCTCATCTCCACTATTTCCTATCCCTAAAGGTGTTTCAGTAGCTGACATTAAATATTTCCAGCTATACTCCCCTCTCACTTCTGGAGAACCCCACCACCACTCACTCCAAGGACCCAGCAAGGCCAAAAAAGTGAAGCCCAAATAAGGTGAAGTAGTTAAGGCCTTCACTCCCAGTTCCCCAGGGAGAGATCAAGAAATCAACCTTAAGCAGCCAAGCAATAGTCTAGATTCAAGCACCATGTCTCCCTCCTGTGTTTTCCAAACACTTCTCAAATATTTAATAAGAAGACAAGCAGAGAGCAACCATGCATGAAGACCCATACTTCATATAATCATCACTGAGCAAAATATCAAACCACTCATGATCCAGTTTCTATTTAATCCCTCTCTGAAGTCAATGTCTCCATCATTAGGCTGGAGAACAATAGGTGTTCTCTCCACTTTCTCTCAACCCGAGTTACTAACACAAAATACCGAACAGTGTGGGGCTGCTCTCTCTGAGTGTTATAAAATAATCGTTATCTGTATCTACCCAGAAAGTATTAGCATGCTGGAAGTTCAAATTAATTAAATCCCCTTAAATAAGAATATTAATTTATATAGTTCTAAAATATCACATGCTGATAATGTGCAATACCTAAAAGGGTGCAATGAACTGTGCATGAGACAAGAAGAAACTAAAGGTAAATTATGCAGGCACTCCATAGTGTGTCCAGATTCAAAAAGCCAGGTGTGCAGACCTGGAACACAAACATACTTTAGGGATTGCACAAGGAAATACAGCACAGAAAAGACTGTAGACTGGACCCTGGGCTATACCACATTGCAGTTTTCAACCTTCACTGCGTAAAAGAAAATGAACGAGCGCATCATACTTAAAATACATGGAATACCTTCTTCTTTTTTCCTTTTTTTTTTTTTTTTTTTAATCTGAGAAGTATCTAACATGATGTCTAAAACTCAGTATGAATAAACTTCAACAACAAAAATGCAGGCTAGATGCCTTAGAACACTGTCTCACAACAAGCACTCCTCAAGCCTTCTACCTAAGCAGAGTGAAGCACCAACGATGAAAAATACTGGCCAACATAATATCATTATCTTGTGGCTATATATATAGGAAACAGTTCTGCTAGTATTTCTTTGTAATGGTGCCAATCAGATAATTCCCAGTAGATAAAACCTACCTTAGATAGACTCTGTAATGGCTCTGACAATCCTCTGCCAAGGATTTAACTCAGTTCACGAATAGCAACATTTTGTCCTTCTACAAGATATAAAACTATACTGTGTGTATTTAATATTTATAGTATCATACCAGGTACTCTCTAAATTGCTGAAGTTGCCATCAATAGAAGGAAGCAAAGGAAGCAAGAGACCTTTTGTGATAATTTAGCACTGTCAAAACTCAGCACCTGACTCCTAGAAATGTTTTGCCCCCCAAAAATAAGAAAAAAATGGTGAGTCCTTCTTGCTTCCTCTGGCCTTCTCTTTTCACTTTACAGAAACTCTGCAGAGAAACTAACAAGAATGTGAGGCAGCACTCCTCTCTTTGATCCTTCTCACACTGGGAGTTTTACATGTATGAGGTATACTTCTGCACTGAAAAGACATATCCTCTTACTTCCTAAAATGTTTTGAAGTTCACAATTTTTTTTCAGAACTCTCCCAAGTTAAATCTGGGGACAAGTCTCAGCCTCAGGATCAGTATGGTGTTATCAGTATTACACTTAAAATAATCAAGCAGATGTGTAAAAACACTTTTCAGGACAAACATTCTAAATTCATTTAGTTTGGTTTGATCTCTCAAGCATAGTCTGAACATACATTTTAATAAAACTCTGAAAAGTGAATGCCACTGTACACACTTCCTGCCTTGAGGATTCAAGAAGAAGCAAATGATTAAGGAATGTTGCAATGAAAGATGGATTCCTGGAAGATGCTCTGACATTACAGTGAGCATGAAACACAAAGCAACCTGTGATTCAATAGCTTTGCAAAATAGCACTATGAAACACCTACAAACTTTGATTTCTTTAAAAGAAAAACCCAGTCATTACACATAAGCCCATAAGCAGCTTCTGTAACCACAGTGGACTTAGGAAAAAGAAAGATCCTTGTTCCAGCAAAATGAGATCACACAGTCCATCTTCACCTACTGACTTCACACACCCTTTTAGCTTCTAACAGTTCATTTAACAATATAAAGTAGAGATCAGTAAAAGTCACACACAATTTAAAGAAAACTATTATGCTTTAATGTGTGTTATTTAATGGACATACATCCAGTTTGGAAGAACAACAACAGTCTATCAGACTACGTCCAGGAGTTGTCTGCTGGAATGTTAAAGGCTATGCTGACCTTTCACAATCAATTTGCCACATCCCACAGCTTTTTATCTCCTTTGTTCCAAAACAGAAGGCAGATCACCCAGCTCACACGCTTCATAAAACACCATGATCCATGAATTGTGAGGATGCTTGCTAGGCCAAAAAAGGTTACCAACACTAGCAGGAGCTAAAGGATTTTGCACCTCCAAACCTACCTACCCCTGAACCATAGCAGAGCACCCACACCACCTTCTGTCGAGCAGCAGAGACGTGACAAATGCACGCTCGACTAATAAAACAAGATTACAGTGTCCACACAATTCATGTCACTTGTGAACTATTCTTTCAACTGTGTGAGAACATGCAGACAGAAAAAGAAATCTAATATCCATACTGGAAACAGAGGCTAATCCAGAAAGCTGAAGTGGAGCCAAAAGCAGCAGAGTGCACCAGCTGAACCTGTAAGAGAGGCATGCAGAGGGACAGAACAAGTGACAGCTTGCTGAGTTATGGACATCTTAACTACAGAAAAATCATCAAAGGAGGGAAGAGCTACATGATGCAAATGGCCAGGAAATAGTTCTGCAATAAGGAAAACCGAGGGCAGCTGACAACATGATTCCCTGGTGTGTGCACCGGTTTGTGTGAAAGGAAACACGTGTGAGGTGTCCTTAACTCACGGCAGGAGGGCACATCCCAGTGGGAGACTCCCACATGGAAGACAACTTAATATTCTACTACTGATCACTTTCACCTGTCCTGCTAATTTTTCCCAAAAATCTGTTTCACATACACAGCTCATCCTAATTAGATCAAGAGAGATAGATTATAATGCTTGCTGATGAAAAAGTTAATACTCAATTATTTCAGGAAAATATTTTCTTAAATAGGCCTCCACCTGAAGTTCTAGACAGATTTTTTTATTAAATAGTCAGCACTGTCTTTACAATAAGTGTATGTGTTATAATAATTTTCTGTTTTGAAATTATTTCTGGTTTTCCCTTTTGGAAAACAAACATTTCGTTATTTTGATATTCACTTTAATAAGTGTAGATAGAGTCTGTAACAAAAATGTTATCTAACAAAAACCATTCATACACCCATGCCCCATACACCCATAAATAACAATGTGTCCTCAAGAATGCTACCTATACAAGTTCTTGATTGCGACATATCAGTCATCCAACAGAACAACAAAAAAAAGAAAGAAAAATATAAAAACTATCCTGCAGCCCCATCTAGTGCATAATTGAGAATACTTCATCACTGACAAGTATATAGCTGGTATAATTTTAGGTCAGGGCTTCTCAAAATGTAATCCAGGAGGTTATGGCATGCATCCAGAGGTGGTACAGCATTATCATAAGACATTACCATATTTTCTACTTAAAGTCTGATAAGAAAGCCACATGGTGATTCACATGAAATTCAGGGTCAGATAATGGTTCATTACCTATTTAAATGGTTAAAAGCTTGCACTGTGACTCATGGTTCTTTAAGATTGTTTTATTTTCTGTTCGGTATAATATAACCCCTTCAAAAAGAGGTTCCTTTCAAAGAGAGTGGAGCAAAGTTAATTATCTCAAAAATGAAACGAGCAGAGTGCAACTTTTAAGAACTTGGCTGCTAGGAAAGTAGTAAATACTGATGGAGAACAGGGCTGGCCTCTTACTTAGCCTCACAATGAAGTCCAGTCTGTTCCAAAGGTCATACAGATCAAAACATGGTTCCAAAAATCAAAAGCCATTTTATTTTCACAGGAGGCTTCAGAAATCATTTTTCTATGCAAGACAGACACGAACAGAGCGGTGAGAAATGCATGGGCCTTTGTATTTTAACACATTCCTGGTAAGCCAATCCCAAAAGCTGCCTGATCAACTTTCTCTGCAGGGGAAGCTCAGACCAAGCCAAGGATGAGTGAAGGCACCCAGAGCCCTCTGATGCAGCAAGTCTGGGATGCACTATGCCCAGCATTGCACCACTTCTCCTGTGGGCAAACAGCAACCAGCTGGCACAGCTTCAACTCTTTTATGAGCTTTGGCTGTGCTTCCATTTGGTCACAAAAACTTAGGAAGATGAGGCAACATCGATTTGAGTGTAAGCAAAACTGATGCAAGGGAATGGAGAAACACAGGATTGACCTATAGTTAATTCTTAGTTCTGACATACCCAAAGATTCCCATTGCTATTTCCAGGTTCAGACAATGGTAAGAAAATTGAAAAGTTCCACTGAGCGAGAATGCCTTCAGCTTTCTAAGCAGTATTATGTTTCATCAAAAGAGATGGAACAGATGGAAAGGGCCTGAAGGCTTATGTTGTGTAGGTCAAAATTCTCCTTCATTAAGTAAAATTTTGAATTTAACAATTTTGTTCACTTTTGTTCCATCTAAAAGCCACTATCAAAGGAAAATTTAATAGGATTTATAACACACTGAAAGTAGCATGACCATGCATTAAAGAGCTGCTGTAATGACTAATTCTAGCCAGGGTACTTACTTTCAACCTAAAACGTATTTTCTAATGCTCAGAAAGAAAGTAAGGAAGAGTGTCTTCAGGCTGAAAGCCTGAAGCCTAAAAACCCTTAGGTGATGGTAACGGATTTCTGTTGCCTGAAGTCAGTAATATCAGTCAACTCTCTTTTAGGTATCCAAAAATAGGAAAAGGTTATTTTAACCTCAATGAGAAAGCTCAGTCTACTCCAAATAAAACACAGAAAGTATACAGAGAAAACAGGTACTTGTTTGAAAATAACCAACATGCAAAAAATAACTCATTTCACCTTCATTATAATTCTGAGACTGAAACTTACATGCAGGCACAAGGAAATTGTGAGGTTCAGTTCTGGGTAATCTCAAAAAACCTTTTTGTTTTTAGTTAGAGACAGCAGTTGGTAGACATGAAATTTATGCACCTAAAGTATTTTAAGACCCTTACAAACCCAGTATGTAAAATTAAAAATTCAAGTGGGATTAAAAAAATTAAAATTAAAAATGTAAGTGGGATGCATTCAGGTTACATTTTCAGGCTCTCTTTTGGTCGGACACTCCACTGCTATTTCCATTTGCCGCTCTTTTCTCCCATTTTCTTTCCTTCTTTCTCTATTCACTTTTCTCAATGCAACACTGAGAGGTAGGCCACATTACTCAGAATTTAATTTCCACGTACAGTATTTCCAGAAGCATCTTCTTGCTGCTTCCAGAAAGGAATGTGACAATTTCACCCAAACAATAAAACTTAAGCTTGACTTCAGTGTAAACACAGCTCCAATGATTTTGCGAAACCTATAGGAAAACCTATAAGCTTTCTACTCCACATTTTCTTTATTCTTTAGGAGGGTTTTATGTCACGTATTCTACATACAGAATTCTGAAAATACACTTCAGGATACCATAACTAACACTATAAATGTAAAGCTTGGTTATGTACTTGAAAACTGCTTTGCCCTCCTCTGAAAAGATTGGTGGACAAAGTTCCTGTTGACATTGGAGTAGTAACAATTCTGAAATGCAGTATATGTCTGCTATATAGAGTGCAGTATTTTAGAAAGATGTCTGTGCTACCTCTGAACAAACTACAGGTTATATTGTACTGTGTTTTCCCTAGAAGCTTTGCCTAACTGCCATTTTAATTATTAATTAATGGCATAGGTATTATAAGTGAACATTCAAATACCAAAATATTCAGAGTTTGTTTTCCCAGTCCCCAGTTTCCTGATGCTTTGTAAAGAAAATGTACAGTTTGTGTTACTTCTTCGTCGAAATAACTGCTAATCTTTCTGGTCTTTGACTCCTATGGTCTGTTATCTAGATATTAATTTCTTGACTTCACTTTACTGACTGTTCACTATTGCTTCAATAGTTCAGTCCTACTTCAGTTTATTTGCCATGTTGGCCACAAAATTATTATTTCAAGAGATGGACTCACAAAGTTTTGAAGTTGCTTTTATAGTTTTGTGACATTCTCACTGACGTAGTGCCAAAGTAGTCATCAAATACAGATAAAGAAAATTTTCATTTATTCTTACAGGCTCAGCAATACAATTAAGTTGCCACTGCTGAATCCCAGCCATAAAGGGGATCTACAACAATGCTCTGCCTGTTCTGCAGTAACTTACTCTCCAACGACTGTAAGGTAAAATACATTGCTCCAAATGATCTATCAAATGAAGTGCCAAGTGCAAACACAAACCTGCACTGCAATAGCCTAAATCTCCTTCACTATCTTTATGCTCCTAGTCCATCCTGCTCCATCCACTGACTTTCCTATATAGATACACACAGCCCCTCCACCACACAACATGCAGAAAGATCATCTCTAACACAGGTTAGGATAGCAGGATCTCAGCTTCCACTGGAATGTAGAACACAGACGACTAAAACCATTTTTTGCCACTATCCTGATGCTTTACAGGACATGACTAGCGTTTGGTTTCAACACAAGTGGATCAAGAACCTTAGGAATATGTGAAGTCTTTCCTTCAGTTTACAATTATAAGTAAAACTAATCCAAACTTAAGTCTCATTATCATGGTGTATATCCTCCAACGAAGACATCAGTCTCAGAGCTAATATGTAATTGTAATCAATCCACAACTCCAGATGCAGCAGCACACATGAACACTCATTTAGCACAACATCAGCATTTTTTATGTGCAACTTGACATGGGAAAATCAATTCCTCCAGTCTGCCACTGAGACCTACTTTGGTGGCCACGCTTAAAAATCTAGCAAAAGTTGGTATGGTAACTGTATCATCAGTCTGTGAAGTATCACAGAAAACAGCACTTAAAGCTAACACATTTCTGATACATCTCACTAGGATACAAAACAAAAACATCATACCAGTAGTCGTAACTCTCGTCCCAGTTGTCAAAATGAACCAGAAAACGATTGTCCACCATGTCTGTTACCGTGGCAACACAAATGAAAGTCGGGTTCTTCTTGTCTACAGCTTCCAGCTTCATCCCCACTCGAAATCCCGATGGAATCACTGTCTACATAGAGGAAGACATTTAACTAAAGATAAATACTATAAATCCAGAAATCTCTCCATTGTCCACAATCAATTCACCCACGTCATTTCCAAGTTTCCCAATTAACTGTCCCAACAGAGTGGCAGCAGCCTAATTAGCTGACATGAGAGATGCTCAAACACAGAGACTTGGGGTTTATGAAAGAAAAAAAAGTCCTAAACATGCTGCTAAAATTAAATGTGTTACTTTTAGCTGCCTTAGATGCTCTCTCTGAAAGACCATTCTTGTTCCACGAGATTATATATGGCGAAAGACAGTACAAATAACAAATTTTTAATTTAAGAACGCATTGGAAGTATAAAGAGTTAAGTAGAAAAGCAATGAACTGGAACTGCAGAGGTTAGCTGCAGTGGAGAATGTTAGAATGTTATCAATTTTGCTGTAAATGGTTTTGTTTTAGATTTCAGAACTCAAATCTGCCATCCTTGAAATGTGCTATAAGTCTCTACCACACACATGGACATACTCACAACTACACCACGAGCAACAAGTAAGTACTTACTGCATTCTGGTTTTCAAACAGTGATTTAGGAGCAGCTTGAGCCTTGCATGCCTTTAAGTAGGAGGGCCAGCTGAATTCTTCTTCCTTATATCCTAAATGAGGGTTGTAAAAGAAGGGCAAGAAATTATAGGTATAAGACACAAGGTGCATGTATCATTAAGAGACCAATTTTATATTTCTGTCTTCTTCCCTTTGAACAAACATCTCCAGGCAGCACAGGCTACAAGTCACCTCTTTGTCTCTCCCCAAAAAGCCTCACCTTATCACCACGTGTCTGCCTCACAGGTACTGCCTAACTTCCCTTTGTTCCCACTGACACACACACAGAGCCAACTTGTGTTCTACAGCTGCTTTTCAGTCTGTTGCTTCTACTTCAGAATCAGAAAAAGATCTAAAGATCCCAAAGCTCTTCCCGCTGTCAGTCAGCCAGCCCGAGAAAGGAAAAAAAAAAAAATCCCTCCTCCTTCAGATTTCACTGTATCATATCATCAGGCCATCACTAATCCAGCATCATCACTACTAGCTTTAAAACAACCCCCTTAGGTTATACCAAAACAGTTGCTTGCACAATCAATGCCTCAGGACCCCTTCTCAATTCACAGTGTAAACTGTCCCCTGCATGGACTTCATACATTTTTTATTCTGTGTACACAACACTTGAAAAGAAATCTGTATTTCTGTCAATACTTAATTTCTTAAGGGGAAAAAATTGTAAATAATTCATAATATATTGAACTGCATAAAATAATCTACAAAAAAACACTTGTAGTCCTAATCTAAAAAACAATGCCAGGAGTTGGAAGCAAATAGATTTCCTCCTTCACTTTTCTGTTATGTAATAGTTGTAGAAACATCTCTTTTGGTCAGTATGTTACAACCTAGCAAAGCAAGACTAAAACCACAAAAAAATTCAGTGAGTGACTGCCTTCACCTCTTCACTACTCGAAGTATTACTCAAATATGCCAGAGACAACTGCTTTGTTTAACCTGAGATTCTCATCCCAGGAACCACAAGTTTAAAACCCTTTACCTTCACCTTCTCTGCATAGAGCTTTCTCCCTTTTGATTTTAAATAGTAGTCAACATAAATTAACCTACAAGTCCAAACAAAAACACTTTCCTTATACTCTGCCTCTTCTCTTGATACACTACAGCTGTAGATCATTTGAAACCAATTTTAAAGCAATACAGTATTTAGGCTTTTCATTTTTGCTTTGTAATTCTAGAGAGTATTCAAACCTAAGTCAAAGCTCACAGCAGACAATAAAAAACTCCCACCTACTGCATGAGTGATGGGATCAGTTACTGGGACTAGGACAAAGCCAGGAAAAAAATTGCTTTCAGTAGATTTTGAAACAGTTTCTGGGCAAGTGTGGGTCTTTCTGTCACCAAGTGAGAAAGGGAGATCTTAAGCTCATAACTCATCTCTCATAACAAGACCAAAGGTCAATTTGATTTATTCACTACAGATATAGATCAGTCAAAGCAATTTTTACATGCATATATACACGCGTACATCCATTCTCTTGCTGCAGATTTTGCCTGTGTGAGATGAAGTGGCCTCCTCTACATAAAAAGAATAGTGTCCTGAAAGCCATCTTTTTTGATTTCAGCAAAATCCAGTTTGATTTTGCCTCTTCAATCTCCTATGCTTGCTGGAAGCCCAGCAGCAGCTGCCTATTGCCTCTGCTGCTGTGGGGGTGGGAGACATCCATCACAAGACTTGTCCTGCCCAGCAGCACTAACAGTCACCCACCCTTCCCACTTTAATAAACATGGACAGAAATATGTTTCAGAAAGCATCTAGAATATTATTTTCCTATCTCATGTCCCTCAGTGCCCACCCCCTGCCCCCCCAATCCAGACCACCAAGTCCCAAATTGCTTAGGGTTTATACCATGAAGGTAATAAATTTACATTTTAGCTAGAAAATTAAAGGGTACTAATGCAAACCTTTGAGTTCTTTTTTGGGGTGAAGAACTCAATATATTGAATATCCCAAAATATATTATTTTATAGAAACACTGTGTCCTATGTCATAACTCTCATTGGCTTTAGCATCTGTAAAACTTGCAATGGGCACTACAGAAATCATTATTAAAATGTCATACCACAGCAAAATAAAACCAGCCTGTCCAACCCAATTAAAACAGAAGTCTCAACAACCTACAACTGGCATATTGTCCTTCTCCCTGGAAAAGCAGAACCCCACAAAGTTCTTCCATGAGCAATCGTTCATGGTTAACAAAAGCTTTCTAAACCAGGCATGTAAGACATAAAAGGTGACAAATCATTGCCATAGATACAAAACTTACTAAGCACACTGTAATAACATCAGGAACACTGTAACTGGGAACTATCCATTTGCCCATGTAATACAAGTTATTACATCAGCAAAGGCCAGCCTCCTAAGAAATTCTTATTTATGTTCAAGAAACTGCTATTTCTACACAGCCAGTTAAGCAGAACTGTGTCCCAAGGCAAGTGGCAACACAGAGCATTCCTGCCCTGTAGCCAGAGTGGAGCTTGCAGAGCACTCAGAAGAGCAGCTCATGCTCCTCAAGGCTCACCCAAAGAAATGCCATCCTCTCACACACTGCCAGGCCTCCTGCCCCTACACTTCCAGGGGCTTTACTCTCACTTTCCACACCTGAGCCCTTATATCCACAGTTTTGTAACTCTCTGCAAGCACATCCTCTTGAATCTGTGCATTCCTCGTTTTCCAGCCCTTCTGAATCACATTATTCTACCCTCACTGTGTATGCCAAAATGGCACATTCATTTATTTCTTACTTTCCAGACTTAAAGACTTGCTCCCATCATTCCCACATAGTCCCTCTATACTCTAAAAGGACAACATTTATCTATTTTTCATGCTACAGTTCAGTGCAGATGCCCTCCAACTGCCAAAAGAAGTTACATAATGTGAAATGGAATTAATTATGCAAGTAAATTACACACATTTCAATACCTGGATATCTTTCACACAATCCATGTACAAATTACACTTTCAGCCTTGCAATCTCACCTTTTTTCTCCTATTGATCTGTTCATTCATTTTTGTGTCTCTATCTCAGACTCAATCTTTGTGGAAAGAGCACAGTCTTTATTAGTCTGTACCAACATATGTACACTATGTTGTAGCCACTAGCCATAGTGATCACTATGCAGTAGCAAAAATGTCCTAAGACATTCCACTAAAGGATCCTCAAGTGCCTGTGAGACCTCAGTTTAAGCATAGATGTCACCAGTATGCTGCCATTTTTCCTTGCAATAAGCTGGGGTCTAGGTTTGCTGCTCAGTTTTTTTTTTTCTAATGCCTTATGAATGACTCTTACGGCCCATTTTGTTTTCTTGGTTTTTCTGAATTTCCACTGAATAAAAGGGACATGCTTTCGAACTCGAACTTTTAGGCAAGACTTAGTGTTTAATTTACCATTTTCAAATACTCTTGACTAAATGAACTAAAACATTCCTGCCAAAAAAATATTACAGCATTACATAGGTACTCTTGATCTCAGAAATGTGTAAGACACATAGATTTTAAACTAAACAATACCTTTAGGTGGATGAAGCTTGTGACCTGTTTTTTCACACCATCCAACAGGATGAATGTCTGAAGAATCAGCATTCACCCAGAAATCATAACAATCTGGGTATCCATCAAAATGTAGTCTTATTCTGTAGCCACAAACCTAAAAGCAAGAATTGACAACATACAACACTATGTTTTAAGACCTTTGCCCTACACATAAACACTTCCATTCAATATTAGGTATAATAACTGAATGTTTTCAGTCAGCTTTTTATTTCTGCCCAATCCAGCACTGGGTGAATAAATTCATTTGATAAAAAGGAGAGAATTAAAAGGCAAAGCTGGTCTCAGTCTGAGTGTCTCCTCTTCTGGTCAAAAGAATTTTAACTTTAAAGCTGGCTATTGCCAGTAGTGTTCAAAACCTTGCAAATGGTTCAACCCAGCACCACAGTAAAACATAAGCCCTACAGATGAGCATGAATACATCTGATACAAGAGAGGAGAAAGTGCAGATAATGAGGTTCTCAAGCTATCCTGATTAACTGATATGCAAGGGAGCAGTGAACAATAAGTATGTTCAAAAGGCTCTCCAGAGAGATATTGAAAACTGTTTAAGTAAAAATGAGAAGTCAGTGGAGGTATTCCCCAGAACTTCATTATTCCATGAAGTAGTAACTCAACCACTGAGAGGAGGAGAAAAACAGGACACAATACTCTCTCTGTATGGAAGGTCTCCACATCCCCTTGTGTGCCAAATGCCATAAATTTACTGCAGCCATCAGTGAAAATCTCAACATCAACTCTATTTTACATTTAATTTGTACTCTGACACAACTTTCAGTTTCCCCATTTGTGAATTTTTAATTCATAAATGAAATCCAAAAACCATTAAAACGATGCAAAAAATTCAAGTAAGGTATGTTTAGAAGATACTCAAAATATACCTGAGCAGTTTCTCTACTGAAAGCAAATAAGCCATTCATCAGAAAAACTATTTCATGAACCACAGCAAAAAGAAAAACTGTGTTTGTATTTTATGTTAACTTGCACAGATTGCCAATACAGGCAATTTCTGTGGCCATCAGCTTTAAAAGGTTTTTGCACAACAGCAACACAAGAAAGTTTCAGGTATTTGTATCAGTGAATAAAGCAACTGCAAATACTATCAAACTTCTATAAAACTGTTTGCTGGTGTTTCATTTCAGTCTCTGCTATACCCCCACACTGTGGCTGCCTGCTTACCTCAGCCACTGTGAGAACACAGTAGATGGACTGGTGCTCAGGATCCACACCCTCCAGCTTCATCCCTGCCTTGAACCCATTCTTGTTGTATGGGAAAGACTGATACTGCAATGGGAAAGAATAGTTTCAATACTTCTGAAAGTATACCAGGGAAAATCACAATACCTTTATAAGGAATAGAACAATGATTATTTATTATTCATGTTTCTGAAGGAACTAATAAATCACTTTAAGTTTCATGTTTTCAAAAATGTACAGAGGAAAAGAGAAGTTGATGGTTGTTTGAAAGACACTGGTACAAGAATGACTTGAAACTTGAAAGTATGTAAGAAAATTAGGAAGAATCAGCAAAAGAATCAAGGGAAAGAAGATGACATAATTTGTCTTCAACTTCTTTCACTAACTGTCAATAAAACATCTTAGCAATTTAGTTATTCCGTTTTCAGCTTGTACAGTGACAGTGACACCTCCCTGGTGGACATCATTTCTATAATAATCACAACAATGACTCTGTTTTGCCTCTTCAGTTCCACATCTCAGGCCATGAAAGATGAACTGAAAGGCAGAAATATTGAACACTGTTTTCATGTAGAGATGGCCTGCTTGCTGTCCTTTTTATGCTGAGTCCAGATTATGTAGTCTTACAGGAGAATTTCTACATCACAGGCACATGACCATCCTTACATCACATTACAATGAATCCAGAAGAACATCTTTCACAAAACAAAAGTGAAAATAAGGCTAAGCAGGATGAATCAACCATCTTTTCAACCAGCAGGCATCATCATTCCTCTGTTAAAGAGGAAGATAGCAGATATTAAGGTTAAATTGGAGGAAAGATCAAAAAAAAAAGTAACCAAAATTGAAGACAGTTTTCCACAGATTAACAAAATGACAGCCAGACAGTTTTTATGTCCCAAATGGTTACAGAAAAAAAACACAGGAAAAGCATCTTAAACGTTCCCTTTTCCTTCTGTTTCTATCAAAGAGACACATGCTCCCAAGTCAACTGCAGTAGCTCTGCACCCAAAGCCTCTGTACCAAGGGAGATACTCAGACCATCTACTTGGAAGGAAGGGAAACCTTCCTTCACAAGCTTAGAAATCATTCTAAGGTCTAAGTACCAGGAAATGGCAAGGACTATCCATGATCTTGACCATTCCTAACTACGGGTATGAAACAACACAGTGGAATGTACTGCTTCTGAATTGGTAAATCTCAAAATGCAAACAGAAATCAAGGATTCATTGTTGGTGTTGATGTTTGGTTTGGGCTTTTTTTTAAACTAATCTGTGTGGCTTGCTAGTTCGTCTGTAAAATGGAGAAACATTGCCTGGCCAGTTCTGAGGGTTAATAAGAATTCTCTTTCTGCTACAGGCTTTAAACACTGTGCACTAAATCAAGCATTACCCAGGGGCTAAATATTTTGATAGAAAATACTAAATTAAGATGCACTGGATGAGAAAGGTACAATGTGGAGTAAACACTGCATAACTCCAGACTTCAGCACCATGTGCAGTGCCCTGCAAAGCCTTTGTACTGCTATAGCATTTCATGGACCTTCAGAAAGGCAGAGCAATGCTCTGTGAATCTACCTTCCCACTAGGACACTATTTATCCTGATTGTTTTCGCACTAATTTTTGAACCAGTATATACCACAGGTGGACACAACTGAAGACAGTCAGGGGACTGTTCTTGTACCTACAAATCTATGGATTCTGCACACCTAAACCCCAGCTCTTTGCTTTTCTACCTCAACAGCAACTAAACCATCAATTAAAGATCAGCATCACGTGCATACGTAAGCTGAAAAGCTAACTCCTGCCTTCGAGAAGATTTAACAGCTGAAGTATGATGCATACAGAAAGAAATGGAAGCAAGAAACAGACTACAAGTAAGAACAGAATTATCAAAAGAAAAGTTACACACAGCAGGAGTACAGCAGCTGACACATGTTCACATGTTTCACCAGGATTTGCAAGGTAAGATAACAGTACAGAAATCTTGTGGATTTGGACACAGAGCTCTCTTCCAGGCAAGAAAGGTGGCACTAATGAAAGCATTGAAATGACAAAGACTACCACAGCAGGCAAAGGACAAGCAGGACATGATGGTGTGACATCCAATCAGATGACAGGCAAAAGGAGAACAAGACAAAGTAGTATCTGATGTAGTAACAAAATATAATGTCAGTGGAAGGTGAAGAAAAGACAGGTAATATAATCAAAGTAACCAGACAAAAGATGACCTTTGTACCACCTTTCTAAATGTAAAGAAAATGCTATGGCATGAAGTCTGGGTATGTATCATATTTTTTAGCTTCAGAGACTAGAATGAATCGCTAGAACTGCAGATTTTGGAAGAACATCTGCTTTCTGCAGTCTGCATTCATCTATACCAACAAAATTCTCTGAAAAAACAGAGAGATAATTGCTTTCATAATCGCTGACGGACACAGCACTACTTTCATTGTGCAGGTTTTCCCAAGAAAAGCATAAAATCTTCAAATTATTTTTGTTTATTAATTTCTTAGGAATTTCATGATCTTAGGTGGTTGACTGACTCAAATTTCAGAAGGTCATACCTCTTTAAAAAGCTTAGTAGGTACTGCAATGGCCCTTTCCTCTTCCAGATAGGATGCCCAACACCATGCTTGCCTTCCTTTAGACGGTACAGCTATAAGGAAGCATAAAACAGTGAAATAATTCTGTAACTCTCAACATCTCAAGAAACAAAAATCCACAACACAAGTTTGTAATATTCTTAAATTTACATTTTATGAAATGCACTCATGGTGCAAGAAACTCTTCTTGTTTCAGAAAGAAGAACTTATTTCAGAAAAAGAAGAAGTTCTGTAGGCTGAAAGGCACCAGGAATATAAAGGTTCCTGGTTTGTCCAGAAACATTTCCAGCAGTTCAAACCTTGATTAGTAACAGGAAAAAGCTCCTTCAGGTGACAAGAACAACTTACAAAGTCTTGCTCCAATGAGTTTTTCCTCATTGCTCCTAAGAAGCATTAAGATATACAATTTGCAAATGTATAACAAGGTAAGTTCAAATCACAAAATAGCTCAGTATTTTAAGGGGTTTCTTTTCCCCCATGTCCTTCTTTTAGTGGAACACATTTTCAACTCAGTACTGCTCATAGTAAGGTTTTTTTTAATCACAGCTGAAATACCCTATTCTTTAATAGTATTCAGAATGTTTCTCACCCACTTCATCACTTTGTAGTTTGATGGTTTGGGGTAGAAAGGCAGTGATTTAACAGTATTTTCTGCAAGCCTTCAGAACTGTCACAAGTGCTTTTTTTTTTTTTCCTCAGGATGTCATTAGTATATGACAGAAACCTCCAGTTTCAGGTTTGTTCACACTGTATGAACACTTGCATAGCAATTGCAATATTGCTTACAGTCCATCTTAATAATGGCTATAGTCATACAGTTTTCAGGCCTTGAAAATAAGGCACTACCTCCACTAGCAATAGCCAGGAACTTCAAGAACAGATGGCCTGGAGGCTGGCCACATGTGTATCTACTTTCATACACCTCTACTCTGCTCTACTCCACCTAAAATGCCTCCTCTGCACAGGCAGCTTAGCATTTCAGACCATAAGCTCACACTGTCAGAAGGATTCATCACAGTCCACACTGTGATTCTGGCTTGATCCAGACTGTAGGCTACTAACAGGAAAAATAAATCCTTTAAGTAACAGTCTGGCTTAGCATTTTTATGATTAAAACATGAACCACAACAATAGTGATGCCAAACTCTCCTGAAGAAAGCTGATAATGTAACCAAAAGATAATGAATTTCAGAGTGATAGTGATCACTCAACACTATTAGACCACATTCATTTTATTTGGGATTTACACAGTTTTTATCTATTCCATTAGAGAAATTAATCGTCCTTGGTTCTGAACACAAATTGATCTTTTATACCGGTTTATACTTTTATATTGATGTTTTCCCAAACAAAAATAAAAAACCCCAACAGAAGCAATTTGTAAATCATTCTGTCAGTGGGCAGCAGTGATTTCCACAGAGCACCAGCTTTGTGCTTGTGTCTCACACTCTTCTTATCTCTTGAGCCTTTGAAGCAACTGTAGAAACATTTCAGGTGTGATTCTGTCTTAGAAAGGGGATCTTTCGTAATTTTAATTGTTGCATCTTCAACCAGTAGTTCATCTGCCTGGTGTACATTAGAGCTCATTGCAGTTCTGTGTTGATTAGTGGCCTGACAATCTCTGTTAATGTCTCCCCATCTACCATAAGAAGCACTCTGGAGGGCAAGATGTAGGTCTGTGGTTGGTGTACCACGGAGGTATAATAGCAGCTGATTCTCCAAACCTTCCTAAAACTATCTATCATACAAATAGCTTGAAAGAACAGCACTCATTTAAAATATGTTTTATTATGTTGCTCAATGCAGTATACGTCCCTTTGGATTGATTATAGCAATTATTCCTAAACAGTTCCATAAACGTGTCTATTTCCAGCACATAATGAAGACGCAAAATTGATCCCCAAGGAAACAAAAGTAAACTTTCACTTCTGCTTGATACATGTCTTTCAACATCTGGGAACTCAATGGAGCTGATTCCCTCTAATATTGGCTCTATTTAGAGGGATGAAAAGAAAAAAACCTAAAATGCACATTAGTTGCATTTACACTCACAATATCCTCCCATGCTGCTTTAAAATTTAATTGCTGTAAATAACACTGTCACTGTCTGTGTACAGTACTGAAAAAAATGCAATAGGGAATACAGATTCTGTGAAACAATGCTGGAAATTCACAATAAGATGTGGATATTACCTGAAGAATTAATGGCTGAGGTTTTTGTTTCATAAACTAACTTACTTTGTTTCAAAACTGTTATGTCCCCTTTTCTTTTTCTCCTGGCTCTCTGTGAGACTCTCAAGATCCTTCCTTCAGGTTTGTCCTCCTAAATTAAAAAAAAAAAAAAAACAAAAACAAAACAAGTACAGAAACCTCATTAGCTTAGAAGTCTAGTATGATAAAAGTTGAGATACTGAAGTTAAAACTGTGACTTCATTTAAATGGCTACTGATCCAGCTCTCTCCTACCTCAAACAAATGTGCAGATGTCTAACAGAAGCAAAGTGAGCCACCAGTGACAAATCCCAGCAAACCAAGTGACAATGGCAGGCAGAAGGACTCTCATCACTTGGCATACAGCCAGCCAAGCCTTTCCTGACCCAGGGACAGATCATGATGCCTTCAGCAGACCTCGCTGATAAATAACAGGATCTTTGGCACGTTCATGCTTCAAAAATAATTTGAAGGGAAACCTCTCACAGCTTTACTTGCCTTTTTTTTTTTTTTTTTTTTTTTTTTTCAAATGTACAATTGCTTTATTAAATACAAAATGACACTGATCCTTTTAATTTTTTGCATTGCCTTTGTATTAACAGTTTTGTGAGCACCTGAGCAGATGAGCAAAGTACTCATCTGAGAGGGTAGATGTATGGAGACAAAGAAGGTGTCCCCTGACTTTTGCCTGAGATACTGCTATACAGAGAGCTGCAAAATTCCCTCCTGACAGCTCTAATGTCTTCAGCCTTTTGACAGTTTGATGGTTGCAGAACTCTACCCTTCCCCCGAAAACTGTGTTACCCCCAGTAGTGTCACAGCTATTGGGCAGAAAACACATACTACAAGAAAACAAACATTATGGGAAGTAGTGTGGTAAGCTTTTTCTAAAATGAAGAATAAATCCAAAAGGAAAAAAAAAAAAAAAAACCAAAAGGTGCCCGAAAGTAAATTACACTGCAACACAAAAGCAAAAAAAAAAATGTTGGCTATGATTTTCAAAGGCAAATTACACTAAGAAAATCCAAAGTATTCCCTTCCTAATTGTAGTGTAGCTTTCTCTGCAAATAAATTATTGGTCTATAGTTATATATTCATGTGCAGAATTACAAAGTAACAGGGTTGTTGGGAAATATGTACTCCTGATTTTTCATGCTGAAGACATGGCAAGTCTGTATTAGCATAATTTTTCCTTTAAATTCTTTTTGTTCTGTTCTTAAAAAAGCTGGGAAAAGAGACAAAAAACAGCTTTTATCAGTTCATTCTAAATAATTACAACTTACTGTTGAGGCATAATCAAATTGGCAAACGAACCAACTACTTATTATGGCTCTGACTGAGCGATGAAGTCTCTTATCTTTGTGGACTGATGGAGCTACTGACATTGCAATACAAGGCAAAACTCCCACCTAAATACTTGCAGGAATGGGTTTATGATGCATACTAACAATTTCATCAGGATTCTCCTTCTTCTCCCCATTATCCCGGGACTCTTCTTTGAGAGGTACTTTTGCTTTTCTTTTCCGAATACCTTTAGAATCGTCTTCCCCATTGCATTCCATGCTGGGATTTTCCTCCTTTGGTTCTCTATCACAGGAGTAACACAATGACACAAAGCCAATATTATTTCACTTCTCACATTCATGCAACAAGCAAAAAAAAGCAAGTAAATGTGTGGGTCGCATAGTATTATACCAGATATATTCTTAGAAATACTACTGAAAAATTAAGTCTGTCAAAAGAATTAATCTGAGAGACACACAATAGCAACTGTACAAGGAAAGCTGTCACCTTATGCTGAACAAGTTTTACATGTTTTAAACAGTGTGTCTTTTCTCATGTACCATTGAGTCTTCCAGAGAAGCAAACTGTGAAATGTTTAGGACTGCAGGGCAATTTAGAGAGAGGAAGGCAAAGGTAATTGTTAAGTCTGACAAATCCAGTTGGAGAAAGCTGGTATGTGACTGTATGAATTGCTAAACAAGAAATCAGAACAGAAAACTTTGAAGCAATTAGCAAAAAAATGAAGGAAAATGTACAAAATCAAAAATGTTTAACACTGCCATAATCTAGTAATGTGTAGTACAGAATGGACACACTAACATAAACATGCTTTTATGATGAGATGAAATGCACTAGCTGAAAAAAAGGAACTGAGAAACTGCAGTATGCTCATGTTTTCACTCACTGTCAAGCCATAAAACAGCTCTTGCACTTAATTATAATTAACTTACCACCCCAACCATCTCATTATTGATTATCTTAATTCCAATGACTGAAACAGGGTGGAAGTCTGACACTGATTCATGCTTCCCATAGACTGTTTTACTGCTTGCGTCTGACAGCAGAACACAGCACACTGAGTAAAAAAGACTGCCTTCAATGTCAGTGTTAGACAAAACCAAATGTTGTTAAGGCATTTACTCAAAAAACAGTGAAAGAACATTATAAACCAATGGTGACACTGAAACTTGTCTGCTTAATACCTCTCTCTGCCCCATCATGAACATTTTATCCCACCACTTCCCTCTTGTGCTGCATTTATGCCAAATTCTTTGTTTCTATGCTTTATTATTGCACCTACTTGTTTTTTACTTGCTGGGCACATTTCTGGCTGCAAAATTTCCCTTCAGGAACAAATTCTTCTATGGTACCATAGCGGTAGCAGTTTTCACAGAAAACAAGTCCATCCACTTTTGCAGTTTCCTTCAACCTTGTGGGGATTCCTGTCTTTTCTGAAAAGGCTGCACAACGACAAAAGTTAACTTCACTTAGACAGAGGTGATACATTCCCAAACATCCTTAGCAGGCCTTGCCAAGCAAAGAGAAAAACATCAGCCACACCACTCTTGTGAGAACCAAGAACCAGGAGTTAAGTGCTTGCATGAGGTCCAGATTGCTGACAAGCAAGTCTGGTTCTCACACTGCAACAGGAGAGAGGAACCCACTATTCCATGGTTCTGTCACGGCTTGATGGGGCTACTTGTGGGAGGACTGAATTTGTGACAGGCACTGACTGCCCACAGAGTCAGCACTGCTCAGAATCCATGACCTCATCTCTTGCTGATATGCCTATACCTAAATTTGGGAGAAAAGGGTTGGGGGGAATTATCTTTCATTGGGTGAAATTATTTCTGGAAGCAAATCACTGACTACAGTCCTCAGCCTCTAGCAGCAGCTATTGCTCAATCTGTCTGAAGTCCACCAGAAGTGAAACATCACTAAGCTCGTAACAAAGCAATCTTCAAATACAAAGTTACTCACTGATCCTAGGCTGCAATTTCCCCACAACAGGCACAGAGCCTGGGGGAGGCTTTATCTAGGAGAGAATGCAGTTACTTTCCCTCACAAACAAGTATGAAGCACTGTCAAGTACTCCAGCCTCTAGAGCAGGTTGTTGTCACTGTACCTTCCCAAAAGGCAAATTTCAAGTCACAGACTATTTATGTTGCTTAAGCACTGTACAGTCTTTGAAAGCAGAGTCAAATGAACTCTTGCATGCAGGCTATCTCCCCCAGAAGAATATGAAATGTATGTTATATTTACACACCAGCATCATAAGTGGTTCATAACAACTATATATGCTCACAATGGAAAATTTTAGCAATGTTTTTACTTTTGAGGAGCACTAAATTAATCAAGGACAGTGTAAGTAGCAGAATGCTTACTCAGTATGTTTTTATGTCTATTAACAGAGTTCAATTCAGTAGAAACCAAATTTTTTGTTTAGGTTTGTCACACCAGAGGGGATGAAGTTGCTGTCCCTAACTCACCTCTCAGCCTAAGCACAGAACCTCATGTGCAACTACACTGCCACAATGTTGCCACTCTCATCACAGATATGAAACTTGAATTAACTATCATGCCTTACTACAGAACACATTAACTGTGGTCTGAAGCTTCAGACCTCGGTGGGGGAGACCCCAAACCACTTTCCTACCAGTGTTCATGTCCCACATGACAATTATGATCTAATGGCAAGGGAGAAGCAAAGGAAAGTTCTCACTGACTTCTCTTCTCGTGCTTATAGGGATGATTATGAAACAAAAAATGTGAAGTCAGCTTTTCAAAGCACTTAGAGAAGGCGTATTTGAAAAGAAGTTGATAAAATCTAATATCAACAAGAAAAAAAACAAGGCAGTTGTAAATAATCACAAAAGCAGTTGTGATATTCTCTTTCATGCTACTCCATCAATTACTGGAGTCAGTGTAAAAAAGACTACAGTAATTTATGACCATGTAAATCAACCTACCTTGAACAAAACAGGTGTTTCTTACTTCAGTATTTTAAATCCAGGAAACACTTTATCTGTGTTTTAGAATTTTACCATTCAAGATAAACATTAACTGTTACTACACACTTATTTTAATGCTGCAAAAAAGCATAGTTAGCAGGAGTGAGGCATCTATGGGGGTACACACTGCACATCTAACACTGACATCGGTGCTGGCAGCTGTGCTGACCAAACCAAGGCAGCTTGCAGTGCACAAATGAACTCTAGCAAAGTCTGTGGACAGTCTGGAGAACCAGCTCAACAAAAATTTCAACACTTTAAAATTTAAAATTCTCAATAATTAAAAGAAATTTATTATTTTGCAAATTAAACAGAGGGAAAATACCCATTCTAAATTTAGATAAAATTACTGTAAGGAAAACAATTTTGGCTGTAATTAAACTTCAGATGTTTAACAGTGGAATTATTTCCTTTTCAACTTGAAATTAATTTATTTTCATACTAATTTACACCCCAAGAAACGGGTTACTTCATCAGAGATACTCTGGTCCATTGAAGCAAGTCAGTTGTTGTTTATTTTGGAGGCAAGCTTTAAGGAAAGCTGATACATTAAAGAAACTACATTCTGCCACAGAAAATGTTTACTGCTTCTTAACTGACCTTCTTGAGCAGTTGGAACCATCCAGGTTGTGGTAGCAGTTGCCTTTTTAACACTTTCCATCTCAGTTTCATCTGTAATTACTTCCAGGGCCCCAAATTCATTGACTCTAAACTGTAAGACAAAACAAATGGCATAGAGGATAGTAAAAATTTACTGGAAGTCTCTTGAAGTATCTTCTATTCAATGCAGTTTTTACACGGTGTCCTCACCACATTGCCTATTTCCTATGTGTTTCTGTTTATCCCCATGGAATTAAAACCAAGCCATTCTTGTTTCTATCCAGCCAAATGCAAATTCCTTTTGATATCTATAAATATTAATTTGCAATAGATACTGACACAGACGCCTCCAATATCTAACTTACACACACACATATAAAAAATCAGTAAGAGAAATTCATGGGAACATCCCCATACCGTATGTTTTTCACTGCCAGCAAAACAACACATTCCAGACACCGAGTATTCTTTCTGAGGACAAGGGAGCTGAATGAACATCACACACCAAATGCTTCACAGAGCACAGAAAATGCAGCATCCCCTGAAAACACAGCACTTCTCCACTATAAAGCACACATAAACAAACATCTCAAGGCAGTTTATGAGGTGTTTAATTACACGCTGAATGCGATATTGCTGTCAGCCAGACGCGAGGCTCAACAATGCCCCACATGCTGTGCTTACACTGGAGCACCGCGAGTTACAGCCGTCCTGCTGCCAGAAGAAAAGCTCCTTCCCAATGCCGTGGTGATTACAGCACCACCACATGAAAATAACTCCTGCTTCCCAGCCACTACACGGGCTGCAGGCCCAGCTGGTTACATGGCTTTAGCTCAAGGCAGTGTTTTGTCCCTCATCATCTGCTCTGAACAGTGGAGGGTCTTTATCAGTGTGGTGCTCTTACCAACAGCTTTCAACAGGGAAAATTACACCCCAGAGAGTCCTTCAAAGCTCCCCAGCATCCACCAGAGAGGATACTCCTTCAAGGCCATAGCATGAAGCCTATTTCTGTTTCTCTGGTCAGGCAACTTCAACTTTGGAAAATGAGAACAGGAACAACTGCCTGGCACTCCATTGACCCTTTCTGTGCCTCCAGAGGCTATTGAACACATCACACCCCTTTTACTTTGGACCCTGCCATGGCACAGTACTGAAAATAAGCCATTCTGGCTGCAAGCAAAGGTGACCCCCACGTACACGCACACCAGAGCAGTGTGCTTTAACCAATACAGCCCTTCCAGCCTTAACATTTGCTAACAGGAACTACGGAATGTGAACAGCTAAGAAATAATAAGCTGGGGAGAGGGAAAAGAAGAAGAAGCTGTCACACAGTCATACGATGGCTGGAGCTAAGATTTTTGCTTCTCATCAGCTGTGCTCACAACAGATATGAAAGCATGGACAAACTGCTGATAAATCCATCTGGACTGAAGCACCATGAGTTCAACTTTGAAAGGCAACCAAATGCAATAAGCACCACGTGCTGATACTTCAGTTTGCAGAGAGACATTCACACTGTTCCACCCAAAGACAAGCAGTAGAGTTACTATTCAGAAGAGTCTTACAGCTGACTTACACACTCAGTCTTGTTCCTATTTTGGTTAAGCTCATTTTTGCAATTGGTGCTTCATTGCCTCTGCAACAGGTGGATGTCAGAGAGAAAACCTTCCTTGCTTTCAAGAGCTCCAACTCTGCCAGAGCTGTCTCACAGCAGGGAAGCTGTGAACATGAGCCAAGACACATGCAGGTCTCTGCAGCCTACCAGCAGACTGGGCACAGCCAGGTTACCGAGCAGCTCTTCAAAACACTCTCCCACACCTGCATACAGCATCGGCTGGAACATCCACACACCAAAGGTATTTCTGAACAGTCCAGGGATACCCAAATACCTGGGATGTCTGCATGATTCAATCAGTGGCCAGTCTGACACCACACACACGTTCCTCCTCCACCGGGGCCTCCTGTGGAATGCAAGGACATCACCGCAGGTAATGCAGTGACCTGCCAGCCCTTCTGGCTCCACAGGGCTGACTGCTGACTGACAGGCATCAAACAATGGAAGACAGATGACTGCAGGGAAGGCTGCTCCCATCCACTCTTTCCCTGGAGGCTGTTAACAGCAGCAAGAGCTGAAGCATTAAGAAACAGCTCCTCAACAGCTAGCTTAGATGGAATCAGTGACAGGGAGTGACAACGCGCCACTGCCTCCTTAGCAGAAGAGAGGGCACAACAGTCCAACTGGGCACTGCTCTCTGATCACTGCAACTCCTGGTTTGTCTGCAGCCTTGCCTTCACTGGTGTCAGAGGCCTCCAGCCCCTGTTTGGAGACAGACTTGAAGTAATGTCTGCTCTCACTCCGTATTTCCCCAGCGACAGCATCAGCACTAATGTATACACCAAACTCTTTGTGGCTAACCAGAACAACACCTCAGACCTGGGAAGTCATACTTTGGTTTTAGCTGGGGAGGAAAAGACATGAACAGCTTGTGACAAAGGTTAACTGCTTAAAAGCAGGATAAATAGATGTACAAAGAAGCATGCTGAACAAAGTCATCACAGGATAAGAACTGCCAGAGCAACTTGCCAACTAGTGTATACTGCTGGAAGCAGGACATAAAGGTATCTAGATTAATGGTAGTTTATGTGCTTATGAAAAAATTCAAAACATTTGTAAGTCTCTTCTACTTAGAGTGTAGGCAACAGAAAACCTAAAAGTAAAGGTTTCATCACAATATTTCCTCCAAGCCAAATACAGTTAAGAGCAGTCCTCCCAGACACTTTCCTAGGTGTCCTGACATTTTGAAATGTCACAGCAGGTGATAGAGAGGGATAGAAACAGTGCCATTGAACCAGCTTCTGAGGATGGATCCATAGCTTTCTGAGAAGTAAAAATTTGTTTTCATGTCACAAAACTCTCCTCAAGTAAATACAGAAATTTGCTTTGGATAAAGAGATTTCCCTTCAATCTGCCTTCATTGCATCAAACAGTGAAACTCCCACTGACAGAAACAAAGTTAAGCCATAACCAAGTACTTAAAAAAATAAACTCACAAAAAAGACTGATTTTTGTCAATTCAATGTTTTAAAGAGAATAAATTATAAGGCTTGTTGGGTATAAATTCAATCCACTTGACTTTTGTCAAATGCCTGTTGGCAAATTTTAAGTAATCTCTTAAAGGTATTCTCTGTCCCACACTATGAAGCCAATGGTCTTAAAAGATCAGACAGCAACAGAGAAGAGAAAGAAACTTCAACAGCTTTCCTGAACAAATTCACATGAAGATAAAAAGGAATAAATGTAACATCTGGATAGGAAATTAAACTTCGAAAGTTTCACGTACAGGCAAGCAACGAGGGCAAAAATACACATGTTCAAGTAACTGCAATTCTTTTAGTGCAAACATGTTGTAACTGAGTGGGCAGGAAGAGTCCAGCTGCTAAAGGTAAGTATACAACACAGAACTTACTCAGCTGCCTTGTCTGCAGTTCCCACGTGGATCGAGAGCAGTAGCTTCCATTTAAACATTTAAACAGAGATTCCTTCCACTCAGAGCTGAGATATATTTTCATGTTCTCAGGAAATGATGCCCTAATATCTTAAAACTTCAGCTTTTATAACTGTTAATTTTATCCCCAGGAAAATTTTAATATTCATTCAACAGATAACAAACATACTGAGGGAAACCAAGGTTTAAATAAATAATAATTAAACATTATCAATACTTTCTGAAACATTTCTGTCCATCCACATGCTAAGTTTTTGTACAGAGACCAAATAAACATTTTCAAAAAAATTAAAATTGTATGAAAATGTACACAGGACTCAAACAAGTACCATAAGCCACGGATATGAAGCCTTTGTCTATTGCAAGCAATAGTATCGCACAAAGTATTTCATAAATGTTTCAGAAGCAAACAGGTTTTCTGTTACGGGTGCACTGAAAGCCCATTCCTGAAAATCTTCCTTTTATATTTTAATTTCCACGTATTCATGGTCAGTTTGTACCTTTTTTTTTTCTTAAGCCACACTAACCTGTGGATTACACAGCTGTAGTACGCTAACACTTACTCTCTTGGTATATGATAGAGCAAGGAATTATGTACCTCCTCCATCTCCATTTTATTGTGGTAAGCACAAGGTTCTTCTGTTCTTATGAAAATATTCTCCATCTTCCTCTTCAGCCTGTCATTCTTAGCCCACCATGTGCTCTGCTGAACCTCCGAAATCCCCAGAACATGAAAAAGTGTAACTCTAGTGGGTTTAGAGAATTTCCATTTCTAATGGAAGTTCTTTGCCTTATCCTGCTGGCTGGAAGACACTGTAGCTTTATGTAGGGCTAATTGAATGTTAAAAGGGCTTTTGGTTCTCCTTTCCACATTTCATAAAAGTACTCTTGAGCATTTGTCTCTATGTGCAATGAACAAAAAACTGCAAACAATGCAGAATGTCTATTCCATTGCAGATTAATTATTAAAAACTCAAACCTGTTGGGAACAAATGCAGACAACTTCGTTTCAAATTAAGTCCCCACTGTTACACATGTCCAATTCAGAGCAACACAGATCAGACTATCAATGTTTGCTGTTACTTGTGCCCTCTTAAGAATGTAAAAGATCTCATCAGTTCCCACAGGTATCAAATCAGAATAAAAGTTGCTATTGTTATACATATGGTAAAATTAGCATTTGGGAGAACAAAAAAAAAACCCCAAAAGCCAATTAAAGTGCAAAGAAAAAAAAAAAAAAAAAAAAAAAGAACAAAACTCCCCATATGTTAATGCACAGCTTTAAAATAAATTAGAAAAATCAGCCAACACCACCATCTACTGGGCAAGACAAGGACAAAAAGTTCATTGCAATAAAGACAATTGTTGCTGCATTCTGACAGTAACTTCAGCAACAAAACATATCTTGACACCACAACAGTGATTGTGGACATGCTCAGAAGAGATCTGCAAAATTTTTAATATCCAAAACAAAAATAAATCGAGTATATGCTCAATACTCTTTATGCCTATGAAGTAGCTAAGCTTAAAGTAGCAGAATTCCACAGCAGTTTGTCAAGAGGACTGATACCTGGGACTTCTGGGATACAAGAACTACTGCTCTGATCTCTAGCTAGCATAAAGTTATCATCATTCTTGATGTTAATCACCATTTAGTCACAGTGGTTTCAGAGGGACTTCTCAAATAAATCAGAGCTTTTCCTGCATTTTACAGCCTTTTTAAAGTGAAGGAGTCATCTGTCACCATTGAATTGTCCAACCACATCCTGCTACATGCCAAACTATTTTTTACATATTATTTAAGTTGAATAAGTTATTAAATGCCAGAGCTTGTCCATTCAATCAGACCCCTCTTCCCTGTGTGTGTGATACACTCTTTACATGCACAATCACATACCACTTTTTCCACAGAACCCCCGCCCCAGGCAAGGGCTGAACAGTATTCAGAAAAATGAGACAGTTGTTGGTATTTTTATACTCTTTCTTCAAGCAGTAAAGCCAGTCTTATTTATTCTACATGGTTTGAAAGCAGAATGACTGTTTATTTTCTTTTTTAAAAAACCCCAACGTACAACAAAGAACACGTATCTAAAAAAGCTTTAGGCACTCTAGCAATTACTGTTACAATGCAGTGTAAAGTAACTCCTGAAACAAAATCTCTGTTCTCAGCCATTTACAAAAGAAAAAAAAAAACAAAACAACCCTCTCTTTGGTAGCTCTTCATCCTTCTGAGTACTCTGCTCCCAACTTATTTTAAAGCACTCTTAAGTAAGCACGTGCTCCCTTACACTTTCCTCATCACAAAATTTTGGCTCTTTTATGGATAGAGAATATCAGGGAAACGTCTCTTGCACCTGCCAGTTCTGCTTCTTCAATGGTGAGAAAGGATCCTGCCTGCACACTGCTACTCTGCAAGTATGGCAAAAGACAAACTTAAGGGGGATCACAGGGTATCCAGGGCTCCCTAAATCATAATCAGCAGAAATTAAATTCCTCACCATGAACAAGGGGTAAGGCCAGACCCACTCTCACTGGAATGATGCTGTCAGCATGAAAGTCAAGCACTTCTACCAATCTTGGACTGATTTTAAGATGCTTCAGTAACACTGCAATACGATAATCTGGAAGTAACAAAGAAGAGAGAACAATTTGCATCCAAAAAGAAATGGTTTTTTTCTTATCTGGGCAGGCACAAGCAGGAAGGAATTGCTATCAAATTATATCCTTCCAAAAATAAAAATAATAGCAGCATTCTCTCATCACTGCTGAATGGAAAGCTAAGGTGCCATCAGAAGACATATCCCTTTAGCAAGAGAGACTGACATTTCCCCAGTATATACCAATACCTCAGTCTTGTCTGCAGTTATGTTTATCTACTTTATTCTTAGACACTCCTCAGGCTCTTCCAAACCCCCCCAACCCACTTCAAGTGCTCAAGAATTATCTCAGTACCAGAGGGCTTCCCACTGATTTCTCTCCACTGCAAACTCAGTCTGCCTTATTATCTCCACTTGAGTAGGAAATTGCAGCTAAACAGACTTTCTTAAGGTGACACATAAATCAGCAACAGAGCCAGAAGTCAAGGCCTGCCAAGATGACGCTTATTGATCCAGAAGTTGACCTACAAGGCAACCCTGGCTCCGAATTATTTCGGCCAGAATATTTCTAAATCCAAAATGCTAGTATCTCATGGGAAGCCCAAGCTAGCAAACAAATTTTTTAAAAAATGGCTACCTGCCAAAAATTTGGTTCCAGTGAGTTGTTCAGCATTGTGCAGAAAGGCTGCGGTAGAAACAAGTGCAGTGCTAAGTGTTCCTGTGTGGGATTTACCTGCAATTATCACAAAACTATTCCTTTTTCTTCCTGAAACCCTCTGCACAGTTGCTTGCAAGTTTACCAGCATCTACAGCAAACAGCACAGGAGATTTTGTGGTAAAATACCATGTGATCATTTAAGGGAAGGCTACCATGAACACACATGAGGAAACTCAAATAAAGACCCAAAGGCAAATCTAAATCCAGCACTTCTTGCCTTTGCAGTTTTAACAATTTTAATAGCAAAATTTTCTTCTTTGGTCTTTTTTTCTTTACATAAGGTTCACTCATGTTATGACATTGTAAAGTTTTAACCAGAAATCTATGGCAAGGAAGCAGAGCAAGAGCTAATTAATACATTAGAGTGCAACAGAATAAAGTTAATTTCATGTGCAAAGGACCAGGCCACTAGGCAGAGCTGCTGGGGCTCATGCAGATCAGAGAAAGTCCCCATCTACCTTGCTTCTGCTCCCTGTGCTACTCCTTACCACCTTCCCTGAAGGGAATCCATCTTCTCTCCGGAGCAGCACCTTCCCAGTGCCAGCAGTGATTTAACCAGGTAGTTGATGTTTCCCACGGACACCACTCTTACGGACTCTCCCTGCCTCACCAGATCCAAAGGGCAGGACATGCCACCACGAGAGAACAGAAAAAGCTTTGCACTGAAAAAGCACTGGGCGATGTGATCACCCGAGACACTACCAATGTTTCCATAACGATGTGACAAAATGAGTTGTTCTAAAATCAATCCATTATCTCAGGCAAGCTTGAACGCAATTGCAGAACAGGCAGGTGGAAGGACGTACTTTACTGGCCCGAGGTGCTGCACTCCTGCATGCAGAAACACAGCAATCCAAATCACTCTCACCTTCTTTACAGCACTGCTGGAAATATCAACCACCACTGGCCATTATTCTGCCATTCAGTTCCATTACTCTGTTTGACTTCCTACAATATTTGCTGCCCAACTTTATTTACAGGTTAATTTCTTCATCATCAAATTTTCATTTTTTTTTCTTTATGTTCAAGCACAATTTGCAAGCTGGAAATAACCAAAATTCTGTCCACGCAGTTTATAACTGCTCACTTTCCAAACACAGCACTAGAAAAGGCATTAAGAAGTACTTCATAAACTTCTGTCACTGCAGTAGGAAGTGACTGTAAATTATTACAGCTTTTCCAATTTAATGAGTATATTTAAATCTTGAAGCCATGGTGTTACTGTGTGCACTCAGCACAGAGATTTAAAGAGAAAGGAAAAAAAAATAAGAGAAAAAAGAGAAGCATTTCACATTTACATTCACACCATGCAGAGTAACTGGTAAGCACTGATGTTTTTCAGATGAGCATACATTACTTTGCCTGCCACATGAAGGCATTCTGTAATTTGTAAACTATTTTAAATTCTACTGGAATTCAAGTTTTCTGTTTTATTTAAACATCTTGAAAGAACTAATATACAATGCTAAAATTTTTGTTCACAGTCTTCAGTGCATCATACTGTACAATTTTTAATTCTCCCTATTCCCTGTGTAATTTGAAATTCTAGCATTTTCCACAACTACTCACTACTTATCTGTCACACAGTATGCTCAAAGCAGTGTTCAAGGAGTGTTAACTATTTTTGCTGAAGATTTCTTTAACAAAATCTGTATAAGAATGTATTTCCACAGCCTTCTCCAACTACAAGTGACAAAACCCTAACAATTAACAGTGCCCAAAGTCATAGGAAAAGAACATTTTCAGCGTTTTACTGGTATAGAAACAGATGCAGGAATAAGAGACTGCGGCATGGCTGAGAATGGAAGCTCGGTATCTGATTTGGCTCCCTCATTTTGATTAGACTGGGAAGCGAGTGCCCCCTGGTGAAGCCCATCTCATGGAAGTCTGGCAGGCATGAAACTGCCTACAAGACTTCCTAACAAAAAGAAATAACCCAAGTATCTATTCCTGATTTAGATGTTCTTCTGTACCGTAAGAAACGTTAGATTCAAGAAATTATAAGAGAACACTGAGCAAAGTTATTTTTAAATGTTTCAAAAACATCTTGCTCTACTTACAATAGTGTTTACCAACTTTTCGTCATTCATGAACTCATATTCACAAAAATGAAGTGGTTCTAAAAAGAATGGTTGCTCATATATCCTGGCCTGATAACCTCAGGCTGGATTTTAATAAAGCACACAAAAAAAGAGATTTCTTAAAACATGCGTATGTTAAAATAAGCATGAGATTTCATCATGCAAGCAGTAAAGACAAGCAAATGCTATACGATTTATACAATTAAAAATAAGGACTTCAATTAGGTAACTCCCTAATATGTCTTTATTAAAAAACAGCATTTCAGTATTTTGGTATATTTGGCTTCACTTAATGTTAATATGCTGATATAATACAGTTTACCAAATCTGACTGTTCAATTTCCCCTACCATTTTAGGAAAAGACTAAATGTGAGAATTTAAGCAATACATTGTCTACAATGGCTATTTAAGCTATCGCTTATTATTTGTTATAAAATACCTCAGACACTCCAATCTATTACCAAGAAGTAAAAATGGAACATTTGTGTTTAAGTATCTTGCTATTACGGTGCTTTCACCAGATTTTTCAAGTGCATTTCAATGTAAATACACGACAATGGTTTGATACCTTTAGTGGAACAAGTCTATTACAATTTTTAAAAGACATACACAAGCTTACAATAAGTAACTGTTATGTAAGGTCACGTTCTTTAGATTCAGGACAATAGTAAAATACTCTGTGATCAAGAGAGTTCAGGTAAATAATCCTCATTAACCTATTCTGAGAATTCCACCAAGAGCATAACATAGCTTCCATGATCACATTTACAATTCCAAATGATTAGTCACCCTTTTAACAATCACTGTTTGAAAGCAGTCCTGAAATATGAGTTGTTACAATGATCATAAAAGCTTAAAAGTCCTTGCTATTTTAACAGCTCAAATTGTTTTGGTATTTGTGTGAACACCTAGTCTTCCACTGAATCTTGATGTTCCCCGGTACAGTGACCTTCTTGGGCTAATTCTGCATTGTTGGAAAATATTCTTCCTTCAGTCAGTTTTAAAATGGCTGGATTTCAATTTCATCCCTTTCACCCCTTCAACCCTTGTTTTTGTATTTAATAAAATGCAAACAAGCAAACAGACCCAAATAATAACCCAAAAGGGGTTAAAATAATAACCCAAAATTCAGAAAGGTTATAATAACCAAATAATAGCCCAAAAAGGAGCTGCCTGGCCAATACTCCGTATACTTCACCATTCTGGGTAGACTACAATAGTAGTACTATTGTACCTCTGAATGCACCTCCCCTAATGCTTGGACCAAAGAAAGACTCTCTGTCCAAAAATCAAATATGTTTGTTTCCAAATTAAAATAAAAAAATTTAAAAAACCAAAGAGCAGCCTTAAAATGAAGTTCATGCTTTCCTGAAAAGGACATAGTTAGGAGTCTTCTACATGATTTCTTGAAGTTACCCTGAGCTACCTCCCAGTTCCTTTCCCTCAATTTACATGGAAACTTTCCCATTCTTCTACTCATTGGTGACTCAAACTTTGCTTCAGTTTTGTTCAACATAGGGTAACCACAACTGAAAAAAGCACAAACCAGTGATTTATATGAGATTATTATATTTTCCTGCACTGTTCCCTTCTGTATTGCTCAAGTATTGCAATACTACAGTTCCCTTCAACACAATGTTGCATATTAAAATAGAAAGAAATTTTAAAAGCCTGGATTTAAAAATACAGAACTGTTCAGGAAGCTCATCACAGCCTTGCTATCATCATTACCATGAGATGATGAAGTCTGAAGTCCTGAAAGAAGCCAGAGAAACAAACAACGAAACAGCAGCACTGGACTTCAGAAGAGGCATATGTGGGCTTGTTCAGAGATCTGCTTGGCAGGATCATACAGGAGACTGTTTTAAAGAGTGAACAGGCCCAGGAAAGCTGTCTGTCTCTCCAAGGACTTCACAACAGAAGTGAGGCATGTCAGTGTCCAAGAAGTTAAGCAAATATGGATGAAGGCCAGCATGAATGAACCAGGGACTCCTGACTTAGTTCAAAAAGGAAAAGGAGGTAAGCAGAATGTGGAAAAGAAAACTTCACAGACAAGGTATATAGTGATATTGCTGTAGTGTACAGCCATGGGATTGGGAAATCCAAAACTCAGCCAGAGAATAAACTAGCAAAGGCTTCGCTATGAGTACAGGTAGGAAAAGCAGACTATGAAATTGAAGGGAATGGCTGATGGACTGAAGGGTAGGCTTGCTGTTCAGACAGCCCTCCATAAGCTGAAGAAGATGTGCTAACAAGATGCTATGAAGGTCCACCAAGGCAGGCACTAGGCCCTGTACCTGGAACAGAGCATCTACACACACTGGTTCAGACCAGGGGCTGACTATCTGAGAGCAGCTCTGCAGAACACCTGTGAGCTGAACATCAGCCAGCAAAGGTGGTAGGAGCACCCCAGGCTGCCTGAGCAAGAGGGCAGCCAGCAGGACAGGGGAACACACCATTCTCCTCCAGTGAATACTGATGAAAGCATATGCAGGCTGCTGTAGAAAACAGCCCTTCTTCTACAAGCAAAAAGGCACCCACATACTGCAGCAAGTCCACCAAACCAGGTACAGGCTGTGGCAGATGACGTGCAAGAAGCTGAGCAAATCCATTTGCTCAGTCTTAAGAAGGAGAGATTTTACTGCTGTCTTCCAGCAGTTAATGGGAGGGTATAGAGGGGATGGAGCCAGATTCTTCTCAGATGTGCACAGAAGGACAAGAGGCAGCAGGCATAAGCTACAAAAGGAGAAATTCCAACAAAGTAGCCATAAAAGGAAAAAATTACTATGAGTGTAGACAAATGCTGGAACAAGTTGCCCAGAGAGACTGTAGTATCTCTAGCTCTGCAGATAATCAAATTCTGAGCAACCTGATCTATGCCACCCCGAGGTCTGGGGTACTCAGGGTGGTGGCCTGAAGTTCTCTGCAAAGAAAATTATTCTGCAAATTTATTCTAGTGTTCTGTGCCTAAAAGCAAAAATTCAAACAAACCCACAAAACAAACAAAAAACAACCTAAACACCAACACAAAAACACATTCACAACACGTATGTTGCAAATTTCAAACTTTTTAAAATTTTTACCTCCACAATAAAAAATCCTATTAGGCACCAAAAGATAAAAAGTTGTTTTAAATGCTACACATTTTCTTGTGAGATTCCTTTCAAAAATAAACTAAGAGTAAAATACATTAGTTTGAATTACATAAAAATATTGACTTTAATCAAGAGGAAATAGGTACAAGACAGTCTGTAATATCAAAATTGCAAGCACAGCAAAGGACACCTTCTGAGGACAGTAAAACGTATGAGATAAATAAAAAGAAACTGAAAACAAAAGTTATGATTTACTTCAGGAAACTCAACCAGTGTGAAAAATGTAAGTGAAATTACTAGTCCAATATAATTCAAATTTCTAAACTGCAACCAGCTCAGAAGCACTCACTTTATCCATCTTTCTAGGCACCCACATGACAAAAGCACAGCAAAAATAAACTACCTCTAGAAATAAAAAGACCTAAGAATGTAAGACTGTGAGAGTCAATTACAGTACGAAAATTCTTAGTGATACAGTAATATAATGCTCTAAGTGGACTGCATTTTCACACTCTTGAGATTTCTTTGGGATTTTGTGCATTTGATTAATTCTGTCTGTATAGTGAGGCAGTGCTAATTTATGCCTTCCTACGGGGATGACGGCTGTCTGTGCCAGCACCATAAACTGAGTCAAGAAACTCCAGAACTAAAACCTAACAGGCTACAGTCTCTTAACTCAGAACTGCAGATTCATGTTTTATTCATAAAGCAGATACCTACACACCAGCTTTTCAAATGCATTCTTTTGTCATTTAACATTTTTATTTCACTTATCGAAAAAATTACATATCTTACCTTTAGGTCACTTCCTGGCAAAGTACCTATGCCATCCTTCCAGTCCATTGCACTAAATACATCAAACTCCTGACCATTTCCACTAGAGGCAGATTCATTCATGATGCATGTACTACAAAGAAAAAAAAAAAAAGTTACCTGAAAATTCTGTAAGTGGTTTAATGCTTATATCACCAGATATTTCTTCTAAGGCTTTTCACAGATTTGTATCACATGCTTCCCTCTGCACACTGGCAATGTGGACAACTGATGACAAGGATGATAATATACATGATGTAATAAAAGAAGGGGGAAATCTTTCTAAAACTTTAAAAATAATACCTGTTTCACACACTAGGAGGCAACGGGGTTGTACTGGAGAGAAAAGAAAAATTTCAAACTGCAAATAAATTGACATGAGGAAAACATGTCAAGTACACTTAAAAACATCTGTTTTAAGAAAGGCAAGACATAAGTGCATGCCTTTAATAAATACATTAAGTACTGATTAACAGAACTGCATTTCCTTAATAGTGGATAGCATGCTGATGTGAATGCTTTACCCGAGTTCAAATTAAAATTTCAAAATTAATTTGAAACTATCAGTTTCCTGTCCAACTCAGGACACTTGAATATTCTTTATCTGTTTCCATACAGTTCCAGTAAATTTTGAATTGCATTTGTTAAAACTTATTTCCATGTAGAGAAGCATATACATACACCAGAGAAACTGACCGCTCTGCAAGACTTGACTTTACTGGATCCCTTTGTTTCAGAACAGTGAATGCAGAGAGGATAGTATTTATCTTCAGAAATAGTGCATCTGGACATCCCTTTCTGTGATATAAAATTTCCACAACCAACAGAAGTACACTGCACTTGACCCCTGGCTTCTGCTCACCACTTGTCAGTGCCACAAACACATCATCAGTGGCACTGAACTGCAAGTGTTTCTAGCAGCCAGTTGTGAGCCCCACCAACTTCTTCCTCTCCACTTCTCACAAATCCAGCAATCTCTATATCTGTGGCCTGGCACCTAATTTACTATTTGTTCAATGTAGTATCCGATTTATTAATTTTGTTTCTGAAGAACGGCTATACTATTCCTAGCAGCTGAGATATTTTGTGGCAAAATTAGTTGTCACTGTTTGTGGACTATTAGCAAAACCTCAACACTTTTAAAATTTGCACTTTCTGAACTTTCTGGAATGTAAACTCTCTTTTAAATGAACTTTTAAATGAACACTTTCTAAGCCTCATAACCCATCTGAAGACTGCAAACTTTTGCTGCAACGATCAGTATTTGAAATTGAAATAGATAGAAAACTTCCCCAAAATTAACCTTGTTTTCTAAAATCTAATTTCTAACTTAGGTGCCACTTCAAATCTGCAAATACTCTCTGGAGATCTTGACTTCTCACAAAAAATACCCAATAAAACAAAACAAAACAAAAACAACAAACAACCCAAAAGGTACTATTTGTTCACTCCAGTAACAGAAAAAGATGCAAACCAAGCAGAAGTAAACTCAGGTTCATCTAGAAGGTTTTTATTGAAAGGTTGAGAAAAAAAACACTTAGTTAACTTAGTTGCATGAAAAACAATAGAATTTTCATTGTATTCATCAGAAAAATAGTATCAATCAGTGTAACACCACCACTACAGACACATACTAGTTTGGTTTGGGGTACACAATGTCCTTTTCATTTCTCCTTGGTTTCCTCTTCATTTCTGGAAGAAGTCTTTAAAATCCTGAGCAACACCTTATTCCATGAGCTCTTTCATTACACTACAGCAACTACACAACTATCAACAAGATTAACAGGAGCTGGACCTCAGGCAGTATCCACTGCTAAGAGTAAAAGCTTTTGCCTTCCCCTTCATTTCCTGTGGTAGGCAGGGTTCACAGGTTTTCTCTTTGAGAAAACTTCATGTTTTTCACATGACAAGTTTGAAGTAAGAAGAACCAAATGATTCAATGTGTCTTCCCCACCTTTAGGTAATTCTCTGCAAGAAAGTATTGAAAACCATAAAAATAATGCACAAAAATTCATTTTAAAAAACATCAATAAATCTAAATAAATTCACTGCAAACTGAGAAATTCCCCAAAGCCATAGATCTCATCTTTTAAAATCACCCCCAGGCAAAATCCACCACCCTACCTCAGGGCAAGCTCCTGCAATACAAGTTGGGATCTCTGCTTGATCTATGTAGCAAGTACCACTGCAAACCAATTCAAGCAGGCTTGACCAAACTGAACTGCAGCACAGCAGCAGAGGCACAGGCCTTGTCTCAAGAACACAAGACCCAAGCTTCTAAGGAGTAGCTCAGAAAAAAAATGGGATTTCTCCAGGCACCCGTGAAGTTTTAAGGACATGAAACATGCTGGTTCAAGCACATTGGTGGAACAAGCTCCCCAGGATTAGCCTGGCTAAGCAAACACAAAGATGTGTTCTGCATTAACTGAAGTCTCTAAGTAATCTTAAATTATTGTTCTATTTAGAGGACACTTGACTCAACCCTCCTGTGCTTTATTACAGAAAACATGCTCCAATGATTTCTGCAGAAGGTATGACAGAAGTCAGGAAAAGACTTGGAAGGCTGTGGAGAAATGCTTCCCCTCAGCAGCTGCTGTAGCACAGAGCAAGGAGCATTGGACAGAACAGCTGCTCCATCAGATGCTGTCATCTCCCATAGTGCCACTTTCATTACAGACACGAAAATTACATGGGGGGCGGGAAACGGAGAGTCTAGCCTACTCAGGCAGGGAGTAAACCATGAAAGGTGATGAAAACCTGGTAACAGAAATGGTCACCAATTTCTGTTGGTGACAAACCAACAAAAGGACAAGTATCGTCTCAAGAAAACATACAACTTCGGACTTAATTGCACGTAAGAAACTTTCCTCAGGTAACAAACAGCAATAATGATACATTCTGAAGATGTCTAAAGACATTCATTATTGCTTTTCTTTTGCAATTAACGTCAAAGGCACAATCTGTATACATTTCACATTCTGCAGCCTTCAGAAGTGTTCTTGCTGGGAATGAAAAGGTCACAGGGCAACGAAGGTAGAATTAACTTACAAAAAGGAATCACTTTTAACAGAATACCTGTTTCCAGCTTTGCTGAGTTTGAACAGATGAAAGACAGGCCTATATTCCTCTACTAATGACAGTAAGATACAAGATACAGACCAATAAAATTGTTACAGCACTGAAGTACTAAAAAAGGAAGAACTCATTGCAATAGATACATCTAAATCTCAGAACAAAGAAAACTAAAGAATGTCTTATCTACACCTTTAATTTTTTGTTTCTAAAGCTCTGATGTAGTTCTTTGAACTAGCATAACTTCTTCTATAATGATTTCATCTGGTATCATTTCTGCTGCTGCACTGCCACAAAAGTAGTAAAAATACTAGAAGAATAAGGGGCCTGTCAGTGAATGCCATCTGATGTGAAGGGAAGGACATAACAGTAAGTATTTGGAGCAGTCATCCTCCAAAAGCATCTCCAAAATCTACCTTTAGGGACGCAACTATCTCAGTCCTCACAGCCATAAGAGAAGTGTGCTGCATATTATTTCAACATTACCTTTGTTTCAGACATATGTTATAAAGCCATTAAAATAAATAAGCATATTAAATACGATTAAGACACATCCTTTGATAAAACCTTCATTTTTACCAACAGGTTCAAAGATAAATGAGTACCTCACAGAGGAGATACTTACTGAGAGTAACAGCACTAAAAATTAGATAGTTTCATCTGGTGAGAAACTGTCTAAAGATATAAAGCAAAGAAGCAGGACAGAATATGCCAATTAGACTTACAAGGAGTTTTTGAAGTAATTACAGGGTTACATAGTGAATACATCAGAAAGTAGTAATAGGAGTCTTTCTTGCAGTCACTGCTTTAAAAAACTACCTGACCCTTCCCAAATTTTTAACATCTAAAATGCTAACTGTGAAATGCCTGTATGATTTCTAACCAGTGGGGTCAACTCAGTACTGGTCACTGGGCAGCAGAGACAGAGTTCAGCAGTAAAGCCACCAGTCATCACTGCCAGACTGGCATAACATGTCTGCTGTAATTTGTCATTTCTTCTTATGTGTCTCTGTGTGTTTTTATTTGTACTTTTGAGGACTTTTGTAGCTGCCATGACAAAACAGCCTAGGAGATTTGCCCCATACTGATCTACTCCCCAGCTGACAGCTCCTATGAGGAGACCCAAAACTGAGAACACACACCCAGGGGAGGTCACAGCAAGTGACACCAAGAGAGAGTTCCAAGGTAAAAAGAGATCCCAAAGAGAAAATATCCTTCTGCAGGCAAGCCATGGTCCCTCTTCCTCACTGGACTGGGTGACACCAGCACTGACTGATGTTCAGCAACACAGGCAACAGGTTAGAGTTTTTGTCCTAATATTGTATACTTTTACTTTGGACATCTCCAAGGCTGCCTGGTGTAGCACCCATGAGCTCAAAGGACACATTTTCCCATGCCCAGTAAATAAGGAAAATGAAGTGGATCTGAAGGGAACAACTCAGCGTACCAGAGATGCAAATACATCAACTTCTCGACACTAGGGACAAGTGGATACTTAGCTTAGTTTTATTTAACATGTAAGAATATGAGTATTACCAGCACCGACTTGTTACTCTCCCAAAGCCACAAGAAGCAGAATTACTCCTTGCAGTGTAAACTCCCTATATCTGACAACAATAGTAAGTTTGAGCTTCATGACAGCAAAAGCAAAGCTAATTGACTGTAAACCCAATGGGGTGAACCCTGCTTCTCTCTTCACAGTCCTCTCTCTGAGGTGGGCACACCTCACACTTGCCTCTTACTCACCCTTCATATTTTTGCACCAGACTCTTCACTTACAGAAAAACAACCACAACAGGAACAGTGCAGGAAATGGTAAAATTCTTTGATGCTACCCACCACATTTTAATGTCTTTTTTCTTGTACTTGTTTAAAGGTTTAATTATTTTGATATTTCATTCAAATAAGTATCTTCAGATACATGTTTTCCTCAAAAATCTCATTTTTCATTGCTTGGAAACTACTTTACTAGTTCTGCCATGTTTCTATTCTCTGTGTTGAAAAGCTGTTTGAGTAAATTTCACTGTTTTGCCTGTTGCTTGTGAAGTTTATTACAAGCAAGGTATTTTAAAGATGAGATACACAGCTTTTTCATGTGTTCACAAAGGGACACAGCTTAAAATTCTTTGCCACTCAAAGGCTATAACAGAAAAAGGACCAGAGCTCCTACTGATGATGTCCCCTTAAGCATTATTTACTCTTATCTGTTGCTACTCTTCTGACTACTAGATGCTCCACAGCTACTGTGTATGTTTGTTCCTGCTTCCCAATATTTTGGCTTTAAACCTTTTTCCCCTACAGAAGAATCTAGACACAAAAGCATTAAAAAATACTATGAGGCCTGGGTCTGTACCAGTGCTTAAAAGAGGTTCATGCGGTCCGCATCCTAGTCTGGTCTCTGTCAGCAAGGTAACACAGTTATTGCTGTACCATTGCCAGAGACTGGGTAACAATTACACACAGCCTTCATCTACAGCCTCATTTTCAAATATCCACCAGACACTACAACAATAGTTACCCAATACCAAAGCTATTCTGTCATCTAATGAAACTCACCACCAAAAGCCTTTCCTTGTTTATAAACAGCCTGTACCTCACACCAGAAAAGTATTTCCTCTTTCATGGTCCTCTTATTTTTGTTATTGTCTGTGGAGCCCTGAGCAGAGATTTAGCCTATGAAGATAGTAAGCGTTGCATACAGTAACTTTGAAATCCTATGTCTTAAATTCCCTTAATTGCTTGAACCCATCACAGAAAGTGACAAAAAACTTCTCTGTTTATTTGTTCCTCCTTCCTTCCCCTATGCAGACACTGCCTGCACCAAATCTTCACACCTCCTGCTTCAAATTGTTATTTCCTACACAAAGTTAACTCAATATACATCTGAGCATCCCTTTTGTCTGACTCATGCCATCCTCTACCTCATCTGCCAGTTATTACCAGCTCCCATAAGCTCTGCTGTTCATAAACAATTAGTTCACCTTTTCTAGCTCCTGAACACACACAGCAGGTTACTGCATTTATAGACTTTCCTTTCTCCCCCATTCATAAAGAGCTGCTGCATCTCCCATTGCGACGAGCGGTCCTACTACTGGAACACTAAGAAGCTATGACTACAGACATGCTATCAGTTTCTTCAGTAAGCCTCATGCCAGCTCATCACTGATTCCTCACACCCATCATTCACAATCCATCATCCTCCTTACCAGCACTATTAAAGAACAGATGAGAGCAAATTGAACAGCCCAGAAAAATTCAGCCATCTCTCTTCACAGAACAGGTGATGCCAAATTAAACTCAACAAGTTAGAGGAAAAGAAGTCATCACAAGTTATTGAAACTTTTAAAGTGATACTCTAAAAAAGACAGTAAACTGAAGGTGAAACATACACCACAAACTAAACCAGAGTTTATGACAATTGCCCAAATGACAACAAGCATCATCCAAGACAAATGCTTCAGCCACCTTCACCAGAGCACCAGGTCATGAGACCAACTGGACCACAGCCGAAGCTGCTGAAGTCTCACGGGGAAGTAACACCTACCCAGCACCACCCAGAAAAAAGTGGAAAGCTCTGCTGCCTTCAGCCACTACTTCCAAGGAGTTTCTCTCTTACAGATGTTACCACTTTTGGCAATGTGGTAACTTTCTTGGTAAAAAGCACTGGTTCCTGAACAGCTTTAAGATTTGCACTAAGAAAACTGTGTTACAATTCTGAGCACAGAACTATTTCCTAAAATGACACAGGCTGAACTTTTTATATCATCAGTTTTATTTATGCTCACCACCTGATTTTTAGCACCCACGACTGAGCATCCATTCATGAGTAGAAACAGCACAAATGATCGGTCCAGTGCCACTCAACTATACGGAAGAAATAAAGAAAACAGAACAAAACTAAAAACGTAACTCCTGCTGCCTTTCGCTGTAACGCGTTTACACAGCTCTGCTGAAGCACAGGTAATTAATTAAAAGACATGGAAGAGGCCGTGACCCGCACGCCCTAGAGGAGGCTGCCGCATCTCCAGGGGCCTCCTAACGCACGCAGCGCTCCTCAAGCCCAAAAACCCCGAGGGCTCAAGCCGCGCTCTCGCGTGGGGCAAGTGACACGGCCGCAGGGCGCGCC
>VZSR01003807.1:18925011-18967585 GCA_013398615.1 Brachypodius melanocephalos
CCCCCCCCCAAAAAAAGGCCCCCCCAAACACATTTCCACAGCTCCCTCCCCCGTGTATATATATATGTACATACACATACGTGCGTGCGTGCCTGTGTATGTATATAAATATACAGCGCACATATATATACATGTACTCCCTTCATGTGTTTGGGAAGAGAAAAAGAAATACCAGGCACCTCTCTCTTTCTTTTGTTCCTCTTTCACACTCGTACACTTATGATTTAGTGAGATCCCCGGTGCCCCGGCCGCTCCCCAGCCACTTGCGAGTCACTTGCCCACTTTACCCGGCATTAACTTCCATCCTTTCTGCTCGAGGTGGTCGGGGAGAAGCCCCCCTCCCCTTCCCCAGATACGTTTCGTAAGGAAGGGAGAGGAGGTGCGTCTCTCCCTTTATCTCTCGCGCTCTCTCTAACTTTCATCCTCACCTAGGGGGAAAATTAAAACCCGTCACCAGCCTTTGCCATCGCGGCTCCCTAAACGGCTTGCGGATCAGATCGGAACCCGCCGCTCCTTACCCCCCCAAATTCTCTCTTTCTCCGTCTCTCGAGTAGTCCTGACAAATATGGTCCAGGGCTGCGGGCACAGTGAGCATGCGCCCGCGGAGCCAGGGCTGGGGAAAGGGGAAACTGCCGCCGCCGCCGCGGCTCCTCTTCCTCCCTCGCCTGCGCTGCCGCTGCGCCCCGGCCGCCCGCAGCCGGCACCCGGCAGCCGCCACCGGCGGCGGGCATCGCCCTCGCCGAAAACGCGGCCGCCGACGAGGGCTCCGGCGGAGGTGCATCCTCCCCCTGATTTACTGCCGACGCTGGAGGAATAATAAGGAGACTTGTGCAGCAGCCGCGCGCTATTTTGGGCGCTTTCAAAAATAACGCCTTGCACTTTTCGGGGAGGGGGAGGTCCGGTCCTCGGGGGTCCCGCCAGGTGCTGCTGAGGTTGGGTGGTGGGCGCCGGGGGACCGAGGAGAGCCCGTCTGTGGCTCTTGGCCCCATCCTCTGCGCAGAACAGAGCTGGGGCAGAGGCAGAACAGCTGGGCACCAGTAAGGAAAGTACGGGTCCTGCGGGAGAGGGGCTGCCCTCCGCCGCAGGCGGCGAGGGCATCCCCGAGGAGATGGTCTGAAGCCAGGCAGCGCGGAGCCAGGCTCCTCCTGAGCTCCCGAAACACGGAGTGCATTCGGTATGGACACATTCCTTGTGGTGGGCCTCGTCTCGTTTACAGCCTAGCCAGCTGACAAAGTAAAACTAGCTCAGATGTGCCACCTGCTTGAATAGTCTCCATCGGTGCCCTGTATTCCCAAAGACAAATGTCATCGTCATTTATTTTCTGTCCCCGGTTCAGAAAACAGTGAAAACTGAAGGCCCTTGTTATTTCATGGGATTGCCCAGGATGGACTTCACCTGCAAGGAGGTCTGTTAGCAAAAGAACATTACACAACCTAGACCTGTACGAGGCCTAAGTGTACTGGGAAGGAGGGAGGATGGAGGATTGTGATCAGATGTAAATATGATACTTTTAAAACTGTGTATACATATATATACATGTAGTTTGACGCAAAGTATGAAACAACACAAAACACAATCTTAATTATAATAATCCTAAATTTTTTCAGACCACACAGCATCTCTTTAAAGTCATTCTGTCCTAAAGGCAAAATATGACAAAGTAAATTCTTAATTTTTAATAGTTTGGCATATTATTATATATCTCTTTAAACAACTCTAAAATCTCAATACTAAATTCTTAATTTTTGATAGTTTGGCATATTATTATATATCTCTTTAAACAACTCTAAAATCTCAATACATCTTTTGTTAGTCCCAGTAATGATCAATGACCAAGCTTTGTCTTGCTTTTATATATGCTCCCTTCTACAATTATACTTCCGACTTTGGCCCAAATTACTAGAACAGAAATAATAATAAATAGGCAGCCAGTAATAAGTATCAGTTGAATATCAATAGAAATAAATACAAATAAGTACAATCTTTTAGCTATTATGTATGCATTCTGTATTACCCTATGATCCCCATGAAGGGGACAGTATTGCACTGGACACAGGATCAAGATAGTCCATCCCTGACTTCCTAGCCTCAGCTTCTGTTCAGTAGAGTATTTACTTCAGAATGTGTGCTAAAATATTTAAGAACCAAGCTTGACAAGTCTCCTCTCTTAAACTATGCTCATGCTTAAACAGTTCAGACAATCAGGCTTTTACCATACTATCTTGGCAGTTTCCCTCTATTTAAATGTGGGGGTTTTTTTCCACAGCAGTAAAATGGGGCTCACAAATAAGTATTTGCAGGATTGGTGCCTAAGCAAAATACATTGTAGTTGTTTTATGGTGAGCAATGATGAGACTTCTCACAGCCCTTCAGCTCAAATGGCATTGCATATAGGCTGCAGTTTTCATCAATAAACATATGTTCATTAGAAACTAATTACAGAAAACAGTATTAACCTAATTGTAATAATTAGTGATAACATACATTTTAACTCTTCTAAAACACAGATGCAAAAAATAGTAAAGGATGAGAAAATTCGTACTCTTCACCAGTGAACTCTTAGCTGAGGAAATTTATGTGTTAGAAACAAAGAATAAACTGTAACTGAAGTAATTCAGCACTTTTTTGAAAATGATTTCCCAATGTTCCCAGTGTTCAATGTTGTTGAAGTGTTTTAAATCAGACAGTTGCCAAAGAACTAGATTATTCTATTGTAGCATTAAATTAGCTGGGCTTTGCAGAAGATACTCAAAGAATGGTGCAATTTGGTGTTATTTCAAACTCTGTACGATGCTTGACCTGTACTGATTATTCTCCAGAAGATATTGATGTTTTGGGGGATGGTGTAACATACCCTGTTAAGAAAATACATTTCTAAGAGTACAACTGAACTAGTTATCTGCCTTTATTTTATTTATGCTTGAAAGACTTTGTCTCTTTCCTCTGAAAATCTTAAAGGGAAACATAGTCATATATGTGACTATGATATAAGAGTGTAGCCCCTTACAGAAAATGATGACACAGGTGGAGAAGCTCCTTTAAGGATGTATATTGGAAGTAGTAATTGAAACCAAGGATTTGAAACAGCACATAGCTGCTTTATTGGATAACTCTTTGATTAAAATAAAAGGACCTATGAAATTAATAAAGGTATTTTCTGTTCTCTGTCTCTTATCCTTGCCCTAATCATAATGTGTCAGCTCATAATGTATAATAAACCCATTATTTTGTCAATAAAAATTTATTGGGCAAAAATAGATTAAACATTATTCACACATGCTCTTCAAACATTAGTTCTGTTGCCATTTTATTTAATACTAGAATTCCATCTGTATTCCAAAGGCAGAGAATTTCGAACACTTGTTTTCTATATGTAAGTATGGCATTTAATATGATTTTGGCAGTATGTTTAATGACAGATTTTGGAGTAGCTAAATTTGGTCTCTCTCTGAGTATTCTTGTAACTCGTTGAATAGGTGTTTGTGCTGTAGCCAAATACTGATTATTTTTCTAAGAGCATGTGCATGAACATCCATATACATGGCTTCCAAAATCCAAATCTTCAGTACCATTTAAGGGGCTGAGAGCAAAGTAATGTGCATTATCCATTCAGTTTGCATATTGGATTTGTGTGATCTAATGGCTCCTCGGCAAATATCTACCTAAACTGAGAAAAAGAGAACCAGTATTTACATTTTATCAAATAATTTGATATTTCTGGGATCTTGATTTCTATGATATAGAGGAACATGCCTTAAAGATGGCCTTGTTAATCAAAAATAACCTGTGTGGGACTTTTTATCACACTTCTAGTAACCTGTGCAGCTCATTGTGTGACCTTTCTCACCAGTGACAGTCATCAGTCTGTCGTGTGATTCTTCCCCAACCTGGAGGACAGGAAAGAGAGTTTGAGGGCAATCACTGGGAAAAAAAATATTTTACATGTTATCTAAGCCAGGAAAACAAAAGTGTGAAAGCTTTAAGGAGTTGGGAATGAAGAGAGAAGGTGTATGTGCTCATTTACCAATTGAAGCAAGCAAATTGCAGTCCATGGTGAGTCCAGCTCCTCTCAACAGTACTGTCTCCCTGTCCAGGGAACTTGATGTCCACACTGATGTTAAGAAATAATAATTGACTTATTATCAATAGAATCAACTGGTTTTGCCGCTAATTCCAGAATAATTATCAAAGTTGATTCAAATGTCATGCTAAACTGGAGAGCCAGTAACACTTCCCAGCTTTCAGATCTGTGTGCCCGCCTGGCTGCATCCCAACTCCCTACCAGAGAGAGACTTGGGTGGACAATGGTCTTTTTTTCCCAGGAAGAAAACTTGTGCATGAGTGCTTGAAAGAAACTGCAGTGTTTTCCAGAGAGGTTTTGGCCCAACATGCCCTGGATTCACTGTAGGTGCAGCCTGGGAGAGCTTGTTTCTGGAGACATTGATGAAGCCTTTGAAAATTCCTGCTTTCACAAAGTTGCAAGACTACAGAGCTTTCCAGAGTTGGTCTTCATCCTAAAGAAATTCAAAGGTAGATAGGGAAGTTATGGGATTGTCAGTTCAGGAGTGAATCCAGAGTCAGGTTGCATATAAAGAGTTTGGCAAGCATTTGACCAGAATAATGAGTTGTAAAAGCAGAAAAAGTAATTTGCAAGGCTGAGTCAAATGCAAATTGGGAATATTGATGAGGACTCTTGAACCAGAAGAAGGCCATCGTTAGAAGCTTGGACATGCGAGTTGGACATTAGGGGAGGGCTTGGAGCACTGGCAGATCTTAATGAGTTGAAGGAAGCAGGAGGTGGCCCCAGAGACAAGAGGTACGAAGATACAGCAGAAATTGTGCGGTTTGGAATGGATGGTAGGCCAAAATAAACAGGTAAGAATAAAGGTCCTGAGGGAGAGGAAAGGAGGGGATAGTAGGAAAAGAAACACACCACAGGAGAGGACAAGTGGTATGGAAAAGAGCAAACAGAGTGTAAGTGGGTCAAGAAGGTAAAGGGGGAAGAAGACAGAGAGCCTGTGCCAGGCAAATCTGGAAGTAACAGGAGATTTGCTGTCTTTAAAAGTGGACTTTCCTAGATGTAGTTGTAAGGGATAATAATGAGCAATATCGTGGTTATGAGTGGGTAAGATGGTAACCACCACACGTCTCTTTTTGGCACAGAACTGTATTCATACGTGCTCTTTCCTAAGGTATGTGGGCACACTCTGCATATGAGGGCCATTATCATTTCCCATAGTAGGCGGCTTTGACTCCATGAGATTATAACAGCCTTGCAGCAGAGCATTAAGTTGGACATTGTGTTCAGGCTGGATACTCCAGACCTGTCATCCAAAAGCTAGTAGTCACTCTGAGAGCTAAAGCTGTATTTTTAATATGCACAAAGAAGGCAAGTTGATGAGGCAGCACAGAATAAACATCACTCTCGGGAACAGAAGCTGAATGAGAAAGGGTTGCAGTCTTCACTTCTTAGGTGGAAAACAATTCTGTCGAAATAGGCAACGAAAGCAGGGGTTATTTTAATAATTGTTTGTAGAATTTTTAGATCTGTAACTGCTGCTGAAAAATATCTGGAAGTGAATAAATAGCTCATCCTGTGAGTCTGCTTGGATGGCAAAGCCTGACAGCATGGGGAAAAGAGGAGGAAGTCCCATCCAAGGTCCTTAAAACACAATGGCAGGGTGAGAACTTGCTCTAACTTGCTCTCCCTGGAGAGCAATAGAACAGTTCTCAGAGCAACATGTGTCAGACTCGGTGACTCACAGCCACATGTGGACATTCCTAACAAAATATAAATTGGTCCAGCAGTAGATGAAGAGGAAAGAATCCCAAATATTGCTTGTATTAGACATAAGAGCAAATGACTCAAAGTATGCATGCAGACTCTTCTTTATTTATTTTCAAATCTTTTTATCTATTAGTATGTCCAAACAAGTAAATAACACCCTTTTTTTCTTTATTTTTTTTATTACTGGTGGTGTCAGATCACACATAACAGGCAATACATGCTTGATGTATGTGGGATAATGCAGAGATTTTCTCTGAACAAACAGATCTCTCCTTGTAGAGGCTAATGCAAAAACCTGATACCAATGGTTAAAGGCAGTAGAAGGAAACCAGAAATGCAGCAAACATCTAACAAAGTGGTTCTGGACAGTAATAAGAGGTTTTCCTTACCGGAGAATGCAGAATTAGGATTGCTGCAGAACAGGTATCCACTAGGCCTGCCAAACGTGACTGATATTGGAGCAACAGACAAAGCATCTCCTGTTTGCTGTTAAGTCCAACAACCCACGTAGAACAACAAGAAGTGAGTCCTTTATAACATTTTTCCAGTGATGTTGTGTCATGTGGACACACAGCAATAGCATTCCTCTCTTTGATGAGCAAGAGAGAATATTAATGGGGCCTGTTTCTGCGACTGACAACGAATGGATTATTCAGAATCTGAGAAATTTATATTCCATTGCCAATGATCCTGAGTCATCAGGCTTTGTGGAGTCAACTCATACATTTCCTGTTCTGGCATAGTGGGCATTGTGCTCTTATTGATCTATATATGTAAGTGAATATGTAAATGTAAATGTAAATTGTAGCTTCAGTCAGTAAAAGGGAGTTTGTATTCTGGACTTTTAAGCTATGTGCTAACCCCTCATGCTAGGAAATCAATCTGCCAAAAATCTCATTTATTGTCTAGAAAACAATGACAAGCACGAAGAAATATTCTCAGTAAAATAATTACGCACAATAGTAAGAGGTGGGAGTACCTGCTTGCTGTAGAATTCAAGGTTCGACAAACACTTTTCAATGGAGAACTCAGTCTCCTGGCTACCACAACAAAGCAGGCAGGATATTCTTCTTGCTTTGAGCACAGAACTGTGTGTGTTAGTAGTCTGTGCAGGCTGATGCCTATTTGTGGAAGAGCCAACTCATGTTGGTTTACATTTGCAGTTTCCACAACATGATTTGATTTCAATATCCACTGATAACAGAACTGATGCATGCTCTTAAGCGTTCAAGAGGAACTGAACTTCAGAAAAGATACTTTTGCTGAAACTAGTTCATTTTCACATGTTCCAAGATAAGCTTCACGTGACACTTTACATCAAGCCCTCCTAGCTTCTTACCCCCTGGGGAATTCTTGCAAATCGAAATCCTCTATGCCTTAAATTTTAGAAAGAAAATGATGCAGCACAGGAACATCAACTGTATAATCATTAATATCATTATAGTGCTGTACTGGGAAGCATATATACCCTTCTTTAAATAACCTCCAAATATATAAACTGGACAAATTAAGTTAAAACTGAAGGACTTTCAGGTTTGCAGTGCACAAATACTGCATTTGGGGGTGTTGATAAGTTATCAGGGAACATTTTAAAGTTTCAAGAAAACACAAAAGGACTTCAGGATCATTGGCTAAAAATAGATGATGGACCTTTCTGGCTCCAAAGAGCAAGTAAGTCTCTTGCCCTCTCACCACTCATCCAGAGAGTCATGGATGTAAGTAGCAGTTTCATAAATATATTTGTTCATCCTGAAAGCACCATGCATATTCTTCACCTTACAGAAATAATTACAGTGATGGTGTTGTGTAAGTGTACTGCTGGGCACAAATCTCGCCTGGGGCTGTTATCAATGGCTAACTTATGGCACTTCTCATATGTGCTGAGTTTGGAGCTAAGGCTTTATAGAAAGCCAGTGGAGTGAAGAATGTCCTTTAGAGTGGGACTCAAACATGTTCATGAAAGGTTTGTTGCTTTTATTAAATGTACAGTGAATTCAGATATGCACCTTACATTGCAGCCTATATGAATATCTGAATTGCAATTCTCAGTTCAGAATTTTTTGTCAAAAACCGTCTCCTACATTATGATGGTATCTTTCCATTAATAATATTTCTGACTTCTGTTTTGGATGAGATAATTGTAAGCATCAATCCAATGAAAAGGAGATATATCTTAATGAGCAAGAATAGTATATACTCTATTTATTTTTTGTTTGTTTGTTTATATTAAACTACTTAATCTTTTGGTAACTAGTAGGGTTGTTCTTCTCTATAGAATGTAAGTCAAGTTTCAGCTGGGAACAAATAATTGCATTATATAAGCACACATAAAAATAGACTGACCCACATCTATAACAACAGGATCATATTATAATAAAATGCTATTTCTTGTACAATTTCCTGAAGGCAGAATGTACCTATATAAATCAACTTGTATGAGGAAAGCTATGTAATATTTGTCTATATGCTGGTTTACATTCATGTGAGCCAAAATATGAATAGCTTCTCTTTTGGTGCAAGTTTGTTCTGTAATGAAGATGAGTGTTCAGGCTCGAGTATCATGATTTGCATTAGTATCAGAAGATTCGTATAAGATGACATGGTCTGAGAAGAAGAAGAAGAAGAAGAAGAAGCTGCATGCAAAAAATACTATGCAAAGTTAAGATTTTTTTTTCCTTTTTTTTATTTCTGGAATAGGCCACAGTGCTGCACAATTTTGTTTAGGTTACTACAACCCATCAGAATAAGGCTCTACTGAGCACAGTTCTGCACACATCAGGGAATCAGCAGCTGCAGATTTAAATAGGATAAGAAACATTATATAAACTTACTGCACATGCTGCTTCTCCTGTTGTAGTAGCTAATATGTCAAGACATGCTTATAGAAACAGACACATGCATATGTGCGTGGCAGACAAGGTAGGTGCTCGGCTGGAATTCAAACCAATGTGTATTTACAACTGCTGTGCTCTCTTGCATGGCTTGCACATTCACAAGCTGACATGGTATATTACAAATATTTTAAGTTGTAGCTCTCTTCAAAGCTGAAAGATGGAAGTGTAACATGGTAATCGTGAATATTTAATACTTTACAATTCTCACAGACTAGTTTTATCAAGCAGTATCTGTTCCTAAACCAACAGACTGTGTGCAACAAGAGCACCTTTCTTTACCTATAGCTGGCATTACTGGTGCTCAAAGCCAACTTACAAATCCTTAACGCTTAGTTAACTCAGAATTAGTTTTCTTCACAGTAAGAGCATGATGTACTCCAAAGTAATGAATATTTCCATGCCAATTTCTATTTTAAATTCTTAATTTTATTGTCTATAGTGTTTATTTATTTATTAATGTCACAAGAATTCTCTTGTGACAGAAATTTTCCCCACTATTCTTTCATAGTTGCTCCCTAAAATTCTAATAGGTGAAAAAAAAATGTTGGTAGAAGGTAAGTGTGGAAAATTCCAGCCTAAAATACTTCTTTAGGTAATGAGTCACTGAAAATAAGGAATTAGAATGAAAACCACTTCTAACCTTGTTGCATTTGCCTCTTTGTAGCTCGAATATAGAGTTCACGGTACGAAGGGTGTGTATGTTTCTGCAGCCTAGACCTGGTTGCTTAACCAAAAATACATAAATCTAACCAGCCAAGTACAGCATAGAAAGAGGAAAAACTGAGGTTTTTTCATACTGCTTAGCTTCTCTGCATTAACACAGATGTAAAAGTAGCCACTTGGGGCAAACTTAGGCTCCAGTTGCTACCTGAGTTCAGCTGAGTTTCATTTCAATGTGCATTGACTCAAACTTGTTTCAACTGACTGTTAATAAGAGCAAAACCCAAGAATTTTCCATGATGTAGAACCCAGTTCTCTCAAAACTAACCAAGAGCACAAGGTGATCTTGCACTGGTTATTGAAGAAACATCCAAACAATTTTTTTCTTGCTTCTATTCCAATGTGGACTGAATTAAAAAAGAATTTTACATCACAAATTTGCAGTAGTTCAAGATCAGTAAGATATTTAGCAGATCAATTCTGCATAACAACTGGTGATTAGTCCTGCTAGCATATGTGATCAGATAGATTGGGAAATCATGCCAATATTCCAGGTGCTTAGTGTGTTAGATAGCAATGCTGATGTTTTAAAATAAGTGCAACACTACAGGGCACTGATCCATCAAACAACGTGACTGCCGTCTTCTCTGTATCTGTGTGAGATTGCAGCAGCGTGGGCTTTATATATGCTTTTACAATTAAAATAAAATTCAGAAGATAAAATGCACTTCTAGATCCACTCAGTGACTGGTCAGTCAAAAGCCCACAGAGGTCAATAGGGCAGTAATTTGCAATGGGAACTGGGCTCAAAAACCTTTATATCATTTCGAAAATTTTTCCCAAGTCTAAAACAATCGATTTTTTTCTGGAGCCAAAATCTCATGCGCTTAGTAGATCATCCTGGAACTTCAGGATGTGAAAATACCTCTGACATTGTGAATGTTAAGAAAGATAAAAGTCATTGTGTTTTACATATGCTTGGCATCAAGAAAGGTTGATCTCTAAGACCAAATATAAGCTGTTTGAATTGAAGCAATTAAACAAAGTCACAGTAGTGTTTATACAAAACTGTTGAGTGTAGCCCTCTCCACAGACTACAGCAAGCAATAGAGATTCCTCTGATCTTACACAGATCTTTCCTATTAGACTTCCTATCTATCCATGGCTTTATGAAACCTTAACAACTTCCTAAAAGGAAACGTTTCAAAAACTGACTTATCAGCAAAGTAAGAATCCTATTGACGGATTCACCTTAGCAAGGCATACCATTCACTGCTCTGATCTAAAATTTACCTGTAATGAATCCTATACCTGGCAACTGGAAAACATAGAAAATATAGTTTAAAACATAGTTTTCAAATTGCAGAAAGGAAGAAATCAATTGCTCAAATCTGAATCAAAGTCTCGATAGATGTTCAATTTTTTCTTTTTTTATATGTAAGGATGGCCATTTAACAGCAGGAGTATTAAGTTGCAGATCACATAACAAAAATATAATTTCCTTGACTTTATCTGTTCTCAAATTCCAGATGTTCTGGGGCTCCATGTCAGCTCAAACGTTCCTTTGTTGGTCACCCCTCAAAGCTCACCCAGCGTGATGCAGCATAATGTCAGCCCAGGCAACTTGCAGAGACTTTGCACAATTGTGGAGCTTGTGGGAGAGCAGCTGAATTTCACCCAGGTCTGGAATGCACAGCTGGGAGATTTCCCCAGCTCCAGTAATGCTCCCATCCCCACTCATCCACCCCAATCACTCCAACCACACGTAACTGAAGAGATCTATAGACTCCGATGGCAAATTTAAGATGTCTCTGCCATCCATATATAAAAGCCACTGTGGGCCACAGATAGCTCATTGGGCATGGGTAAATAAGTAGCTTGTTCTAAGATCTCCCTTTTTGACTTCTGAACCCAGCTTTTGCCTGCAGTTCATCTGCTTAGTTACTATTCCCATCTAGCAAAGACAAAAGTAGTTTTTGATAAACTGGTTGGCGGGAATCACCGATTCCTGACAAAACCGAACATCTCCAATGCCCCTCTGGCAGTCCAAACACATTCTGCCTTGACTGTGAGGATATGATATGAATCACCTGGCCTTTTACAAGCAAAAAAAAAGATATCCATGATACCCACATATCCAATGGAGGAAGTATTGGTGCTCTTGGACTCAGCAGAGTCTGAGCAGCGAGCTCTTCCAGCCAGCTCTTCACTGCTCTGATAGGAAAATACATCAAAGGAGTCACACAGGGCACTTTGTGGTAACATCCACTGGATGGCAAGTCATTAGATTCTTTGAAAATTTGGATTATATCATTCAGATATCTTGAGGTAAAAAAAATAAAAGTCATACTGAGTCTTGTCAAGTAGCTTAAAAATCCACAGTTCTGATCTTCAAGGTGAGGAAACATTTCACTTTTTAAATATGATAATTGTTCATTCCTATGAATAGAAGCTATTGAATGAAATGAATGAAAAAAACCCTCCACTTTGACCATTCTAGAATAGCTACTAAGAAACCTGGATCTAGGTGAGTGAGGAGCAATCTAAATTAGAACAGATAGGAGTATGACCTCATCATTATTATGCATATAAGTATTACATCTATCAAAATATGTAACAGTTTTCTTATATAGCATAAACACTGTAATTTTTGCAAACTGCTGGAAAAGTGTGCCTTAGCCTTGAGTAATTCTGTGAGGATGGTGAAAAGGTAGTTGGAAGGCACTTTTTATGCATACATTTTTGTTTTAATATTATTCATCTTTTTAAACACAAAACCTTGAGGCTGCTTTGAGGTTTGGCACCTTGGAAGTTATTCCACTGGAGACAATTAATACACTGTGTTTCCAACTCTATATAGTATTACTGAATCAGATAGCACAGTCTGTATTGAAGATGTCCCAACATTTTTCACTTCAAAACAGCTCTTAGAGTTACTTCGTCAAATGAGTTTTGGACTGAAAAATTTCTTCCTAGGTGCTTTTCCTTAGCTTTATTATTTTCTTGTTTGTTTCTCAATTTACAGATATAATAATGTAAGGTTTTATGAGGAAAGGGGTAGACAAAAAGTGCGTCATGTTGCCCATGTTGAAAATGTTCTGTGTTTTTACACTGAAAGTTTTACTCCATCCAGTTATTGAGGTAAAAATATTAAATTTGACAGGAATAGAGGACTTTATGCTAGAGAATTATTCATGCTGCTCCTCTTTAAGTCTATTCACGTTTGAAAAATTTCATTATGCAAGTGTTCAAAAAATACTAGCTAGATATTTAGCTGAAAATTCTGAAAAGTCTGTCTGCTATGGACACACTCAAGGCTGCAGGGACTTAATTCTTCCTATGATTACAGCCAAGCTCCACAAAAATGTGTGTCTCTCAGGGATCTTTCTGTTGACAAGGTACAGAGGAGAAAACAAATTAATTTGAATGCAGTGTAGACAAAAGTGAAATTTGTGAAGGAGTTAGTGACTACATATGTGGAGAAAGAAATGGAAGGAGTGTGATGAGCAAGAGAGTGGGACAGTGAATTGCCAAGAACATATGCAGGAGACTGGGACTGGGAGCTTGTGTGGAAGATGAGGTTTAGAGGATGATGAACAACCATGGTGCACAAAGGAAGAGAAATGAGGTTTGCTGAACAAAGGGCCAGAACAAATATGTGAAGAGAATTAGATGAAGGTTTCAAGGGAAGGGGTCAAAAATTAACACCAGTTCTACCAAGGATTAAATAGTGCAAGAGGGCTAACCTGTGGTTTGGAAGCTGGTCAATGGTTAAGTTGAACTAACTGGGTAGGTAAGAAGACAGGACTGTAAATGGCATAAAGGATGAGATTCAAACAAAACAAAACAGCATTTTAAAGCTGCAGTGCAAGGTTAAATGTAAACTTTTAACACAGAAAATGTGGGCCTTGACACTGCTTTTGAAACTTTAATTTGAACCCTTGGGCACAAGCAAAATGATACACTCTTATGGCATGATGATAGACTATTTCTTCTACAGAAACCCAGCCTTACTCAGGGAACCCCATAATAAGAAATCTCCTCTGGGTTTCCACAAGGTTATATATTGAAGGTTACAAAGCTCCTGCTTCATTGACTCTGGCAGTCAGAAGGTGTGAAATGCATTAAGCAGTGGATTGCTAGAAGGAAAGCCACCTGCATGGAGATGCCGAAAATTAGGTTCTTTCTTTGCCTCTGACAGTTTTCATATAATACTAAACAAGTCATTTCCAGATGGTCACTAATTGCTCATTTTTCAAAGAGCTACCCAAAGGCCTGAGTTTCAAACAGTGTTGGCTAGTCATAGCTGAATTCTACTGGAATAACGCTTCAGACATAAAGGATTGAGAAGGTGTGGCCTTGTTCAAACAGTGTTGACTAGTCACAGCTGAATTCTACTGGAATAACACTTCAGACATAAAGGATTGAGAAGGTGTATCCTAGGCATTTTGGAGGTTGGATATTACAGAATAGTTTTGAGTTTAAGTTTGGGCTTTCCCATTCTATGGCAGTTAATGCTTCTCACCTCAAACTGTTCTTCAGGTCCAGATAATCCTCCAAATAGAGAAACATAGTTTAATTTGTGTATTCCAAGATACTTCAAATTGAATATTTCAATAAACAACTCTCTTATTTATGCAAAACTACACAGATGTGTTTGTTTCAACTTGAACATCTAGTCCAGTCCTACAGGGCTTTTGGCACTTTTTTGATTAGCTTGTGATTCATCTCATGCAAAGGGTCAATTGTGCTCTTGAATTAAATACATAAGAAAAAAAAAATAAACAGTTTTGGCATGAGAATATCACTAGCTTGGATTTACTGAAAAAAAATCTATGTGGTTAAGCTTTGTAACTAAAATAGAACCTCCACTTTTGGACAGAAACCAGAGTACAGCTTGGAGTTACAGTAGAATATCATGTAGACAAATTAATTTCAATGGAACAAAAGTTTGAAGCATTGTATTAATTTTATTTTCAAACTCAAGAAAAAACACAGACTGTGATTCTTTCATACCCAAGCAGAGTTCATTAAATGACAGCTAATGTAGGAAGATATAGAGCCAAAAACGTGGGTTAGAAAAGGAATATTTTTCTAGTAGCATGGGAAGATGAAACCCAGAAGAGCCTTTTATATCTTTCAGTGACTCAGGTATTACACACCCAGATGACTGCCTAACAGCACAACAGTTGGCAGTGCAAATTCTCAGGCTAGAGGACTGAAGGCAAAGGGTTACATGAGGGAAATCATAAGTGTGCCTGGATCAGATGAAACCAAACTCAGGGCACCCCTAATCCTGAAGTGATGTTTACAGCTCATGATGCTGTGATTAGAAAAGACAAAAACCACACACATACAAAAAAGCAAAACAAAAAAGAAATTCATTAAGTACATCAGAACTGAAGATAGCACAGAAGAATTTAAATTTAATACTCACTCAGAGTATCAAGTCATGGAAAGTTAACCTAAAATCCCTCATTTGCTAAGTCTGTCCAATTTTTTTTCCTTTTTATTTTTTTTCCTATTGTGAACATATGCAACGTGGCACCTTGCATTAACAGGTCTCATGTCACCTTCTTCTGACCCAAACATCCAAAAAACTTCATACTACAGGAAATATTATTCTCTCACATAACTGTAGACTAATGGCAGATGCATAGGAAATCTAAGGCTGTCTAAATTCCCCAGAGAAAGTTTAAGCAAGAAATAAGAAAACTCCTGAGACCCTGCTCTATTTCTTAATACAACTGTTAGCATAACAGAGACAATCCTTCCCCTTCTTAAAAGGTCACTCAAAAATAAGGATTTTTTTTATCTTAAAAGTGTATGAGGATGTATCCTTACGATCTCAAAAATAAAATTCCTTTTTCATCAGAAAAGTTAGCAATCTCTTTAGAGAAAAATTACTTCAGCCTTCTAGGCTGTAAGAATGCCACTGCATTTGGATTACAGACCTGAAATATTGCAGGAGTTTAAGCAATTTTCCTTTGAGCAAGACAATGTCTTGTACTGAAAACAAGTCCATGAAATTAAAAAAAAAATCTGAGACACTAAATAACTTTTTAAACATTCATTTAACTTTATTTAAAAGAGCACCTTCAAACCATAAAATGGATGATTTATAATATAAGAACTGGATTCCCTTACCTTCTACATGAAAGAAAAACCTATGAAGGGGCTAAATTTTCAAGAGTAGTTAATTTGCGAAGGGAAAAACTCATTACTGTATATTCAGGTCAATGGTCTGGTGTTTTGGCCAAAAACTCTGAAAACATTGTTTTTGGCATTGCAATAAGGTGACGTTGCAAGTTCCAGCAGGTATGATCTTTTGTTTTCACAGCCTACAGCCAGAAGGAGACATTAGACCCTGTAGTTTTAGCTGCTGTAGGATGCAATTAGGTTTAAGCCAGACCTGTTAGTGCATTACCTTCAAAATTAAGCTTTTACGTTAGATGAATAAGGTTGCAGTGCCCAGAAGAGTAAGAGATTTATTGGCCACAGTCAGAAAACAGGACACGGAAGGTAACACTTGTGCCCAAGGCTGTGGCAAGAGCTGACAGCCCAATAGGTGATGTGACCTCAGAAGATGAACCACACTTTACACAGCAGAGGAAGAAAAACTCCTTTGCAGTATTTGGCAGATTTAATTTGGTGGTTATTTTTTTTCCATCTCCAAGTCTGCTGAAATCTGCATGTATAAGGAGGACACTTTAAGGAGGACAAGAAAAGTGGAGATCCTGCACACGGCCTCAAAGCAGGAATTTGTTCTGTCTGAGGTCCCATCTCTAGGTGTGGTTGACCTCTGGTACTATCAAGAAATTTGGGATAACTTGCTTACGCATTGCTAATTGTTCATGAAGCAGAAAAATGCCGTGCTGCTTCTTTCTGGCAAATAACTAATGGCCCTGTGCAAGAGATCCCATTGCAATGATTGCTTTACTGCACAGTTGAAATTTAACAGGCACGCTGAGGGCAATGCCTACAATATCCCTGAGGCCTGTGGAGGGTGGCAATAAACATCACTTCGCTGGACACACACTTAACAAAGCCAGAGGGAACTGAACACCTATTCAGTCAGCCCAGTGGACATCCTACACTTTTTTCTCAGGAACTGGATTAAAGCAAATCTTTTTAGAATGAATCTTGCTCGAGGTTCTGACCTGTTCCAACCCCTCTGCACATTTCTAAAAACTGCCAATTTGCCACACCAATAAAAATTAAATTAGAACCCAAATTTTATTTTTGGTGTCATGGCACCAGTAAGGCACACTAGGATTGAAAAAACATCCCAGGTCAGAATTTCCAGCCTATTTCCATAAGAAAATGACACTACCGCTGCTGATCCTTTGTCCTTAAGAACTGTTAAATCTCAAATAAACTAATCCACAAAATAACATGTGAAAACTGAGATTTCAAATAAAAACTTATCAAGGAGGCATACCAACATCAGTTAATGGAACTGCAAGAACATAATATTTAGATATACATTTATATACACACGTCTGAATCGTAGGAAAGTAAAACAGGCAAGCAAGATAGTTTTTGTCTAACTCCTGCTTTTAAAAGGGATCTCTGTCTCTGACAGTGGATGTCAGACCAATGAACAATAGAGAAGAATACTAACAGACACAAGGCCTATGCCAATTGTCTCTAATGTAAGATCACACAATATTTCCTTGCATTATGATGGCAACAGTGAAGTGTCACTGGTGTGAAATGGATAAAAACAAGATCTTGAGTATGTTAATGTGTTAATGAGTTTTTATAAGTGACCACAAATAGCACTTGCGTATGGAAATGTGCAGCAGCTGCTTAGAAAAGCCATCCACTATTGCAAATTATGAGGGAAAAGGAAAGGATAACACCATAAGAGGTCCTGCCCCTAGCTGAGGCTCTGTGTGAACTGATGGATAAAAAACTCTCCAAATCAGAGATTTGTGGCACATGAAGACTTGGGTACTGTAAAATGTGAGGATTCACATGGGTCCTGTACAGCTGGACACATGTGAAAAGCGATTTTGGCTTTCGAGTCTCTTTTGTCTCTGTTGGCATGTGCCACTCGCTGTTTCTTGAGTGCCATGGAACATATCTGGTACCTAAAACTGAATGATGGGCCTGAACTCTGGCATTTTTCCCGTGTGATGTGAAGTTAAAAGGCTTAGTACAGCAGACTTGATTTAAACAAGCAAACAGAAACAAATATAATATTTACTTACTGTAGGCGATTTCAGTACCTAAGGTTAAAGAGCCATCTGTTTCTCTGGTGTAATTCCACTGGTTTCAACGGAATCAGGGCAGGATAAATTTGATGCAATACGTTCACCTGGTCACCTAGCACACAGCAGAGACGTTCCCTTTGTGTGGAAGGCTGCACACAATCAGTTTGCCATCTAGTGGCAACTATTTCGAACACAGACAGCAATTTAAACCGGCATGTGATTATTTTAAATAGCGGGATGTGTTAAATCAACTGAGGTGAATGAGAACACACATTTTCAGGTAAAAACTATTTTGAAGCCTCCAAGAGTATCTGCATTTATACCCAGCATTGTACATTCAGACAGGAAAAATGTCCTGACTCAAGCTGTCTAATAAAAACATTTCCAATTGTGCTAACACTTTCTGCAGCGTGACTGGATATAGATCACCTGTAGCATTTCACATAAAAGAAGATGGAACAACATACTGATGATCAGACACCTTCTAATTCACCCATCTGCCTCTTCTGTCAGTCTTTCTCTGGGATTAAAAAATGCTGTCCCCGAAAATTTTCACACAGTCAAACTGGCCCTACCTGAGTAGTCTCAATGACTGCAACTGCAGCTGCTTGTGTGGGAAAAACAGTCAGACTGTTCGTATTAAGGTTATGAGTTACTAATAGAAAGACTAGTCACAGCTACAGATCAAATGCCACAGCTCCAAAACCAAAGGAGCTACCAGAGTCTGCTCAGGAAATGCAAAAAGGATGTACTTTTTGGTGCTGGGTGGCCTGGTAGTACTTATGCATTTATGTGAGTGGGTTTATTTTCCCTTCTTTTAATGTTAATTCAGTTGTTCTTAAAAGTGACTGGACATTTATCTACTTGTAGTACTTAAATGATCTTTGTTACAATACTATTCCTTGACTATTAATACCATATGTACTGTGACAGAGGAAATGTACCTGACATAGAAAAATGCTGTTATCCTTTTATAATTGCTTCAGACTCAAAGTGACAGAGACTTCTGCCCTTCTTTCTGTGCAAGGATTTCCATAAATTTAAAAAGAAACTTTAAAAAAACATTAAAACCGGTGTCAGAATACAATGTTCCTAGACCTGATTTTAAGAGAGTAAAAAGATACAAGACCTGCATGTCTGAATTCTAGTGAGACCCTATTCCATAATGATGGAGATTTAATACTTAGCAACCAACTGAAGTAAGTCTGTCTAGAAGACATGCCAATAGCTAGCAGTTCCTAGCCTCAGAGAGTGACAGGAACCAAAGAGTGGCCAAAGGTCAGCTATGAACACGTCCCCCAGGTTTAGAGGATCCTGAATTGGCAGGGGAATCTCCTGAATGCTGGAAACTTTACCAACATGGTGTAAAAAAAATGGATTTAGGGAAGATTTTAGGCTGCTCAAGTTCATATTAGGATGTCATTAGCTATTACCATGCAGAAAAACATTTAATAATGAATTATATTAAGCTGGAGTTGTACTAGAGAGCTGTTGACATGCATTTTGGAGATGTCATAAATACAGTTTTGTTTGTTTTCTGACAAATATCAGCTGGGTTTAATGTCAGAGGAGCACTAAAATTCAGTAAAAATTCTTTAGATGACAACCTTTATCATGTTTCAGATCTTAATGATATGTCTGCTTGCACTGTAGCCGTCAAAACTATAAATATACATGGCTGTTTCTTTGGGTTACTGAATGCATCTGTACTCAACCTCCTGTTCAGTGATCACAGACAAATGCTCAATTCATTGAAAATATACTTTAGCTCCAGTTACCAATCTAGTTGTGATAAAGTGACTTGCTTTCTGTTCTGGGCCATGAATCATGGCCACTAGAGTTAATTAAAGTTCCAATGGCAGGGTCAACAAGGTCAAGTGAATGAGTTTGTCTATATGTAATTAGGTCTGAACAGGAGATAATGAAATGCAACAGGTGTAACCACGAGCAGAAGCTGTCTGATATATTAAAGTGCTTGACCTGAAGATTCAAAATTGCTTTTTGAGTAAAAGGTTGGGAAAAGTATCTTTTTACTTGTAAATGGAAGAAATTTCTCTCTAGAATGAGACAATGCCCCAGCACCATCTTTACTCTCATTTTCAAACCTGCTGAACTCAAGCATATGAGTAATGCAACTGTTTCAAAAGCACATATTTTTATTTTCTAGGCAAATGCAGTGTAAATGTGACTGCAGAAAAATCAAGATAAATGAGAAAATTTTGCAGATGGAAATTCACCCTGGATGTGGTTTATTCCACATCAGATCCATTTTAGAATTCCTCTGTTTCCTCATTTTAGAAGGATGAGTTCAAACTAAAGATGGCAAATAACAAAAATCATGAATTTGTGGCACTTTTCAATCTAATAAGAAAATACATCATTTATCCTGACTCCTCTATACAGATATCTCTTTCTCACAAGCTTGCTGCCTCTAAAACTATCACTTTCCCTAGGTACTGATAAACAGGAAAAGCATACTCCATGAACAGGACACAATGCATGCAGAATAATTTATTGCATAATCCTAAGAACTTGATGCAAAAGCACTGAGGCAGGTGTATTTAAGGGAAACGTGTGAACACGTAAGTGCCCCAATAGTCTTTCCCCAGCAATCCCCCAGCTGTATATTAACAGGTTTATGATCGCTATTGGCAGTGCAAATTTCTTTCTGCTACCTTGCCCATGCTGGAATCAGCCCTTCAATCAGAAGGTACACTTCTGCAAATGAAAAAGGAGTTCAGTTTCCATGCCCAATCAATCCCAGTATGTCTCCTAAGAGCACCAAAAAGAGATCATTAATTAGTGCCACATATTGCTATGCTGGGGACACCTTCCTACAATGAACAAAAAGGAGACAGGTCATGCTGTAGAAGTTCTACAGTTACATCTACCCCAGTAAATTAAAACAGTGACATCTATGACAGTTATATCCACCCTAGTAAATTAAAATCGTGGCTGGGAACATTCCTGGTCATAGAAGTGGGATGGCACACTGAATTAAATGGTAACAGGGAAGGTTCTTGTTATGGCTAGCACAGTTGGGTAGGATGGCACAGGCCTGGTCATGCTTCCCATATGGCTTGAGGGCAGCCGTTCTATCTGAGGGAATGAGGGCACACCACTCATATCATGCCTCATGGCCCAGGAGCATCCATGGCACTGGTGTGTCACCAGTATACACAAAGTGGGTGGCTACTTGCTAAGATTTCCCATAAAGGATACAATTCATAGTTGAATCAGCCATACAACAGATAATCCCATTAACTGCTCAACCATTCCAAAATCACCTGTAATATCTTGTCAGCTAGATTTTGTCTTTTTTTAATGGTGGAAAACCAGGCTTGGCAGTTGTTAGATGATGTGGGAACAGCCTGCTGGCATACTCGTGAGAGAGAGCAGTGACAGACAATGTCAGAGAGGAAGCTCAGACAATACCATGGTGGGCTAATCCCTGGCCCATCAAGGAGAAGCACTGATCCATCTCTGCAAGCCCAGGGGAGCTCTGACATTCAGTGGGAGGAGGAAACAGCCTGTGAGGAGCAAACACCTTCCAGGTTTTTGTCAGGAGAACCTCAGCCCCTTTGCCCAGGTGTGAAACCATCAAGATGAGTCACTTGGAGCTTCTCTCTGAATCACCTTTCAGGCTAAAGGGGTGGGACACCGTATGGGATGCAGGGGAGGAGTGTTTTTTGGGTTTGCCCAGTATTTATAGTGAGGTGTTTAAGGGTGGAACCAAAGGCTGGAAAAGAAGAAATTTAGGTGACTGGTGAAGGAACAAGTGTGGCAAAGTGTGTTTGGGTGTGAGAGTCTGGGCCAGAAACTGGGATTGGGCTGCAGTCACAGGGTTGAGTATGTCCTGGTCTCAGCAACTGGACAAACTGGAATCCAGATGCCAACTACTGGGCAGACAGTGTGCTGATCCAGCTTCTGGAGCTGGGTCACAGCTACCTTTCCATGTGTATAAATGTATCTTCCCGCTCATGGGCTTCCAACGTGCTCAGACAACGACAGGAGCAGAATGAGAGCAGTGGTGGTGTCTGTGTGTGTAAGTGGCCTGTGAGCTGTGTGGTACCCATGTATACATGTACATACATGGATATATGTGATGTGTATGCACATATATGTATGCTCTGTGTGTGTGTGTGTGCTTGCACACAGCCTGGCTACGCTTTGGTCTTCGGAGCATGGAGGTGCAGCAGCTTTTCCTATCTCCAAGTGTTTGATCCCACATGATGTATTTTCCTCTAACCATAGTAGCGATTTCACAGCTCCTCAGTTTTTGTGGGCTTTGTCCTAAAGGGATTTTTCAGTGCTTCACTGTACTTACCAAAAATTCCTGCTAACACTAGTGGGAATGCCAGAATATCTTCAAAATGTAGGCTTGTCAGCACATTTAGCTTCTCAGCAGAAAGGCCAAATATTGATGATTTTTTTATTTTTTTAATACAGACAATTAAACTTTCTTCTTAGACATACAGTGGGGCCAGAGTGGAAAGTTTACATTGCTGCAATTGTGTCATAGCTTCTCTCTGGATAAACAGAAGACTTCATTTTCAGTTCTATCTATCCCACACCATTCACAAACAATGAAATTAATTTCCACTTTGAATAAATAAAGCCTACTAAATTGGTTTCTTTGCCAATACTTCCAAGCTTTATATTGAACTTGTTCACATAGCTGACAGTGTCAGTTAACAAAACAAAAGATGCTGCTTACTATTTTTGCTATTAATTAAATTGACTCCTTAGATACAAGTAGCTCATTGGGGTTAATTATTTCTAAAAAGAATCCAATACATTTTCAGTTTGCTAGTCAAAAAGAATTGTACCAGTTTTTGAGTTTAATTCTTTTGGTGCTATGAACATTTTAGAATTTGTAAGCTTTAACACAGTAATTCAAGGAGACAACTTTTCAGAAGCTGAAAGTTACTAATATTCACCTCTTATTTTCTCAATTGTATTGTAAGTTCTTTTAGATAATATTACCAGGAATAGGGGCGTTGCTAAAGCAATTCAACACAATTTAAAAGCAGTAATAGACTGATACATTCAAAGAACATCCCTGCTTCCACCTAATTCTCAGATTTCTCACCCCTTAAAAACTATCCATCTGCAACAGAGGTTGAAGAAGGAAGGAATCTAATTGCTTTAGTGCTCATGGTGGAAGAGTCTAGACCTCACACAATTCTGTCTCCCCCCATACAGGAGTCAAGCTGTCATACTGAGGCTGTACAATGCATATGTGACCAATGCCAAACGATAGGAGCTGTCTTTCACAGGACACAACCGAGCTGTATTTAGCCATGACACGTTCCAAGTCAGGAAATGTTAGTTCCCTTCACTGCATTGAGAGATTCTTCCAGCCACAAAAATCGTGGCCACCATTTATTTTCCCAAGCTCTTCTATCTTCACACACAATGTAAGTGTAGTTCTTCCCTATCAGCAGATGGAGACAGAGTACACATGTTTTGATGTCATCCTCAGTAAACTAAAAATTTCTCACCACACAATCCAGTCTGCATCCATTTGGTTGAGCTCTCTATTTTTTTAAAGATTTCAGGACAATAAATCTAAGTTAAACTAATTTAAAACTTGGCATTTAGTAATTTCTCTGATTTTAAAACGTTTTTCAGGTTTTGGAATTACCTAAGAAAAGTGATGTCTGGTCTAGCATTACTTTTTAAGGCACAGAGCTGTAGTGCAAACAATCATCTTAACAGTAACAAAAATTATCTGGTTTTTTCCATGACATAGTCGTGTAATATTGCTGTATGATGCAGTTCTTCAAATTGTTCTTCATTATTTTTGCAATGCTGTTTGACAACATCACAAATAGTGGGTGTAAACAGTAACATTCTAAAAAAAGCCAAAATCCAGAAAAACAACCCCTACATAATAAGCTTAGACAGCAAACTTAGCTGTAAGCTTTAAAAAATTTTCCTCACAGTTCATTATTACATTTGACTTTATGTTTTAGCACAGGTAGCAGATAGGAATCAGGTATTGCCTTGGTAGTATTAGATGCCATTATCATATTCTTAAGAAGAATTACTGCCCTATAGAAGTATCCTTAATTTTAATTTTTTCAAAAGGTGTTCTCTATTCTGCGATTTTCTGCTGTTATGGTTTTTTGGATGTATCTTGGATAAAAAGAGAGTATATGTGTACAGGCAATGTCAACTAATAGCTTTTTCTAACTTTTGTCAAGCATATGAGGTATTGATACCCTATTTGAGTAACTGTTTCCTGTGTGTTTCCACAAAGCAAACTAGCACAAACTCCAGGGGCTCAAAAGTAATGGAGTACTGTTTTTCATCACGGTCCTAATAAAATTCTGTAATGCCATTACTAAAAAAAAAAAAAAAAAAAAGAAAAAAAGAGAAAAGGTATGTATTTAAAGTATGGCTTATTAAAACCAGACAGATAATTTATTTTAACTTCCATTAAAATTTCTCTTTTGTGTCACTCTGCTGAATAGGAGTTGTCATTTTTCCTGCAGCCGATCCAGCAAATGTTAACAAAATAAAAACTACAAAAAGCTATTATTCCATTATCTCAACATGTAGCTGAGAGCATCATCTTTAAATAATTAACATTCACTATTGCAAATATAATTAACATTCACTATTGAGTGACTTAGTCAGTATTTTGGATCACACTCACTTTCTGCCACTTCCAAGTTTGATTTGCTCCTGTTGACTGCGTTACCACAATTTAAATGTTTACAGTCTTGAGGCAAGGGTGTAACAGAAATATTATCTGTTCTCTCAGAGTATTTAAAATTTTCAACTATGCACTAGGAATGGGAAGAACCTCTTGGTCTCCCCTACAAATCCATGCCTACAGCTTCAATCACATTTCTGTCACACTTGTTGACTTTGTTTCTATCATCAGTCTTTGGTGAGATCGACCCTTCATGAAGAAGTCAGTGAACGTGAACTCTTGTTATGTTTAGTAGTTATCTGAGATTGATGCAACCCACCACTTTTTCAATTCCCTTCCCAGTTATAGTAACTGAAAAAGTTTCTGCAAATTAATTTTAGGTCATGGCTGTTTTCAGCTGATTCTTTGGAGTAGATAGTGTGCTCTTTGAATGAATCCTTTTGCTCCTTTTCAATTTTTAAAAAAATTATTAAAGCAAATATTTCTTTATTTATCTGCTCCCTCTGACTATTGCAACTGTTTAAGCAACTTAGTTTAGGCTTTTTAATTTTGTTTCAGTATATTCCTTTGTCATCACTTCAGCCCTCAAAATAGGACTTTACTGATGTACAGATTTTCATGCTGGTATTTTTGCACAGGAAGGAATTTCACACAATATTACCAGTAATTTCCCTGACAGTATTCACAATCTGGAGCTATCAAATCTATGAGTGAAAGCTCTTGTTTGCCGAGTGCAGACTGCATTTTAGAGCAGATAACATTTATTTTGTATGACTAAAAAGGCATAAAAAACCCTAATGAAATTTGCACATATTATGTTAGTGTCAGCAGAAAAAAAAAAGTTCTTTCTTGGTTCAGTTTCAGAAGCATCTTCTTTTTCCAAATAACACAGCATACTGAATCATAATGTGCCTGTAAAAAGTCAAATTTGAATCCATTAAGGAATTGCTCACCAGAAGTTGGATGTGCTCTAAAGCACACTAAACTTCATTCTACTGAAGGAACAAAATACAGTTCAGGAAAAAAAAGAGTCATAACATAAGTCTGGAATTTCTTAACTTAATTATACCTAATTTAAAGTGAATTACACTTGATGTAATAAAGTGATAGTCAGAAGATAAATGTTAGCAAAGAACATTGTGAAAAATGTACCACTCCACATCTATAGTCAATAGAATTAATGCTAGAAAATGTAAAAGATAATTAAAAGTAGGAAGTTATTATAATCCCAAGGAACTGTGATCACATGAATGCTGAAAAAAAGCAATTAAAAGGTAGAAAAGAATAAGAATGTGTCTAAATAGCCAAGTGATATTTTAGATATGCTTTGGCTGACTGTAGCTACGGAAGCACAAACACTGCATGAGCAAGCAGGATTTTCTCTTTGCTCTTCAGCGGCTTACATTTAGCTCACAGATGTCTTCTGTCTCAAGTCAGTTTAATCCAATCAACTCACCTCACCCCACCCCACCCTGCCCTATACTTACCCATTAGAATGCTTTTTGGGGTGAAAACCAGCTGCTTCTTCCTGCTAAAGTTGGCATACGGAATATAGCAACAGCACTTCCTTTCACTCATCATGTGTCCATGGCGCTCAAGGTCAAAACTGCTGAAACCAAGGTAAAGGGAATTGAGGTTATTTAGTGTTTTATATATATCACCAAATAGCATTAGAGAATTAGACAACTGCTGTGGGGCTGGAGTGAGCTGTTGCTTTCATTTTTACAGACTGTTCTTCAACGTTCTCTTCTTAAAAACCCCCAAAATTAAAAGGATACTTTATCCTATAGTGCTGGCAGCAAAGTACTGCAAAGTACATCTCATAGAAAGGATTTCAAAATACGTGATGTTGTTCCACTTATGAGATAAAACTCTTGGAAGTGTCGTAAAATTTTACATTTGATGTCACCAGTGATTTCCTAAGATTCTTCCTTTAAGTTGTTTTGACATATAATGAATAATCCTGTAGATTTTAACTTGGGGGTTTTGCTTTGAAATACCATAAGATCTAGAAAGGGAAAAATAGATTGAAACTAAAAAGTATTCTCAGATTTAAAAAAAAAAAAAAAAAGTATTTTTAAATTTCTGCAGCAAGGTCAAATAAAAAAATGAGGTAGAACGTGATAAAACTGGAAAATTTTCAGTGTTTTCATTTTCGTGTTGTGTGCATTTCCTTGGCTTACTCAAGTGAGCAAAGCATACCATACCTAATTCCTCACTTCATCCCTAAAACAGGGACTAAGAATATTCCAGGTACAAAAAGAAAAATATTGTGCCTTTGATGCCAATGAAAGTTTGTTGCTGGCTTCGAGGCTAGGAATTCACATACTGTAATTACAGGTCAATAGGTCATCGTCTCACAGCTGTCCTTCAGCTCTGTGATTTTCCCTCCAGTCCTCTCTCTCCACTTTTATTACTGTACCAATCTCCATCTAGGGCAGATAAGGCTTCACAGAGGCAGTGGCAAGAGGAGGGGCAATGGATAAATGAGAATCACAGGAAAAGTGCAGCTGCCCAGAGCAATGAAATGAAAAGGATCCCCACCAAAAATGTGCCAAAAATTAAACTCCCAATGCTTGAAGTTATGTTCAGGGGAGTTAGAGGCAGCATGGGTGCCAACCTTACACGTGCATTGTAGTTAATTACCATTACCACAGTGATGGTGCACATGGTGGAAAGGAAGGGATCAAACGGGTTATTTGGGCAATTTTCATTTAGAATAAAAATAGACAGTACAAAGGAGCTGTATTTAGCCCACAAACCAATGTGTCTGAAGAGATTCATAGTTCTCAGTTTTTGCTTGGCTTTGTTTTGATGTAAGGGAAAAAAGAGAGAATAAGACTATCCTGGACTTTTTCTTACTGACAGATATCAGTTTCTACAGGCGTGGTGGGTTTATCTCCTGTTGCATTAGAAACTAAAGCTCTTTAGTGTCTCTTCTTGTGGGTGATAGATGCAGTATTCAATATTTAACACTTTACAACATTTAGCAATATAAAAATAGGTGGTTTGATATATTCACAGTGTTCCCACTTCTGTCAATGTTGGATGCTTCTGTAAATACATTACCTACCACACAACCACTCAAAGAACTAAGGCCAGAAATGAATGTTAGAGTCGAAGTTTCATCCTCAGAAGCATCTACTACTGCTCTAGTAGGATTTCTTATTTCCAAAGGGAGTTTGTTCCTTTGGGTAATTACCTTTGCAAGTCAAGATGTCCTTCCTGCTTCTTTCAAATTTGTCTGGCTAGAACTTGTAGCTGTTTACTCCTTGTGCCTTTTTTGATAGATTAAAGACCCCTTAAGTACCTGGTATTTTCTGTGAAGGTACTTATCCATCATAATCAAATCATCCCTTGGAGCTAAACAGATTGACCTCTTTAGGGCTGTAGCCCTAATGAAGAAAAACCCTAAACATTTCTAGTTAGAGCTCCCTTTTCAGTCTCTTCTCTGTGCCTTCTTAATTTCCCAATAACTGTAAAGAAATGTCCTTCGCCTTTTAGGAACCCTTGTAAATTGCATATATGTTAGGTATAAAACAATATATGATAGAAACAAAGCCATACATTAGAGCCACACATTAGGAGCTGAAATGTGCCAAAGAGCTTTCTTAGCACATTTATGTAATCAGCAACAGCAAGAATTCTGCCTAAATATTTTATTTTACAAACTTTTTTCACATTATGTTTGATATAAACCAAGAATTATTTTCGTTGGATGCCTGATGTTAACGAGGCTTTAGGTTTTACTGTTTTATGCCCTTTTGCAGGTTGTTCTGGCGAACCTGTTGATATGCATAATAGTTTTCTACACTGTTTACTATGTGGTCCTCTCTGTGTGCTTTGCAGTGTTCAGGTAAGATTTCCCTGTCTTGAGTCTGATATGCTGGCATACTCATAGGTGGAGATATGTCTATTTAAAGGAAGCATCCAAACTGAAGGCATCCTGTCCTGGCTATTCTGTGAACATAGTTCTTCAAATTCAGTTAAATTGTTGCACCTGAATCTTCTTTCAAATAGACAAATTTGCAAGTGGACACTCAAAACTAACATAAAATGTTGGTTCTAATATTCTTCCTTGCAGCTGTACCATGTAAATCAATGAACATAAGAGAAAAGATGGCATGAAAAAAAGGAAAACAAAGATTTTATAGTCAATGAAAAAGACAAATTATATCCCCCTAGGAAGTTATTGATTAGCATGCACAGCACCAAACATCTGAAATAAAAGCAAGCAAGGGCAAAACCACAACTCAGAATGGGACTCAGAGAGCTTGCAAAAACCCAGAGTATTCAATTTGAAATCCTATTTAAATAGACTCATAATATGTCATGTAATCACTAAGAGATTACTAAAACTCTATCTAAATTTATTCTTTTTTTTTTTTTTTTTTTCCCACAGGATTAAAATGTTGGATGGTTTGGCACCTTTTGATTTTAAAACAAATCCCTCATGGATTAACCCATATTATTTAGGTAACTGAAGTTTATTTCTCTTTTTTTTTCCATTCACTCCAGAAAATTTATTGCATATGGATGTAAACTTATCTTCCAATGGACAGTATTTTAAAGCTGTTTTGGTAATACCAATGATTTCTGTGTTTTAACTGCACTGCAATTAAATGTTTATGCTTCTCATTTCTGCACTGCTACTTAACATTCAAGTGATTTTTAGGCTTTTTGTTCAGTTCTTCTTCTGATCTTGCATCATCAGAAGAAAATGTCCTGCTTTGCGAGGATGCTTCATTTTCATTGCAGAACAATTAACCATTTTCCATCAAGCTCCTCCACAAAGTTGTTTAATTTAATTTTCATACTGCAGCAAATTCTTTATGAATCACTGGATTCGGATCAGAGAAACGGGTCACATTCAACTAATGGCAATTTTGCTTTGATAATGCTTGAATACAGAGGGCATTAAAATAGCAGAATTTGATTATAGCTCAGTTCCTAAACATATCTTTATATATCCTAATACAAATTTCTGCAAATTTTCTGAAGCTCTCAAAATATATTCTTTTCCCTAAACTGTCATTCCTAAAAAATTACATACATACATAAAATTTTACCAGATTTGTAATCTATTTTACAAAGGCAAACGTCATAATCTGTCAGTAAAATACATAAAGCTCAAAAGTAAATTGGTTAGTCCATAGGTTAAAAGAGTAATAAAAATGCATGGATGTTTGTACAGTGTTAATACTGATTTCAGATGAAGAAAGAACATTTATGTTATGCCAGTGGAAAAAAAACGAAAGCATATTCCATTAGAATTATTTTTCAGGGCAAAATGTAATTACTGTTTCTTGACATGATTTTTCCCCCTCACGTTTTATCAGTTAGTCTGATGCATCATGTTTATATGCCAAAGACAGCAGCTATTTCATGCCAATAGCAATAGCAATTAGTATTCCATCCTCTTTTCTGTCCATCCATGAAAATGACATGGAAACACAGAACATAAGAGCATCTGTTAAAATCTAAGGGCATAGAGTAAGAATGAAGATGTCTAAATGATGTTGCAAATGAGAAATTTTTTTACTCAGGAGTTTCACTCGTTCCTGTTAAAAACAGAATTCTGTCTTAAGATAATCCCAAAATAAAGATGGAAATCAGCTTGGAAATGAGGTATCCTTTCTGGATACCCAGTTTTGTAAAAAAGTTCCAGAGCATTTACCTATATTAAAAACGCTTCCCAAATTACAAAATTAGTGGCATAATTTAAAGGGATTCATGAAAAAGATAAACCAAACAGACTATAACACATTGTGAAACATTAATTTTTAAAGTGTTATTTCCCACGTTCCTAACCACATGAGGTTTTTCCAGCTACATTTATCTTATGTTTCTTCGAATTTTTTAAACTACTCATTGAAAGATCCATTATACAGTAGGGACTAATAGACCCTCTAAATAAAAGAATAAAATTGAAGGGCACAAAATGCTGCCAAAGTAAATTTCACTGTATAAATTGAGTGAAAAAAAGAGAAATATGGTCTCTCTGCTGTCAGCTATAGCAATCATAGAGATTATATTATTGCAACAGTAAGAAAAACAAATAATTCCAATAAAAATATTACTTTTATATGCCCATGTATTTAAAAAGAGGAACAAATTGCATTTAGATGGACAATTATCTGAACTACAAACTCATGTTTATGGCCTGTTGTATGTGAACTCAGGACTAAAGAGACATCACATATTTTCAAGCCCTTGCTAGCCCACATAGCCACACGGCACTGAGAAAAGCCAGGCTCCTTCTTGTAGGGATGCTTTGCCTCTTCTCACCTTGTAGGCTCTCTGCTCAATCTCTCCCCTTCTATGTCTTGTCTTTAAATTGTTTTGAGACAGAAATATATATAGAGATAAATAGATGTAGATATTTTCGTACATATACCATATAAATATATGATACAATGAAGGGAGGAAGCTATGAAGTTTCTTATCAAGCATAAGCCCTTAATCACACAATTTTGTTTTGTTTGAGAAAAAAATTGCCTATGTCAGTACCAAACAAACCTATTTTGCATCATATGCAAAGATTGTGGATGATCCTTAAGGAAAATTTTCATTAAATTTCTCATCTAGGCTATATAAATCAGTCATAGCCCTATCACTGTACATAATCCTGTTATTACATGTTTTTATATAAAATAGATAACATTTTAAAATCTATAGGCAAGTCTGCAGACCCATGCAGATGTCTGTGGAAAAAAAAAATATCTTTGTGAGGATAACATAAGCATAATATTTAATGGAATCATAAAATTACAGAACCATCTAGGTTGGAAAAGACCTTTAAGATCATCAAGTTAAATCATCTGTGTGGCACCACCATCATGTTCATGTTCATCATAAAACCACGTCCTCAAGTATATCCATGCACTTTTTAAACACTTCGAGAGATGGAGACTCTACCACTTCCATGGGCAGTTCCAAAGTTTCACAACCTTTTGCGTGGAAAAGAAATTTCCTAATACCTAAATTATACCTCCCCTGGTACAACTTATGGCCATTTTCACTCCTCATGTTCCTGGGTGCCTGAGAGAAGCTGATCCTCACCTGGCTACAGCCTCCTTTCAGGCAGTTGTAGAGAGAGATAAGATCCCCTTGAGCCTCCATTTCTCCAGGCTAAACACCCCCAGCTCCCTCAGCTGCTCTTCAAAGGACTTGTGCTCCAGACCATCCACCCTCTCTGTTGCCCCTCTCTGGACACACTCCAGCACCTCAATGTCTGTCTGGTAGGGGGTGACACAAAACTGAACTCAGTGATCTTGTAGGAAAATCTGCAGAACTATCTCAAGTATTTTAGCTTCTTACTGCCATCGTTTAGAATATGAGAAGAAGTCTTTCAAAACCGTGTTTGTTGAAAATATCCTATTTTCATTTATAGTTCTTGTGATATCCTTGGAAATAACTTTCTTCCTTTGTGGTCTGCTGTTTGCTCTGGTTGTGGAAGAATGGGTTTGGGACTATGCTGTAACAGTTACAATTATTCATATCATCATAACTTCAGTTGGTAAGTATGTTTACTGCTAAACATTTGCATAGTATCACAAGTTGAAGGACAAATTCACTATGATTCATCTAACATATTACTGGACTAACCTAATTTTCCCCAAAGCTAAAAACATATGTATCTCTATTTTCCATCCATTTGACTCATGCCTCTATTTAAATCCTCCAATTTTAAACTTAATTCTGGATTTGTTGCAGAATTTTAAACCATTATATTCTTATTAAAAATCAGTGGTTTTGTTCATATTCTAACAATTCTTATCAAACAGATCCAGGCTAGATACAATTTTTGCGTCTTGGAGGTGTGTTTTTTTCAAAACAAGACGTTAATAACTCTTCATCTCTGGATATTTTAAGAACTACTCATTAACACTTTAGCACAAGTTCAGAGTAAAAACAAAGTTTTGCTTCAGCAAAGTCAGTGCAAAGGTTTTAAGTGAGATCATTTGAACTAAATCTCAGTGACGAAAATGAAGCATTTTACCACTGAAACTCTTTTTCCCCCATGGAACTCTTCCCCTTAAAGGGAATAAAAAGAAAAGAATTAGCTGCTGTAAGTGAGGCTCATCATCTCTTTTCGCCAACACCTAGTAGTTGCTCCCCCTTCTCATGCTGTTTCACAGAATGCTTCTATGGCTAATTAGGAAATATATTTTAACTCCATCGTTGCCAGACCCCATCTGGAGATTCTTTTCTCTTAATACAATGAGGTTAATATATTTATTCTAGAATGCAGAAAAAGGAAAATATTTTTGACAAATGAGGAAGCCCTCCCTACTGTATGGAAATTAGTCTTCCATTTTACATTGCCTTGTCCATTTGTCTTTTAGCATTTTATACAGATGGGAGATTCCCCAGTTCCCTGACAAATTAAGCCAGAGACCAAGAGAGATTTTATCTTTAAAAAATTAAGCATAATTTCTCATCTACTAAACTTGATTTTCTGGAATTTAAACTACTGTTATTCCTCATTAATAATTTTTATGTTTAAATCAAGAAATTTACAAAAAGCTACCAAACCCCCTCCTGTTTGTACGTAATTTATACGGGGAGTTAGCTTCTGTCATTACATCGGATGATGCATCTTGATGTCCTAACAACCCCAGATATATCATTGCTTCCTTCAGATGGCCAACTAACCCTCTGCTGGCTGCCCCTGAGCTGTCAGCATATGCAGTGTGCCTTCCAGCCCCCTTTAATACCGCTGTCAGCTTTCTTTGGGGGCAGGCAATATGGGGTGAGAGAATGGCCCTGCAGTTATCCCACACTGGGGATGTGGGTCAGCTTGGGGGTGGCCAGGGCAGGTGCTGGTCAGGACCTAATGCATTTTGTCCTTTCAACATATGTAAAGCATATAATCTATGAAACACAACTAAGCAGACCTTTGATAACATAGTGCACTGCTTACTCGTCCCCATTCTTACTGTTTCAATATTTACATTTCTACCTTTCTTCTTCTTGCAGTTATGTCTGAATTCCCCCTGATGTTACACTGGTGGCTGGCATTAGGTATAATTTCATTCTTTAAAGTCTAAGTTGCTAAAGCTTGGGTAGAAAATTAGTGTTTATAATCTGAATTGTTTCTATTAAATATCTGTTGCCTCATTAATTTGAGAATTGTCAACATTTTAAGAAGTACAGGGTTTTTGTTCATACTTTTCTAATGACACAGGTAAATAATGTTGGACTAGGATCTGCCTCACCTTAGAAAAATCCTCTCTTTTAAGGCCAGAATATGCTCATCTTATACTAGTCTTGCAAACAAACAGCAGACATATGACATGAAATAAGTCATGATTAAGTCCTGACTAATCTCAATTACTCAGGATATAATCATGACTTATTTCATCTATAATAAAATGAAATATATCTCAATTCAGATGTCAAAAAGACAATTGACCAAAGTTGTAGCCTTTCTTGATACCCTTTAGGAAAAAAACAGATACCTTTAGAGGCGAGTTTTATAAACATTATGTATGAGTACTTATGATACATGAGATGAATTTCAGTCATCACATTTCCTCAAAGTGAATGGCAAAACTACATTTTGGAATGTATAATTTTAAAATTAGAAGCATAGATTTTTACATGAAAAGTAGATTATTTTGAAAAACAGTAGTTAAGGGAAAAGGACTGGCTTCTGTTTATCTTATATTATGGATAACAAGGATCAACAGCTGCAATAAATTCCTAAACGATGGAGAGAGATAAATAAATTGCCTGTCCTACAACTGATTTTGCATTAGCAGTTGTGTAGGCTGATATCTTTGTAAGTAGTTAAAGCCTTGGGTAAAATGTTGAAGTAGGAAGGCTGTTTTAGTTTTTTTAATTGAAGATAAAAAGAATGTCAGTTTAAAATTTTATCATAAAGTTTGTATTCCACTATAAAAATGAATACAAAGCAACCATATCTTTTCTTTCAGGGTCTGGAGTAACTTCAATGATTTGTGGAGGACAGATTTTGGCATATTGCTTGTTCAAAGACAACTTCATTTATCCAATTCTAGATGACTTTTGAAAAGGAGTATTAGAACTTGCCTTTATATCTATGTGAATTCTATTGTTTCATTAATCAATGTAATTAAAATGAATAGAAGTTAGCAACTGTCTAATTGTAAGGTTAATATTTAGCTTACCAGATCTCTTGTACCTTATGTTTTTTGGCAATTTCATCACTTTCAGCTTTTGTATGTACATTTTTCATTAATCGAGTAATTAGATACACTGTCTCTTTTTTAAAAACCAAGAAGCCATAAGGAGGATTAGAGCAACATTCCTGCAAAATCCTACAAAGAGAAGGAAAACATTTATTTGAATGTAATGCCTTCAGGTTGCCTGTAATCTCTTGTATTTTAGGAAATGCTGACTCTAATTTAAGCTGCTGTCACAAGCAGTGAAAAACTTTAAAGTCGCCCTATCTGGCATAAATCAGTGCAGGTTTAAAGTCGCCCTATCTGGCATAAATCAGTGCAGGTTTAAAGCAGCCTTTACTGATAAACTCCTGGCAAAGAAGAGTTGTGGAGCAGCACATATCTCTGCACCTCATCCCATTTTAGCACTCTCACTTAGGAGCTGCCCAAGTCAGCGGGAGGCAGAGATGTAATCCCTAATGCTGGGTTGACCCTCTTCCTTCCAGGGGTGCCACAAAACATTTTCTACAAAAGCTTCCACCACTGACCCATTTATAGTCTGGCTGTGGGGAAAGGGAGAAAAAGCAAACGCTACTGACAGACACTTTTCTACATATCCTTTTTTCTTCCCCATTTTCCAGTGGCCAAAGTGGGGTTATGGATAGTGGCAATTAAAAACAACAAACAAGCCATAGTAGTGGCTTCAATTTACTCTTTGTGTCTCTAAACATAAGGAAGTTGTAACAGAAAAATAGTGAGAAGGCAACTTAGTCTTAAATATGAAATCCAGTGATTGGATTTCAACCCCTGTTTGCTTGGAAGAGGAAGACTAAATTGCTGTTTGCACAGGAGCGCTAAATGTTGTATTTGCCTTAATCTCACTCAACAGATAATGCCTCTGAAGAATCAGTCCCCTGTTGATCTAATCAAACATCTTAAAATTTATTGCAAGTTCTGAAATTTTCAATTAAGTTTCAGTACTGAAAGTACATGTACAGTGAGAAGTACCATTCAGAGACTCCCAAAAGAAGGAGTGTGTTTCTCATGAATGATATATATGTCGTCATTTTAGAGTCAAACCAAATATGTAAATCCATAGCAGTGAACAGACATAGACTTCAGAAGTTTTTCAGCATAAGATGCTGAATACTGAAGTCAGAAGAGATAATTCTGGAGAGTGAATAAGCTGACTTGCAAATCTTCAGAAACATGACTGTGCAGATAACTGCTACTACCCTTTGGAAAATGTTTGGGCACTTCTTCTAAGTTTGTTTCATTTCAGAACTACAGAAATGGATGGGAGGGAAGTAAGGTCTACTGTTAATTTGTACCCCTGTTCTCTCCCTCACAGTTTGTGTGTTTAGGTAGTGTGCCATGTGGCAGAACATGAGTGGATTAGATATAAAGTTAATCCATGGGTGGAACATGTTTCTGTTTTTAACCTGACAGGATTTTCCTCTATGTGTGTCAGCCCAGTTGTAGCTTTTAGTAGCTCTACTGCCCAGTTTTAAACTTATATTTCTTATTCAAAATTTTAAATCACCAGCAAGAAATACCTTCATACTAATATGAAGAGTGCTTTAGTCCCAGTATTTCTTCAAAGCACACACAACTAAGCCAGTGGTAGAAAATCAATCATAGGAAGACCTCTGTCAAGGATTAAAAGCATTAGTCCAGCTACTAAAGCGTCATTAGTTTTTGCTTTACTTTCAGATATGGAATTGTGAGACAATTTCAGTATTATTTATTGCATCTTTTCTGTCACTTCTGTGTTGTGTCCAACAATAAATATTACACCTAATGTTAAAGTGTAGACAAATTTCATATTGTTCAAATAAATATTAACATATGAGCAACATGAGCTGTATCTGTGTGGCCATCACCTGGTTAGAAATCTTCAGATATAATATCTAATACTGTGTGATTCCTAACTGGGGTACCAAAAGAGTACTTTTGAATATGACAAACCAGGCTGTTTCTGGAACAAAAATAAAGTGTCCCACTTGAGCAATTTTCATGTGACTAATGGACAACAGTCAAGACAGTCAAGGTGGCAAAGAAGAGCTGCTGGAAGAGAGCAAGGGCACTGTATATGCTTTCCAGCAGACCTGCTGAAGACCGCAAGCAAAGAGAGCTGCAGAAGACAGAAGGAAAACGGAGAAAACAACAACGGGGACATGTGTTCAGAAAAAAGGCAAGCGAAAGCAAGAAATGAGAAGACAGAAACAGACAAGATGGATGAAAGAAGAAAAAAAATCTGCAGATTGAACTTTAGCACTGGAGTCTCATGACATGAGACTTGTATGCCACTTGTAAGCAGCAATATGTTTCTCTGCTGATGTACACACGATTCTAGAACAGGTGGTCTCCACATCCATAGTTAGAAGCATAATTTGTGATGTTATGCTTGTGGCTCCTGCCCCAGGATTTTCAGAATTCTTTGCTCCCTGACTCAGCCAGTCACAGGAATATTGTCTAAAGTAGCTGTTGGGGGTTTAGTGTTATTTAACCCCTTGTGACACAGTCTAGAGACACAAGTTTGCACATACCCAGGTATCAGTGGCAGTGTGATCAATGTAGAAAACATTACAAGCAGAAGGAGACTTCACCTACTTCCAGGCAGAGTCTGCAGGGAAGAAGATTAGGAACTGCAAACAGAAATGAATGGAACAGTACACAAATAACACACCTTAATAGTACCATACTTAGAGTAATTTTAAGATTTCTTTTCAGAGGCAAGAAACTTCTTTTCATCACGTCCAACCACCTACCGAGACAGATTATAGTTCTCCTTGGTTCAGCCCTCTCTCTAAAGGGGTCTGTATTCATCCTTGTTCCAAATGGTGAAGTGTCTTTCTTGTAACAAAGAATGTGAGTGGAGGTGGGGAGGGGGGAAAGCTGAGACACTAAACATGTATCCTTAGGCTAATGCCTAGGAAAGCGCTAATGCCAAAAAAAAACCCCAAACATTGCTCTAGGACCAACAAACAAACTCAATCACATAAAAACAACCAAATATCAAATTAAGAGTACAGGAAACATTATGATTTTTGTTGGAATTTTTGCAAAAATATAGGTTATCTACCTATAATTTCCTAGTGAAGTAAAGGATTGGTTATTACAAACTGAGCCTGCCATTTTTCCTGCGCTGTAAATTGCTTGATCAACATTTCCATCTCTTTTGTATGCAAACTTTAAAAAGCCAGCAAAACAAAACCTTACACTACTCATTATTTCTGTATCCCTAAAAATACCAACAATTTTGGCACCAATAGATACAAGAAAGCATAATATGAGTAATACTGGATTACCAGCAATGTAGATGAGTCACCTGCAGTTTCCTGAATTGGATACACATGCACAGGATTCCTGTGGCCCACAGAGTTTTTACCAAATGAGCTTTGTGAAAGTGAGAAAAGATGTGAAAGCCTTACACATTCTCTATTTCGTTATCTGTTATGTATGGTGACACACCATAAAGTTAGACCCTTGTTAATCTCCACAGGTATTTAAAGATTTATTTAAATATTTTTTATTTTCCAAATGTGACATATTTGGAGTATTTATTTCTTGGCTTAAGATCCTGTGTAATCATCCATCTGCTCAGTAATGTCTAATACTCTAATCTCTTCTTTTTTCTGAGCTAATCACAGCCCCAGACAGCATGCACACTCTCATTAGATGTCAGAGAGGATAAAGGTCTTAGGAATGGTTATAAAATTTGATGGTGTAATTAATACCTTTATTATTGGCTTTAAAACTTTCAGTGTGAGGCTATGTCCCAAGCTCTCCTCTGCTCAAGGAGAGTGATAGCTTTACAGTTGCTCTTCAGTTGCACCAGGATAATCTTGCCTGTTTTGTAGGGCAAGATTGCTCTATGATAGACTTAGGTCCTATTCCATCCATCCACCAAGTCAGGGGACAAAAGGAACACCTTGCAGTCCTCTCCCAGTTCCTACACTCAGGTTTTCTCTGCCAAAAAGGGTGAAAGAAGGGGAAGATATGTGCCTAAGTGTTGTCCTGACATGTAGCATGGCATGGGCTTGGACTGGGGATTTGAGAGGCAACACTGACACCAAATTCCACAATGAAAACCTGAGGAAAGGCCTTGGCCCCAATCTTTTCAGGTAGCCAATCCCTAGAAAACAGTTGCACTCAGTTGGAAGGATGAACGGTTGAAACTGTAAGGAAGATGCAAATTATGTTACATCCTTGCTGTTACTGTCTTAAAATCAAGATAGTTGCAGCCATTTTTGTTCCTTACATTCCAGTGAAAATAAATTTTAGTAAGAGAATATTTGCTGTGCATTGGCAAAAAAAAAGATATGTAAACAAAGGGCTGACTCTTGCTTCCAAAGCGAAGATCCTGTTATCTGTATTGGAACAATAATTTTTAAAAGGACCACAGTATCCAGATGTTCTCTTAGAGTGATCTTGTCACCAGATTTTTAATATCCAAAGGAGAAGGGTTTAAAAAACCCCGTGGGTTATGGCAGAGTGCTCAAATATGTTAAGAATTACCAATATCCTAGCAGTTTTCAGAAACTTCTCAATTCTAATTACATCTAGATCAATAGTTTTTGAAATATACTGAAAAAAGTGCTTTGATACACTTTGTAAACCTTGATGTGGTTCCACACAAAGAAGTACCATTAAAATTGATAGAAAAGATCAATGTGTTTGATATCCCATATGGTATGTAGAGAAAAAATTTGTAGATATTAGCCAAATTACACAAGTAAATTCAACAGCAAATTGTATTGACATTAATTCAAATTTAGCATTTAAAATAATGTGAATTATAAGGGATTGTTTTAACACAACTTCTCTGTAAAATTACAGCAAATCCTGCGAAAGTTGGAGTATTCCTTCAAACACTCCCAGGAGAGAGAAAGGCAAGCAGTGAGTGGCAAAGGCAGAGAGAAGAAGGTGTTTCAAGAATGTAGCAGCTTCAATGCTGAGAAAGAATGAAAAAGAGCTTAAAGGCGATGAGCCAAGTTACCTACCTCAGAGCAATTTTCCATTCTACTGGGAGATCCGCTGGTAGCTAGTTCTGGCAAAACTTTTCAGTAAATCAATGATACACAAAAATTAATTTTAAGACACCCAGAACTATCAGTGAACACAGCTGATTTTTGCTTGAAAAAGAAGAAAGGTGGAGGGTGTCAGTATTGGTTCATTTCAGTCCCATTAGATCTCAGTTGTTCAAGACAGATCCACGAGGGTACAAGCAATGACAGTGGAGACATTCAGATTTAAAGCAGTGAACTCCCTAGGTCCCCTGAATTCATTAGTCCAATTATTTTGTATGCTGTTTTACAGCAGTTTTTAAAGCATTCAACCCTTGCTTTAGAAATAAATTTTATTTCCTGAACATTTGCCACTGAAACATTAATAGAAAAATGAAAATTGTAATTGAAAAGCAACTACAGTTTTTCCATTGTCTGGAAAAGAAACAACATCGGGTCTTCAAGTTTTGAGCAAATAAAGTCAGTTTTGAATAAAAATAAAGTTCTATTGAACTGAAATTTTCTCACAAAAATCTGCTTAGATCAGAAGGTAATTTTATTGGAAAAAAACCCTTTTTTCCTCCCAAATGACAATGTTTCAGACCTTATTTGTTGTATGTATTTTTAGAATGTGTTATGTATCACTAGATAACATTTGCAGACTGTTCCAGTTGCCGAGGTAACTATGTTATTTTAATGATCAGCAGAGAGGATCATTATGTAAAACATTATGTTAATTTCAAACACAGAAAATTGATGTCTTGCTGTTTACCTTGAAGCTGCACCTTTTTTTTTGTCTCCTTAAAGTGCATTTTTCCATGAAAATTAATGGTATAGCTAAGTGCTTGAGTATCCTTTTCAGAGTGATTCAGGTTGGCTTTGAAGGAAAATAAGGCAAAAAATTACACCTGACAACCAACTAATGGCAGATGAAGAAATTCAAACCAACCTATTTTTTTTTACAGGAAGAGTACAGATTTTTTTTTTCCATATATTCCTAATAAACATATATAGTGTGCAGGAATTTTAGGAAAGCACATCTATAATTTCATTTTCAACTTTGAAATATATTATTGTTTCATCAAGGAAAGCAAATTATGTAGCATATTTGAGTTCTGTTTATGATAAAGTGTGTTTATTGATACAGACCATCTGATGAAGATAGTAAAAACACATTAAATTTTTGTTGCATTTATTAGATTACGTATCTATGTGATTACTAGATTATACCAAGAGTACCGTGCCATGTATTTACAATCCTACTGCAATCACAAATGCTCTTTCTGAGCCTGCAGAGAGAATCTTGCTGATGTTAGTAGTTCATGGTGCATTTCTGTTCTCAACCCTGCTTTCTCCATTAAAAATTTCAAAATTATCCAAACTACATCTCACATAAATTCTAGGGTTCATAGTGACAATTGCTGCTGTAGCACACCAGCCTCGCAATGGCAAATTGTCTCAGGCTACCAAATACAACTCAATTTTGTCACCAGAATCTTCTTTCACCTCTTCTCTGAAGTTCTGCCTGCAGATTGTGTTAAATTATGAACGCTTCATTCTCCAGGTGGAACTGGATGCTTTTATGTATCAGAATATGATATGCTCAAGACATCTGAGAGCTCCTATATTCTCCTGACACTTCATCGTAATCACCTGATCCATTTTAGAGTCAGTGAACTCTTCAGACAATACTCAAAGTGCATTTTGATGGAGTCTATATTTATACGGACTGTACCTCTTCATTCCATGGAGCTTACTCGAATCCCTTCCCAAGGATTTCCTCTGCAGGCAAAGCTCTGACTTCAAAAGGTGGTAGCTCTTTTTCAGATTCTTTACCCATAATTACACCTAATACACTGCTCCTTCTGTTTCAACCTCACTACTCTGACATGCTCATCTGGCATGCTGAGGTTTGCCAATTTGTACACACCCCAATGAGGATTGCAAGTGGAAAATACAAGAACGGGAAAAAACCCTCAAGAATTGCATTAAATCAGCTAGATATTGTAAAAAGAACATATGATGATCAGCTGGGAATAAGCCATCTATTAGCTAATAGGATTAGGAATTTATTTCCCGCTTCCAACAGCTTATGTCTTACTTGTGGGTGACCAAATACTGTATCCTGAAAAGCGTTGCTTTCATCCTTAGCATGGTGAAAATAGTGGGCTAAATTTTTAGTCCTTTGAATCATTGAAAATTTTCTGATGGATAGCTTTCTGCTAGAAAAGGCTGATTATTCAAAATCTAAAAGATCCTTTCATAGAAATCTTCTGACACAGTATAATCAAAATACTTGTATTACCCTCTTGACTACTGAAATACACTCGAACATGATGCAAAATAAAATTAGGTCAAAAAATGGAATAAAGTAAAACAACACTGAAACAAAATGCCTGAAGTGTATGTTTTATTTCAAACATTTTGGAAGGTCTTTCTAAGAATTGTAAAACAGACTTTTCAGATTTTTTTCGTGGAAAGTTTAAATTCTTGCAGGGAAAGAAAGGTAAAAAAATTAATATCTGAGATGAATTTTCAGTCTAGCAAGATGATTTAAGCATTTTAGGGAACAAACAGTTTGACTTTTAATAGCATTTTTAAGCTACATCCGATTGTTGATCTTTCTGAGAGAAAAAAATTGTTATATGGATAAATACAATCATGGAATTAGCAAGTAGGCATTATTCAAGGAACATAACTGACAGATAACCAATTTTAAGAAGAAATATGAAAGGGGGATCATTAAGTACGAAAAAATAAGCCTACTGTGCTAAAGCTGCTACAGATGAAACACTAGCTCTGCTCCACTCCACTGTAAATGGTGTACAGCAGCTTGGAGGATGCTAGCAAGTGAAGGACAAATATTTTGGAGCTCTAATTGACATGAGCTGAGAAATACAGGAAGTACAGAAAGAATATATGGAGAGTAAAATAATGGCATTGATGAAACAATAAACTTGAGGATGTGGGATATAAAAACATATATACAATGAGACAAAAATATCCAAGTTGCAGTATTTACTCACGACCAAACCCACCCCTCCAAACCTATTTTAACTATCTCCATCTTCTCTTATATGTTTACAGAATCCGTATTCTGTCTGATTCATCAAACCCCCCAAAACTAAATACACTCTTCTCACAAATCCAATACTGTCAAGAATGCACAGACAGAAGGGATTAAAGACTACA
>VZSR01003807.1:18967685-19065407 GCA_013398615.1 Brachypodius melanocephalos
GGTGAGTCACCAAGATCCAGCAGTGCTTTATATAGGTAATATCAGTGTTTCAGTGTTACCTTACGGTAACACCAATGATGTTTTATTGCTCCCAGCCTGAATTTGGCTGCCTTCTGCTTCAGTCCTCTTGGTTCTTACTGGTAGATTAAAGAACTATGACAAATCCTCCTGAGTAAACGCTAACATGCCATAATCAAAGCACCTCTCCTTCCCAGTCCTCCACTGAGCAGTATGGAGTGCAAGCATCGGTTCCTACGGCGAGGCAGGTTGCCCAGGCCAACAATCACCTCCTTTGCCTCTCGCTTAACTCAGCCGCACTGAGCAGCTTTTGAGAGAGGCACGGTGCGGGTCTCAGCCGTGTCTTACGCTGGGACGGGACGGACTTCTCCCTCCCGCGGGGCACCCACGCCCGTGTCTCCGCACTCTCCCCTTCCCTCTGCCCCTGGCCTGACCCCAACCCTGTCACGGTGTCCCCAGCGCTGAGCGGAGCGGAGGGGAGCGGGCAGGGGCCGCCTGACGGCGAGGACTCCCCCGCGCTCCCACTCGCCAAGATGCGCCAGGGTCGCGGCCCGGCCGCCCCTCAGCGCCGCTCCGCCGCCAGGCCCCACCACCCCCGGGCGGGCTCTGCCCCAGGCCGGAGGAGGGGGCGAGGTCGGGCGGTGCCGCGGGGGGGCCCGGCCCCGCCTCTGCTCGGGCGGGGCGGCGGTGTCCGAGTGTCCGCAGCAGCGGAGGCGGCGCGGGCAGGGAGGGGACGGCCCAGGGGCGAAACCACCGCCGCCCGAGGGGCCGAAAGCGGTGAAGCAGCAGCGAGGAGCCGCTGACGGAGGAGTCCCCGGGTAGCGGCTCCCTCCTCATCGCGTGTCCGTCCCGGCGCCGAGGCAGCGGCGGGGAAGGTGACCCGGGAAGATGGTGACCGTGGTGACGAAGCTGGTGCACTACCTGCACCTGAGGTAAGGGCGGGCGAGCGCGGCCGCCGCGCTGCTCCTCCCGCAGGGAGCGACCGCGGGAAGGACCCGCGGTGCGGGAGCGAGCGGCAGTGGCGGGGCTGTCACCGCGGGTGGGAGCGTGTCCCGACCCGGCCGGGCGCTCCCCGCCGCGCTCCGCTCCCCACCGCCTCCGGCTCTTCCCAGCCGCGCCCCGAAGCGCGTCCTGCGGCACCGCCGGAGAGCAAGGCGCGACTGTGGAAAACGCCCCTTGTCTGTCTAAAGTCTGAAAAGTCGGTGTCCCTACCGTATTGTGTAGCGTGATTATAGTAGCATGGATTAGACAAATTGCATATTTAGTCTTTTTTAAAATATAACTTCTGTTAGGATGCATTACTAAGCCGTTTTTCCCAGTATCATCTCTTCTAATTAGAATTTAGCCGGCAAATACAAATATTTTTGTAGTGAGTGGAGGGAAAGTAAAAAAGCACGCACTCCTGGCGATGTTCCACTTGTGTTTTTGTTGAATCACTGTTTCTCTCCGTATATGAACACATCATAAGAGTTGATCGAAAACATAAATAACATGTATCAAGAACAGCATACAGAAATTTAATTTCTTAACCTAATGATATTTTAGTATAGCATTTTCACATAAGGCTGCTCTGAGAGCTGATTTCATTACCTAATTTTTTTTCAAGTTAGCCGTAGGAATGACTGGGGAAAAAAGGCAATAAATTGAACTGTAATTTTTTATTGGTATGAATTAAGACTTGATTCCTAGAATACCTGCAGTCGTAGATATTTTTTAAACAATTATTGAAATTGAACAATACTTTGACATTAATTGCATGAGAGGAGTACATAATATCACCAGTTTTACTTTTTTTTTTTCACCCATTTAACTGCTACAATTGTTAAACTTAATCTGTAAGTCTGACCAAAATCACAGCTCTAATTTTGTGAATTTATGTGGTTTTATATTGTATTACTTTGCTGGGCAAATACAGAAGGAAGTCAAGAAGGAAAATCTCCTGCCTCTCATCTGTTCTCCTCTAACAGTGGTTATTTGTTTAAAGGAATATTTCTGCTAGTTTTGAACTAGAGCTTCATGGCTCTATTTGCTTTATAAACATCAGACTAAACAAATCTCAGCCTCAAAGACTTTATAATATAAAGAGAATTAGGAAAAAGCAATTAGTGCAGACAGCTGAATGAATGCAGCAAAGCAAAAAGTTATGTTCTTTATCCAGTGACAGCCTGATCACTGCCAAGTATTTTGTAGATATCACGACAAAAGATGCAAAAAGGCTGACACGTTCAATAAACTTTAAGGATGCTCTTCTCACACTAGGTGAGCATCAAAGCATTGAGATGGAGTGAAAAGCATATCTGAAAGTTTAATAAATGCCTGGTCAGTGCCCTGGCTGAAGGCAGAATTGAAGTAGTTTAGTACTGGGTGAAAAAAGTCAATGAAATTAGGGAAGATGTTAAGAAGTGAATCGATTTTCTTTTATATGAGAAGTAGAGCTGTTGGAGATATGGCTGAAAAGGGATGCAGTAAATGCAACATTTGAAAAATTGAAGGTCATTAATACTTAATGAACATGAGTAAGGATAAATTTCCATTTGTCAGTGCTAAACAAGAGGACAGATACTTCACTGAGTATTGCTGGAGTGGTAAATAGTGGCAGTACCTGTCAGGATATAAATGAGCAAAAGGTGTTCTCTAAAACCAGTACCCATCAGCAGGACAGGGAAGATTTGCACCTTTGGTCATCTTTAGTGAGTCTGTAGGCTTAAAGTGTGGATTAATTTTATCAAGATCACATAATATTTTTTCCCATTCATGTCACAAAGTCATGATAGATAGGGGATTGATATTTCAGTCAATATCAGTCAGACATAAACAACTATTATTAGGTATTACCAGGTGCTTATTATTTGCCTCCTTTAAGAAGTGACCAGCAATATAAAAATGAATGCAGAAAACAGTAATGTAAAAACAAGTGCACACATATGAAATTGACATTTTCTTGAAATACTATGATTTCTGGTTAAATAATTCTGGTAGGCTTCTGGATAGCCACACCATAATATTTATTTTACTATTAATGAGAATGGAAGTAGCTGAAAACCAATTAACAGCAAGGAACCCAAAAAATTAGCTGTCAGACTGAGATGGGAAGAGTTATGTAGCTGGTGTGATGGGAAAAATGCTTCTCATCAGCATTATGCCTTTTTCTCACCTCAGGCAGAAATGCTGAGGGTAAGTTGTAACTCCTGTATTCTGTATAAATTCTTAACCATTGAGTCCCAGTCCAAGAATTTAATTTTAAGGTTCTGCCACAGTTAAGTGAATAAATACTATGCTAATATATATTAAAATATATATCTTTAAATAAATAAATAAATATCTTAAATTAAATAAATAAATTTTTACTTCATAAATTTCTAACAAAAGAATTTGCGACAAGATTAGAATATGACAGTAAAATAGTACACTGGGCAGCGCAAACAATTATTATAATCAGACCTTGGAGAATAGTAACTATGCCCTTAATTCTTACTGAGAATTTTAACTGCCCTTAAGTCTTTCTGAGAAGTAGATAGTTAACTCAAATCACTTTAGGATTTGCACAGTTAGCAGAAATGTGGACATCATAGGAACCTGTCTTTGAATCTGACACCTTGCAAAACACAGGATCCTGAAGCTACAGGATTAATATTAAAACCTTGGGCACTATACAACTGTTCCAAAATGTCCCCTTTCTGAAAATCAGAATGTTGTGAATCAGAATGCACTGAAATGCAATGCTGATTATGCTAGAAGAAATCATGTAGCAGTACCTGGACTCCTCTACTTACCTCAGCTAATTAACCCTCATAGAGCATGGTTCTGTACCATTTAAACCCCATTCTGCTGAGTCATAAACTTCTGATTAGTTTCAGTCAGACAAAAAGCAAGCTCACTGAATGGGAATGGATTAGGCAAGAAACTAAATGTAAAAGTACTAAATTAGGTTCTCAGAGAGGCGAGATGCTTTCATATAAATATACATAATGTAATTATCTCTGTATAAGTAAAGATTGTGCACCAAGTGAGAGCAAAGCAGTGCAAAAAAAAAAATAGCAGTGATTCTTGAGAACAACAAACAAAGGAGATGGCAGCAGATAGAGCAGTTCACAATGACAACACCGGGCAACACAAGAAAACTGAAGACAAAGATGTAGACTTATGAATGTAAGACATTCATGAGGAGAGTGAACATTCGATGCTACCAAGGATATTTCCACAGTAAATTGTATTGCAGAAATTCAAACTGAAGCATGGCTGGTGGAGGTCATTTAAGGAAGTGCAAATTCTAAAGCTACACGTGTGGACTGTCTCAGGCTTGAAATGCTATTTTGGAAGTTCAGTATTTTTTATCAATTAATTATTAGTTTTCACAACCTGTGAAAGTGGTCACATGAAATACAGTAAGATTTTTAGTCGAAGCAGTTACTAATAAGGCTATTTTGGAACTGTCATGAGATCCCTGCTTTTTTATATGAAATATTTGTATCTTTAAAAAGTTGTCCAGCAAATAAGAAAACTTCTGCTGACACTGTCAGTTACATCCTATTTCATCCCTCTGATTACAGCATCTTTACACTTACCAAAAGATCTCACTTGGGTTGTGCAGCTCTGGAATGTGCATGAACTTAACAATCTGCTTCTTAAAAGTGCATAGTTTGGGTCTGTGTGGTTTAAGGTGTGGCTGATGGACTGAATCCTGCCTGAGCAATGTTCCTAACTGGCCTGGCATGTTTTTCTTAACAAAACTTTGGTTCAAGAAGTTTGGACAAGACACTACTGATGGTACTCCAACACCGCAGCATGTGGTGGTGCGTGGTTATGAGGAAGAAGCATCTTTCCTTATCCTCTCTCCTGAGAGGATGAAGAAGCAGAGGAAGGAACATGGCTACCTTGTGCTTAGAGGTCCCTCAGAGGTTGAAGCTGCTGTTAAAAAAACACACAGTCTGGACCTCTTGGTTCAGCATCCCTGGCTACCATACTAGGGCAAAGGGTTTCCCTGCGAAATTTTTTTTCAGAAGTTTCAAGTTTCTCTTAGAGCATCCCAGGGAACTGTGATGATTTCTGGGCTTGATACTAGTGCGGCCATCTCTGATGGTCAAGTAAAGGACACAGGGTTCTGCTGAGTGCTGCAGGTGAGGTTACAGACCACAGGCATTATTTTATGGCTCCTTATGCTCTTGCAGTAGCATACAAATGGTCTGCATGGACCATTGGCTGGTCTTTTATTCTTGCCAGCCCCTCCTCTCCCCTCAAACCAAAGGTATACTTGTGAATGATTTTGTTTGGTTTGTAAAATTATACATTAAAACAATTTTCATATTGGGGGACACAGATCTGAAATGATGGTGTTGACTTCTGAAGTTCTTGAATTTATACGCTTTTAGAAGCTTAATGTGTCCTTAACGTATTTTTTTTTTAATAGTTAATGTAGCCACTGTCTATTGTTCCTTATATGCTGGTGTAGGGACACAAGACATAAGGATGCCAGGTTAAAAAGAACTTTCTATCTCTCTGCTATCTTGTGGCTTATAAAAAGCTACTATCTTTAATCCACATCATAAACATACCAAGCTTTTTTAAAGATTAGGCTGTTTGTCCTTCTTGATGCGTGTGCTAGAACCATGCTCCTTTTGAAATTTAGAAATTAATTTCTAATTTTCTACCTACAGTTGCCAGTAGAAAGTTTCTACATATTTCTTTTGTATTGACATTGTCCGTGAAATGAAATTGTTTTCCCACCCAAGATATATATGTTCATGAGTAGTCACAAACAGGAATTTTACTGTTGCTTCTTAGCTGCTTGTGCTAGGTAGACTCTGCTCTTTTCCACATGATTGTCCACATTTGACCACATCTTTCTCAATCATGAATGATTGGAAGTGCCACTGTAATTTTACTTAATGTGTGATCAATGCCTGTGATATTAAAAGTCTGCTATCTAGCCTGATATTGCTAGATGTACACAGAACTGCCTATACCTTTTTATTGCTGTACAACACTGTGTTTGATGGCTGCCTTATGACCAATTAGTATCTGTCATTTCAAGCTGATGAGCCCCCTGGCTATATTATAAAATGTAGTTATTAAGTCTATTAAATTCATGGACTTGTGTATGCATTTTTATTTTTTCAGTCCTTTCATTAATCTTATGTTTCTGTATAATATCCTGGACTTTCTCTAAATTGACATCCTTAATTTTATAATATCAGTAAATTTCACGTTCTTCTTTCTGTGCCAAAGTTATGAATGAAAATATCAAATGAGAACATTATTTTAGTAGGAGAGAACCCATTAGTAGGAGGGAACCCAGAGAAATAATTTTATTAGGAAGATTCCCCCTATTCATTGGTTTGTTTTTCAGTGTAGTGAAAAACTGTCTCTTTTCAGATAAGCCTTTCCCTCATTTACAAACTTGCATTGTTCCCACTCTCCTGTTTGTTTAGCTCTGTATGTAGTTAAAGTCCTTATGTGTTCCAGTATTAAATGCATTACTGAAGGCCATAGAGGATAGGTCTCCTGCAGCTCCTGCTCCTTAATACAAGTTATTTTATTATTAAAATCTGTATTTACCTTGGTAAAGGTAAAGAATACCTTGTTTTTTATCCCAGTTTTCCATTTACTGATGCATCTCAAAATATGCTTTCCTTTGAAGCTCTTAAAAAAGACTTGTACACTGTCAAGCTCAGAGCAACAGGTGTAAAGTTGCCAGTTTTTCTCTTTCTGAAGTGTATTTGTTATGCTATGTTGACATTCTCTGGTAATATGGCATTGCTTGAGCTGATAGATTATTGTAATCACTCACTACTGAATTCTAAGGGAAATTATTTCGATATCTGGGACAGATGATTATCTGTTCTGCCTGCCTTAATTTTACCAAATCTTAAAAACTTTGTTTCTCGCTTGAATTCAATGTAGTGTTATCCACAGATTTTTCAGGACTAGTCTGGCTTTTGCTGTCATTATCCTGACAGAGTATTGAGTTGGGAAGTTTTGGGTTGGCCATGCCAACATTATCTTTGATCTCAACCTCATTCTTACTGTGCAGTAACTTCATTGCCATTTAATTCCTCCTTTTCTCTGTACTATCAAAGAATAGTGTACATAATTTAGTTTATATTCTTAGGTGTTAAAACCTGTCAATTGTCAGGAGCCTGCTTGACTTTTGGCAGTTTTTACTTTATCCCTACATTTTTGACTTTTAAGACAGAGCTTTCTTGCCATCTGCTGCTGCTCCTCCCCCTCCCTCCTTTCATGTAGACTTTTTGCTCATACCTTATACAGTGTTTAGATAAATCCATTTATTTTCTCAACTGAAGATGCTGCACACTTGTCAGTGATTTTTATGGAACTCCCAACCCTTTTCCTTCAGAAGATACTGAACATCTGAGAAACCTGTGGTGGGGCTGTGGAACAGAGAACTCAAGGTCTTTAGGCTTTGGAATCATCTGTGTGTAAGCCTGAACTCTTATTTTTATTTAGAACTGACATGCAAAGAAAAAAGCATGCAGTCAGCAAAGTGCTGTTAGTAACTACATGCTATTTAAAATTGTCAATTCAGCTCATTTTGACTAAAAAGGATTACTAAATGATTGTATTTCCAGCTCTTCAAAGGAGTCACTCTCTTCCATCAGCACTTTTGGCTCAAGAAAAGGATATTTGCTCATCACTGCTTTGAAATGGCTTAAACCACTTTCTGACCAATCTATGATAAACGACAAAAAAATTCTCAGAGTGAATTAGGAGTTTCAACCCAGCAGTTTTCCCTCAATTGAACTTAATTAGAGCTTTGACTAAAGGCCCTAGTTGATGTTTTGTTATCATTTAATTTCTCACCATTCTGGTCCATGGGATGCCTCCTGGAAACCATACAAAGGCAGGAGGATTATCAGAGCCCAAGGAACATGCTCTGGGGCACTCACCATTTCAGCTGCTTCCCAAGAGACCCTTGTACTGTTTGGAGGTGGAAGATGACCTTTGCCACCAAGGGGGAAGATGGTGGGCAGGTATTTCCCAGACAGCATCTCCTCTCTCTGATAATACCTGTCAAACCAGGTGTGGCCTTATCTGGGTGGCCCACGGGCTGGCTTTTCCAGCGCTGGAAAGGAGATGGCTGGAGTAACTGTGAGCTTGTTTTTCTCATTCTCTTATGGAGTACAATAGTATGGGTGGCATACACATAGACCTTCATCCCCTCACTCTTCCTGCTCACACACTTACTTCCTTCAATCCTTCCTGACATAGCATCTTGGCAAAACTGACTGCAGTAAGAATTGAAAAACCTAATATTATTTTTTTTTTTTCTTGCAAGAATGATCAATAGAATCAATGGATATTTGATTTCTGTCATGTAATAAGTATAATTTTTTATCAGCCTCATTCCTCTATTGTACTTTCAAAACTTCCTTCATAATCTCTGGATTTAGAAAAAAGAAGCCAGTGTGGCCATCAGAGTCCATCAGCTTGGAGGGAAGAGTTGCATCACTTCGATAATTTTTCTTTCTGTACCACAAGGATTAAAATAAGAAAAAGTGCTATATAAAGTAAGACTTGATATGTCAGATATTAAGGCAGGAGCAGTGATAATTAATAGAAAGTCAACTCAAGAACATTTTACTTACTAGAAGCCAGCATCCCAGAAAGAGCTCTTAGGCACTGTGTCCCACTGAGCTGCAGAAATTTGAAGAGTTATCTGATGGAGGAATTACAAATCAAGAGATTTTGCAGACTTACTGATATGTAAGTCAAGCAATGTCATGGAAAGAATTTGGTGACTTTGAGAAAAAACTGTATATAGTTGAGTTTGCAAAAAATTGTCTTCCTAGGGAGCATAGTAACAAATAGTGACAGCAAACAAATGCATGCCAATTCCATTAAAAATGCTCAGCTAGACTGAAAAGCAGAATACAAGGAAAAGCAATAAAAGGATCAGGAATGACATTTGGAGGCAAACTCAACACAAAGATGTCCAGCAGAAATGAAGTAGTCATAGGCAGTCAAAACAGTTAATGTTTTCAAGAACAGAAGTGCTAATACTTCATGTCTGCTGAAAAATAAGCTTAAAGTTAAGACAAATATGATTTATGGAGCTAATAATTCTGTTTATTTCTTCCTTGCATCAAGTCTGGACAAAGATATTTTTTCTTATTGTATTTGATTCTGCTCTCAAAGTTGGAATGTCTGTAGGTAGTGAAGTGGTGAATCTCCTCATGCTCATGGCAAGGGCATGCATTGACATTGAGGACTTTATCATAATTTCTGAGACAAAATCAAATGGGCTAGGGATTTACACAAAGTAATGAGAGACAGACATACATTCCCTTGTTTACAAGTATCTTTGCCTTCATTTCCTTTCTGCAGAATTGACATTTTCTCTAGCAAAAATGAGAGAATCCTTCCCCTTCTCTACAGTGGCAAACCAACCCCTGTAGTCCAATCTATAATGCTATCCAATTTCTAAAGTTTTCTCCAAATTCTAGGTTTAGGGACACTGCAGCAAAGCGGAGATGCAAGAGGAGAACAGATCTATCATGTATTTTTCCTGAAGGAAGTTTTTATTCTCTGAAAAGAATTTTACTCCTCTCTGTCCTTCCCAGCTGAGAAACATATGGCCCTGCATTTGGTGGCCAGCACTAGCAACAGATTAACATCTCCCATAAATGCTACATTTTGCTATTATGACAGTAAATGCTATTAGACCTGGGCATAATGAGACAAGAGATTTCATAGCCACAGAAAAGCACATATTCTCTATGAATTAGGGACACAGTATTGATTATAATTACAAATATAAGATAGAACGGTTTATATCTTCAATAATCTTTAAAGACTACCATCTGCCTCTAAACAAATTTAAGAAGGAAACTTAATTTGGATAAAAACCTGCTTGGGTAGGTAATTCAGTTAAGGGATCAATTTCTAATAAAATTGAAGGATTGGGCTGTGTGATAATCCTTTGAACTACCTGCAGCAGCAAATTCATCCTTAGCTTTTCTTCCCCACAGTGCCACACTGGCTCTCAGCTTTCGGGTTAGTGAGGTAAAGGTGATTTACCCAGTAAGGTAAATAAAAAAAATAATTTAAAACTACTGCTGTTGTAATATTAATAAGAGCAGCAAAACTCATCAAAATATAGATGATAATAAAAAAGAGCATTAAAACATATAACAGTAGTATGTAGTAGTGATATGAGGTAACTAGATGTTTTTAAGATTCATTTAAAAATAAGAATTATGAATGCATGTTTGTGTACATGTACTCACTAGAAATGGGATTAACAAAGGCCTTCAGTGTTATGGGACAGACAGACATGAAATGAGGACAGAACAGAGGTGTTTAAGTAAATATCACTTTGAAATGCCTTAGTCTTTCAGAACTCTGTTTCTGCTCCTAAACAAAAGCAGTTTCCATGCAGTGAGCTGCCTGGTATTTACTGACCCCCCTGCACTCTGTGCCCTTAGCAATTTCCCTTGAACTCTCTCACACAGCAGAGGATAAGGTCCAGATCAATTTGATAAATAGGAAATCATAATGAGCTGTTTACAATAGATTTAAGTGTGGTACAGGATGTTATGTTTTCTTTCAAGGTGTCTTTAGAGCTAATGTAGAGAAACCATTTTAATATTCTGGGCTTCACGGTGTTGTCAATTTAATGGTTTACATCAGATTTGTAAATCCTTCATGACATTTTTATTAAAGGAAATATGACTTCATCTACTATTCTGCTAACAAGAGCATTTAGTTTCCCTAGGTAAGTGAGAAGTTCAGACCAGTGTCAGAGCTTAGCTACATTAGCCATTTGTGGTGAAAGAAAAGCCTCTATTAATGCTTATGCACTAGGATTAAGATGACTTGAATGCTGTAATCCTTCCTGTTCAACTCCTGGCATCATGCTGCCATCTGAGAACAGCTGTTTCCTTCTTAATCTGACAGAAAAAAAATGGTGGTAGGTTGTTACTTGCATCATTACAAGCTCAGTCGTTCCATTTTATGTTTTAGTAAATATGAGCAGTGTTTCATAATAAAATCCTCTTTAATGTATCCCTGTGTTACATATAATATAGTCTTGTTTATTTTTGTCCTCTGCTTTAGTAAGTACCAAAGACGACAGACATTGTTCTGCATCAGCATTTTATTTTCAGTTCTGTCATTAGGAACAACAGAATTCAAAACTTGTCATGAGGAAAAAACCCAGGCATTTGGGACACATAAGAAAAATGAGTAAGCATTGTATGTCATGACACTCTGTAATCACCACTCTTGGCAGAAGGCCACGCATGGAGCTCATAGAGTCTTTTGGAGCTACTGGAGCTAGAGAGTCCTGCCTTGGAACTGGAAATCAGGCTGACATCTCTGCATTTCTGGACAGCTGCTACTTTCAAGACACAAAAATACATTTGCCTCACCTATTTGCCAAGCTTCAAATTATGGGGGTACTTAGGTGAATCTTCGAGTTCCAAAACTCATCTGTGAGAATTTGGTTTGAGCACTGCTGGGTCACAGTCCCACTATAGGTGCTGGTTTGACTGACAGCTACTGATATGCCCACATATATTGAATACATTTGATATTGGACATAAAAGCTTGCTAAATGATAAAGTACTCCTTGAAAGGAGAAGACTGAGCATTTGTATTTTTTTTTTAAACACAAGAATCTCCTTTTGAGTTGGTGATGCACAGCATAGTGACCACTGTTGGTTGTGAAGCTGGAGAGTTTAACAGAAGATCCTGTCCTTTATGTGTTTTCTGAGTTTAGCTTGGGAACTCAGTAGAATTCAGACAGGGGTAAAGAGGAGGAAAAAAGAGTCACATTAAAAATCAGGCAAATAATTCTGTACCTTTCAAGATTATAAACTTTATTATAATTTCCGGTGAAATCCTTTGAGTAGAAAACACAGATGTCAATATTTACAAGAGCAATGGAAGCTACAGAAGGCAGCTGGTTTGCAGTCACCATTACCCAGCACTGTGTGTATGTGTGCTGTAGATCAGCCTGAAGGTACAAATCTCTCTAATACACAGGAAAAGGGGAAAGGATTATGTGAGTGTCAGATTAGGAACTATTTGGCTTTGCTTTTGATATTTTTGACAGTTATAGCAAACAATTCTAATTCTTGATGGCAGAAGTACTCAAAGTCATCTCAGAATGTCCAGCAGCAGAAATCTCAGCTTCTGGGGAAAATGGACTTATGTCCAAAGTCTCCTAAAATGCACCTTCTCTAGCCCAGTAGCTGCTGAGGAAATGAAAGCTGCTTTCTGTTTTGCAAAACACAAAATATTGTGAATAGCAGGATAGGAAGGAAGAATAGTCCTACTCTTCTGTCTACTCTTCCTATCAGATAGGCACTCTGAGAAACAAAATTCCTTAATCTCGGTGGTTCCTCAGGCTGGAACACCTACCCCATGAGCTGGCTGCACAGAGACTGAACATCTCCCTCGTTTCTGGAATCATGCTCTGGAATGTGTGCAACTATTAATTTGTAATTCAGAGGATCTTTGAACCTACTCTTGTTCTAGCTAAGAGCCATGCTGAGACTGTTAACTTAGCAAATCACTTGATTCTGCAGTTCTCCTTTGTGTTAGCTGCTTCCAGTAATGAGACTTTGCATGCAAATACAAATAGTCAGAGCAGAATAAAAAACTCTAGGCCCTAATAGATAAAATTAAATATTGCAGGTATTTTCCTGACACTGCAGAATGTATGAATAATGATCAAGTGTTTGGGAATGAAATGGAAGGAAACAAAATATGGAATTCTCTGCTAATATTAAAGATCTGCTGTGTAAACTGTATTTAATAGCATCTTCAAACAGATGAGTTCTTGGGAGTATTCTCAAGGGGATTTGTTTTATTTGCTCCATCTATCTTGGTTTAATCTGAGGTAAATAAAGTTTATTTAAAATTCATTCTTAGGTTTCAGTCCTACTGACTCAAACATACCACCAAAACCAAACAATCAGCAACACAGTCTTTGGGCATCAGCATGAGCTGGATTATGAGCTCTGGCGATGCCTGTGAATATAATTTTCTGAAGGACACAGAACCTGATACTATATACTGACATTTTACAGTGAGAACAGATCTCTTTTTTAGGAAGTCTTCTAATCCACAGGTCTAAATATTTTTACTTTTTGCAGTAGGAGAATGTGTTTGGCAGTTTTTATTCATTGCTCAAAATATCACTCACAAATTCAGAGTGATGCAGATGTCTTTCTGTTTGTCCACTGACATTCTTGATATTTGCATTTTCAATCAGGGCATAAACACAACAGTTTCACTGACTAAAACGCACTGTTAAAATTTAAATGCATGTTTATTTTGTGAATACATAATTCACTGAATTAAGATAACGCTGAACATCCACTATGAGTAGGGAACATGGTTTGCAATTTAGAAAGGGGCCTGTGTCCTGCAGATAAGTACACTGTCAGTGTTACTCTGTGTTTAAAATGTTTCAGCTACAGGGGTTGCAGTTGAAGAATTGCTTCATTTGTGCAAAGCTGGAGCAGCCCAACCTGTACATCGTACATCGTGGTTGGGAATGAGTTCATGAGAATTACTTGTGACAACTGCATGTTAAATGTGATCGAATTTTCCTTGAAAGGTGATAGTTTTAAATCTAATCAGGAAATTGTATCCTCAGAAAGTTCAATAAATTTAATCATAAATTAAATAGGATGTGTTACTTTAAAAAAAATTAAATAGTGCAGCGTAATAAAGATACTTTTTTCTAGTGTCTAATAATAGTAATAATTTCTATTTTTTGTCATTCACATGCTTTTCCATTACTTTCATTGTTGCAAGGAATAAGAATTATTTTAAATTATGGCCTATTTGAACATTAAAGTAGCTCAACAGGTTTGGACAGAAAGTCCATCTCCCTGGTATCCTACTTGTTTAAAAGACACCCATAGAAGAGTTTTGAAGAAGGGGCAGTTTTCCCACTGCTTTCACCAGGTTGCAGCCATATGCTGCCAGGCAGTTCCTGAGCCAGATGTTCTTTCTGTGCATTTAGCAATAGTCCATGGATGTATTTTCCGCAAACATGTCCAGTCTTGCTGAGAACTCGTGCAAGCTTTTAGCTTCACCAGCCTCCTGTGGCAAGCAATAACGCTGTGTAATGACACATCATGTGAAATGCCACCCCCTTCAGTTTGTTTTGAATCAGTTTCTTCATTGTAGTTACTGTTAATTCCCCTAGTGCTGCTGCTGGAACAGACAGTGAACCATACATCGAAACAACTCTTTTTTTCTCCTTTGAGGTTTGTATCTCAGCAATTTAGTTCCCCATCTTCACCTGTAGACCATCTTTGCTCTCTATGACTGTTTGGTGGCTATTAAATATTGATCCTATAATTACAGTAGCCTGCAGTCAAATCACTAGGATTACTTCTATGAGCAAGGCATATTCAACTAAGTCCTGAATTAGAAATGGTATTTAATATAGTTTAAATCTGAATATTGTTTAAACATAAATGCAGCTTCCATTATATTGTGTTTGGATGTTTGGGACAATCAGCCTCTTAACAGAAAACTTGATCCGACTGTACAATTTAGGCCAATACTTATTTTATTATTAATGCACATTGTTTGCTTCAGTAAGAATATGTTATGCCAAAAGAGTTTGCCGTGTACTTTTATGACTTAAAAGTCTTTCTGACATACACCAAGCATAGTATAGTAAATGCTCTTGGGAGAGTTGTAAATATATTCCCAGTATTCTTCTGAACTATGCAATATGTCTATAATTTAAGAATGGTATTTAATCATCTATTCCAACTACTTCTGTAGTTTCAGACCCTAAACGTGAATAATACAAAATCCAGTACATGTAGTGGGTCCTTGCAAAGCAACTGTGGTGAAGTTTATTTTTAAATTTTGGCCATGCTTTTCATTAAAGTACTTATCTGCAGCCAAGAGAATAGGAAATTGGGTTGACTGAAATAGCTACAATAGTCTGAACTGAATAATTAAAAGTAGGGAATTCTACTGATTAAAGCAGGGTACTTGAAACATGGCAACATCTGAAAGTTGTAACTATTTCACAGCTTTAGTTGCAGCTAAAAAATAACATACCTGCTTCAAGGGGAAAAACAACATTCCAGTTTTGCCCATGTGAATAGTATATTAGGCAGCACTTAAGACATTTTAAACTATTATGATTATATATTGCAATATATAGAACAGATATGATATGATGATATGATATGATATGATACGATATATAATGTTGAAGCACACATTATACATTGGGCTGATTCCTTGTAAAAATATCTTCCTGTGATTACTGTAATGAAATGCACTTTGGGTATATAATAACCTGATGCTTCCACAAATGGATAACTCTGAAACTGGGGCTAGGAAAAAGTAAAATCTTCAGTTTGAAAGCTATGAGCATCTGCTCTTAAAGTAGCAATAGTATTTTACAGCAATTTTGTCTTAATTTTTTGTGATGATCCAAAGCAACTGAAGGGAAAAAAACAGGCTAAGAAGAAGAAAATAAAAAGAATTATTTTGGCAGGCATGCAGCTTTTTCCCCCTTAACTGTTCATTCATGGCCAGTATCCTCAAAACCATCATAGAGACGTGGTGTTTGTGCTGTTGCTTTGGTAAAACTAAAACTAAGGGATGTCTGAAGGCTCGGTGGCTGAAGATTAATTTTTCTAATTTCTGGAAGTGCTTTTGGGGGTTTTCTGCTCTTGAAAACCAGCCTATATCAGTGAGAAGTGTGGATTTTTAGGAACCATAGCCATACTAGGAAAAGCCCTACTGTGGCTGCAATAGAAAAGCACTTTACACTATTACAGCCACCTAAATACCTGAACAGGTATTAAATACAGGTAGTAAATACAAGTACTCTTATATTGGTAAAATTTATCTTCACTGGTATGTTCTCTCCACACCCATTCTGGAAGAGTCCAACTGGCAAAATTAAAGTGTAGAACGCCGTAGTCATAAAGCTTCCATTCCAAAATTCTAATTCCTCTGGGATATGCTCAAAACTTGGATGCTGTCAACAAGTGCCCAGCCTGAGCTGTAAATATCTTCCTGAACATGAAAGGGAGAGGGAGCTGACACCTGGAATTACCATAATTTTGGTGGGAGCTGTGCATGCAATAATTGTACATAAACTCTTGTGGAATTTCACACTGCTGTTTCATTCTCGTATGTGTTCTGGGCTTTTTTACCTGAAAGAAAGAGTGCTCTAATTTTTTACCATAGCGCTATCTCTTAAAAGACCTCTCTGGTACTAAGAATGATTTTTAAATAAATCAGAAAGTGATCTAAGAAAAAAATGCAAAAAGAAAGCAGAATGAGGAAATATGGGTTGTCCTATAATTATCCCCCAGTGGGAAGAAAAAACGAAAAAACACCACCACCACCACCACCACCAACAAAAAAACTAACAAATGAACCACGAGGGAAAAGCAACTTAAATATTTAAAATTGAAAATCTCTTATGAATTCAAAGCCCAGACAGCAAACAATTAACTCATGGATCTATTTATTTGTTCCTCAGCAGAGCATTTACAAGACCAAAGCCAGGCTGGAGGACCATCCAGCTCCAGCAGCCCTGGGCCAAGGGGCTGAAGTCTTGGTAGGAGCTACTCTGGTGCCCTCTCTCCTGCATCACCTCAGAGATGGGTGTAAAGGAGCCCAAGTGTTGCAGCAGATGCTGAGCTCACAGGACAGGAACTAGGGGCTGAAATATTAGTCCAGGAGAATCAGAAGAGGCTTAGTCTCTGACTCTGGTGGGATCATAATTTTTCTTCATGTGCTCTGGCAGCAGAAAAGCTGCAGGATTCTACTGCCCTGTCATTTATGACCCCATTTCCCAAATCTTTTTCAGCCTTTGATGAAGTAAGGCTACCTTCTTCACAAACACTGATGATCTCAGCTATGGAATGATAACTTCTTTTTCTACAGTGTAGGCACTTACCTTATAATTTATCATTTTGCCTTTTGTCTGTTCATCAATCCTTATTATATGTTGACTCAAGAAGAGAATCTCAAACAATCTATGGTAATGCAAATTAGGCAATTAGAAAATTTGGAGTGCTGATCATTGTATATCTGCATATATGGGCAATGAGGGAGAAAAACCCATTTGTATAATAGTTGAAGTTTGCTTGTTTGTGGCCTGTGTGCTGGTTTGCCATGCTTCTGGTTTGTCCTTCACCTTGCAGCTTGAGAAAAGCAAAACACAAACAAGATTTTCATATGAGTACTACTTGATTGTTCCTAACCAGCTAAGCTAACAGAAATGGGATTTTATGATATTTATCAATAACACTTATAATTCTGAGAAAATTGTAAAGGCTTCTGGAGTGGAGGTACTTGTGTAGTTGAAGCTTTTGTACATCAGCCAGCAGGTGTTAAAAAATCCTACAGATGATTATCCCCTTGTACTTCTTTAAGATGTTCCAAAAGACAGGTAAAATAATTAGGTTCTAAATCCCCTCAAGAATATAAGAACTCATGGTATTAGAGGTATCTTCTTTGTAATATGTTCTACCAAATTTCATTGTTATTCACGGTCACATACAAGGTGAGTCCCCTTCTCAATGTGAATTTGTGAAATACTCGAATTACTGAAAGTGCTCATGTCTTGTACTTCAGTTTTAAAGATGGTAGAAAGTATGCTTGGAAAAAGCACAGTTTGGTGAAACCAGAAGTTCATGCAGCTGATTTACTATACTGTTAAAATGCATAATTTCTGATAAAGAAATGTTACTCTGGCTGGAAATTATATACTCCTTCAAAAATGTTACTTTTCATTAACATAAAATGCAATCCTCATCTCTTTGCCTCTGCCTGTCTGTCATTCACAGTATATAACACTGTTATAGTGTACAGCACTGTCTTTAATGGTCAAGAAAGGACAGAAAAGAGATGATGATGATTCTTTGATCTTTTAAATAATTTGTCCCATGATAACAGATAGATGGAGTCATCTAAATTCTGAGATGGAAAGATTGCTGACCAGATTATAGTGCCTTCTGCCAACTTGTTTTTATATTTAGTAAAAAATGCTCTGCTCAAAGGAGGTGATGGTCCCACTCTCCTCTGCACTGGTGAGGCCTCACCTTGAACACTGTGCAGCTTTGGGCACCATAGTATTTAAAAAAAAAGATACTAAGCTATTCAAGAGCATCCAAATGAGAGCTACGAGGATGGTGAAGGGCCCTGAGGGGAAGCCATATGAGGAGGGGCTGAGGTCACTTGGTCTGTTCAGCCTGGAGAAGACTGAGGGAAGACCTCATTCTAGTCTGCAACATCTTCATGAGGGGAAGAGGAGGGGCAAGCACTGATCTCTTCTCTGTGCTGACCAGTGACAGGACCAGAGGGAATGGCCTGAAGCTGAGTCAGGGGAGGCTTAGGTTGGAGATCAGGAAAAGGTTTTTCACCCAGAGGATGGTTGAGCACTAAACAGGCTCTCCAGGGAAAGGGGGAGATAGTGTATAAGGGATAGCGTTCCCTGGTTCTGGGAGTTGCTTTCTGCCCCTGACAGAAACGCATTCTTCCACTGATGCAAGTTAGTAGCACTGCTCCCATTGATTTTCAAGTGCCAAGATGTAACCAGGGGCAGCCAAGAGCTGCAGATGGTCTTTCTCATCAAAGAACAAACACCAATGCAGCTGTACATTGTTACTGCTCACTCTGACCCCACTTCCCTATGGCAGCCATATGGCTTGGAACCATTCCCTGGGTACTCTTCCCTCTTGCAGGATACACGTGTGCATCCTACTCTGCAAACCACCCCCATTTCCCCAGACGGTTTTGTGTCACTCACTGTGGTTCTGATTTTGATTGTGACCATATTAATTTCTCCCAGTGAACCTATAATTATCTTTGATAGATTGAAATTTCAGGAGACTTGGACATAGATGTCCCCATAACATTTATGTTTACATAAATGTAAATTTGCATTGCTTTCCACATATGCATCCTCATTTAAAAGTTGCTTCAGCTTCCCTTTTTTTTTTTTTTTAAATTTCTGGACATATGGTGAACAGTATTGTACATAGCGTGAGTTATTAAATAGTAAGATACTACAGTAAATGAAAGTAAATCTAACCACTGTAACATAAATACAGTTTTTTAGGGGTGAGTGCCTTCCAAGTGAACTGCAAATGTTATGTTTTTCCTGCAGAAACTACACTATAATATCTTGATGTAGGCAAATGTTCAAGTTTAACCTTCTGTAACTCCAGCAATTGCTTCCAAAATATACAGCAGTGGTAGTATATTCTAGTCTTGTAATTCTGCAGCTCTGTCTGAACCTAGCTCTACAAACCTATCACAATTTCTTTGCAATCAAAGATGAGCAAATTAGTGCAAATTTATTAAATCTAGTCACCTATGACTGTCTCAGATATCAGAGCTATTTTACACACAAGATGTCAAAAAAAACAATTGGTTGTATGGAATGAAAGCTCATGAAATAGGCAAGACAAGCAAGAATGTGGGAACTTCCATTCTTTCTTTCTGATTTGTCTATGATACTTGCAAACATGGTTTTGAAAGATATTGTCCCATTAAGATGGTATATCTTAAAATGCAGTTGGGACCTTACAAGTGGTTAAAGTATGGTGGCCTTCTTTTGGATTTTAAATTTCTGGAAAATGCTGTTCTGAGTTGATATGAACCAATTTTAAAATCCATATTGAATTCTGAAGATTGTTTCCATTCAAAATACAAAAATAAGACTGACATCTTGAAACATTCTGTATTAAGAGTGGCTGAATTTGATTGCAGTGTAAAATGTGAGAGAAAGAAACATTTTTCTAATATTTGTTTGGGATGAAAGGAGATGATGCAAAATAAGTATTTTTGTCAGTAGAGAAAGAACTAAGAATATTGTGCATTGTGTTAACTTGAAGTTTTAGTGGTATTCTTCAACTCTTAAAGACAAGTGGTTTTCTTTCTCACAGCCCATGACTCATGCAATTGTTCCTTTTTTTGTTCTGAAGTATTTCTCTTCGGCGTATAATGACATTTCTGGATAGTTCTGGCTTGCTCAGCTTAGGATTGTGTCACAATTTTCATGAGCTTTTCTGACTGACTAAACTCTCCTCCTTTGTGGCTGCTCTGTTTTATTTCACCAGATGTTTTTGTGCTACAACTTCAGCTGTGATCAAATCTGCAGGCAACAGCAAAATTAGGAGGGTAAGGAAGAGAAGAGCTCCCAGTCAATGTGCCGGCTGACTTAGTTAACACGTGTGGGAGAGAGCATGGTTTCAACTCCCTAGCCAGATGCAGATTGAAAAAAAACTGTCCCAGACCCTTCTGAAGCCTGATCTAAGATGGGGGGTGGGGATAGTGGCAAGTGACACAGACCCTGAACCCAAGCGACAGATGCAGCCTGTCCGTAAAGCAACAAATCATACATTTATTTCCAAGTGTGTTCTCTGCACTTGCTAGCACCCCCTCCATCTTTCTTGATGAAACTGCAGCTGAGGAGTTCAACAATTGGTACATCCTAAATACTGGATAGAGGGGTCTATTTCCTGACCTAAAGAAGAGAGGGAGGGGTTGTTAGCTACCGGAGTCTTCTCCACTCCTGCCTCTTCAGTGGGTTTGGTGTTGGTTGCAAGAGAATAGACAAACGCAGGATTTCTAGCCTTCATGACAGCAGCCTCTGAACAACAGAGTAAATGCCCCCTTCCATTCAGAAGCATAGTACATACGCCTGAGAAGACTATCAGAAGGAGCTTCTTTTGTGTGCTTTGATGTGCAAGCTGATCAGCAGGTCTGCTCCAAATGTATCAGACAACGTATGATGTTCAGATCAGGCTTACCAATGTGAGAAGCAGCCATGTGAGAAGCTGATGTTTTCCACAATACTGTGCCTGTGATATAGTCAAGAAAGTATCTGTGATGTACAAGGTCCCAGTTGCTCTACGGAGTTCAGGTTCCTCATGCTCAAGAAAGATCAGTTCAAATTGAAACAGATGCAGAAAGAGTCAACAAGAAGTCAGGAGGATGGAAGATTTCCGTCTGAAAGAAAACCAAAAGTGTGTTTAACCCAGAAAAAAAATATTAAAGGGATCATTCAGAGTTACCAATGAAAAACCCTTAGTCTCCAACACTCATGCTGATTTTCCCATTCCCAAAGTGGCATGAAACATCAGTTGTGGTATTCAGTTTTTCCCGAAAGTCCTATACCTCATGTGGAGATGCTATAAAGTGCACTACATTTATCATCTGTTCTCTATGCCTCTGGATGCAGAAATCCATGCCATTTTATCCCTATTAAATCATGCACCAAATGAAAGTAATCCTAGTGGTGTAACAGGAAATAATTTTCTGCATTTTTTGGTACCTTTCAATATAATTGAACATACGGTGAATAATCCTCATAAATAGCTAGATATTATTAGCCCTGTTATATGGATTCCCTGTTGCAGGGAAAGGGAAGCAAGAATTGATATGAGGGCTTGTGCAAGGTCACACTACAAATAGATGTGGATAAATTACTTCTACAGAAACAGGTATACCTCTCTGGGTAAAATCCAGCAACTGACCATGAGCAAAAACATAAGGCAGATGAGAACCCCAGACGCTCAATTCCTGCACTGTGGTAAGGGAAGCAGATGGGCAGCAATGGGCAAGATCTGAATTTCTCCAGAGAAAGCATTCAAGAAAAACCAAACAAGATAAAATAGAATAAATTCACGTGCTCATTAGTCTTCACATCGATAATCTCAAAAGCAGCACTGGGAGTTACTGTTTCACCTTTTGCGAAGTAATGGAATTAAAAATTACCGAGGCAGCCACCAGAGTGCACCAAATACATTTTAGAGCAACTCGCAGGAGAAGTGAACAAGCTACTGTTGAACTGTTGTTCTCCCTCTTCTTGCCATCTTCTCTTGTTTTTGTTAGGGGAAATGAATCAGCTCTTTAAATATGTGTGTGGAGGGCAGTGAGGAAGAAGGTGAAGACTCAGCTGGGAAGGCGTCACTGCTTTCTGTGTACACATGTGACTTCATCCCCACCTTTCCCATTTGGGGATATATATCTGAAACACCTCCTACATATCAGTACTGTACATTTTAAAATCCGCATTGTGTATGCCATATGGTGCACATTGTAACTGAACATTACATCTTCCATAATTTGAAGGGCAACATAAAAGCATTAAAGTTTACCTGACAGATGTGCATATCTGCATGCGACCTACTCTTGTAGTCAGCCTGTCTAGTCAGTGGAAATAAATGGACAATTCTGGCATAGGATTCGTCTTTATGTGTTAAAGTGGAGGTCTAACAGAAGATTTTACCCTCTAAAAGATCATGTCTTTCATGGACTTCCAGTGGAATGTAAAATCAGTTGCATAGCTCTAGACATCAAGAGTTAAGTACCTGTAATTACATTTTTGTATTATTCCTAGCATTGATTCTTAACAGCTTCAGAACACTCTTCATGTTTGTTGTTCTTTAGGTAGTGGAACGCAGCAATACATAAAATGTGAACCTTATTAAGGGTTAAATTTCATCTTACAGTACACAAACAACATTCCATTTCATGTATTTTCTGGCTGCTGGCTGGAACCCTGGAAATATATATTGGACAATGGAAGTGCTGCCATTTTATTTTAATGTGAATTAGGTGAGTGAGCTGGTGAGACATTTTCTGCTCAGTTTAAAACCCATCTGAACAAATGCTGGAATAGAAAATAGAAGGGAAAGGTTGAAACTCTCCTGCATTAAAAATATGGTTTGAAAGTCCAGTTGTATTTTTACTTAGCATTGCAGCGGTTGTCAAAATGCTCTTGGACAGGGGGATTTCTAGACCTCAGCAGGAACAAATCCATCTACTACCACTGAAGTCAACCTGTGAAATTAAATTTGTCAGCTGACCTGTTACTATTTCCTCTAGCCAGTTCTTCTCAGTGGGTTGCATTTTTACCTGCTGATAATTAACATATCATTAGGAAGTGAATTGTGAAAAATCACCTAGTACATATTTTAAAAGAATAATCATATATTTATACAAAATACGAAAACCAGTGTGATTTATTTTTTTTTTAATTTGGGAACATTTTAAAAATGAAAATAAATCACTCTGCAGTGAAGAGTCAAAAGCACATGTTGAACACATGCATATTCAAACCCTGTGATGCAGCAATGAAGGATGGCACTGCTGAGAAGTTCTCCTTTTAGCAGATGTTTTGGAAAGAGCACTAAGCATGAGAACTCTGCATGGTCTGCTTGGCTTTGGTGACTGACTATGTTGAGTGTAAAGGCAGTGCATGACATTTTAATCTAAATATTTAAACTCTTTGAAGGAGTCTTGGATTCTGTAGCAAGACAGACTGATTTGTAATCTCCTTTCTCAATGATATCCTCCTTTTAGCACATAAACCTCTAAGCCTCAAATGGTGCATTCTTACCTAGTTGATTATAGAGTTATAGAACAGTTTGAGTTGGAAGTGACCTTAAAGACAATGTAATTCCAAACCTCTTGCCATAAACATGGATGCCACTCACTAAATCAAGTCCCTCAGGGCCCCATCCAACCTGGCCTTGAACACTTCCAGAGATGGGGCAGCTACAAGCTCTTTGGGCAACCTGTTCAGTGCTTCACCACCCTCTAAGTAATGATTTTCTTCTTAACATCTAACCTAAACCTGCCTGCTTTCTCTTTAAAACCATTGTCCCTTGTCCTATCTGCCTATATGAAAAGTCTCTCTCCCTGTTTTTTAAAAGCCTCTTTAAGGTACTGAAAAGCCTCAAGGAGGTCTCGCCAAAGCTTCCTCTTCTCTACTCTCTTACTTTCCAAGTAAGTATGCCTGGAGCTTATTAAGAATAAAAATACTAACTGTAAACTCAGGAATTAATAACTATTTAGTCAGAGTTAGGCAGAGGATATACCAGTGAAAGAGAGTAGTGATATTTCTGTCAGTTTACAGTAATAATATATTTGCAGGTCAAAATTACCTATCTGTGTCTAGTGCAAATTAGGAATCATTTAATCAAAGAAAACCTTACTGATGTTATTGTCTAAACAGGACTGTGTTTGGTCCTATCAAGTAGAGGAAAAACTGTGTCTAGAGTTAGCTCTTAAATTCACTTCTGTGTTTGAAGTGCATCATAATAAAGACAGATGTAAGAAGGGAATCAAGATCTCTTGGGGTTTTATCACTAATTTAATACCTAGTCTCATTTTTAATAGGGCTTTTTTTCTTTCTAGCTTCTTTCCTCACTTACCTTGTTACATGCTTATGAAAGCTTTCTTAAGCTTTCTTACTTCTTACTTTCCAGTTGACTGGTACAAACTCATTCAGGGTTTTGCCTTCCTTAATCTCCCCCCCTACCCCAAACAAGGCAGGTTCTTCCCCTTCTCCATTTGCAGCAAAATTGTCTTTTGAGCAGCCCCTAGTGATGCCACATTGACTACATCTTGTTTCTGCATTCTTCTTTTTACAGCGAGGCTGCAGCATGCTGTGGTGTTCCTTAATTATGATGTGTTTTAAGATGCTTATCAAAGAAAAAGCAGTTTACATTTCTGTTCTTATAGCACCTAATATATATTTAGTTTGGGCAAAGAGCTTTGGAAAGCACTCATTAGACATGGAATGCTCTAAATGTTTTACTTTTATTTCTGTTTTGTTTTAGTTATTTTTAAAGGAAGTTTCATAACTAAGTGGGGTATTTGGCATGCAACCAGTTCACTTAAGCTTTAGGCAAGGCCAGGTCCTAAGGACCCTGGTATTTACATTTTGTTCTTCTGGTTTAGTTTAAAAGAAAAAAAAATGCGTCCTTCAGAAAATAATTTTTCATTCTGCATATGCTGTTTAACAATCAACCACATGTGCATTTAAAGAAAGAGCCAAATGCACCAGCAGATAGGAGTGCTAGTATACGTCAATAGGATGTTTTCTCACCTCATGCTGATGTATTTCCAAGGTGAGCTGTGAAAACAGAAGAGCCTTGTTTGCATGCTTGTGTGAGAAGTTAGGCTAATTTTTGCCTTTGGGACATAGCCTGAGCTGTAGAGAGAATGCAGTATCTTTGCAGAGGGAGTACAGGGGAATCTTGTCACAGTCCTAAGTTTTGCAGAGGTTTCATGTCCTTGTTTTTGTGAGTGTGTAGGTACATGCAGACAATTTGTCTCCGTGGTTTTGGTGCATACTGCTAGTTAAACTGTTGTAACCATAGTACTAAGCTATTGCTGAAGCTGCGCCTTCTCTTTTACCCATTCCCTTTGCAGAAAGAGGTGAGGCAGTCTCTTTCCTATGCACTGTAAATATTAAAAATTAAGGAACCACATAGTTAAAAATTGACCTGTTCCTTTCTCTAATTTATAAGCATAGTGTATCTGTTGGTACTAATGCCTTTTAAATAAATTGTGTTTTCAAAATGTCATGCAAAAATTCTGATTAAAAAAAAACAATACAAAAATATTTTAACCAAATAGCTGCCTACAGGTAAAACATCCAAGAAACCATGGAAGAGGCAGGCTTTATCAAAACCTTTATCAAATCCTTTCAATAGTTTATATGAATTGCAAACTAAGGCAGCATGTGACCTTCAGGTGTGTGAGAAATGAAAAAGGCAACTCTGTCATGGTTGGCCTATTGGACAATATCCAAGTTTTCCTGTGCTTGTAATGTTGGCACTCTTCTCAAAATTTAATGGCAACTTTATGCCTTTTAAAGAAATTGGGACTTCCTGTTCAGCACTCTGTAGAAGTCCATCATCAGTGGAAAAATTCAGTTATTCTATGATCTCTCCAAAGTCACCAGCTGTAAGTATCAAGGACTTTAGAGGACAAACTGATCTCGCTCAAACATGACCAGACATTCTGCCTGTTTGCTTCTCTGCTGGGACCGACTTCATGTGGCCATAGGACAAGATTTCTGTGCTGCTCCTGCATGGCAGCTCTGCACTGCAGAACAGAAAACTGCCTGGTCCATCCACAACCTTGCATGCAGTTTAGGTACTAAAACAGTGAAGGTTCAGAACTTGATACCCACACACTTCAGACCACCTCACAGAGCCCAGCACCAAACTTTGCAGATTTTAACAGCAAGCAAAGCAGTTGCATGATTTGTTTTAAAAAGAAAAAAAGTAAACACGATGCAAATTACACTCATCTCAACTGAAGTCAATCCATTCACTTACAGAACAAACTGATAATAATTCAGACAAATCACATGCATATATGAACAAATTGCAAACATAAGTAGCGTATGTGTATTTCCATGTTGCCATGGAAAAAAACAAACAGGTTTGGGTGTTGTGTTACAGGTCTTGCCTACCAATTCAAAACTAATACCAAGGCAGCGAGCCCATCTCTGTGCCGAGGCACAGAGGAGACTTTGCCCACCAAAAAGGCGGACCCAACCCTGCGCTCCTCTGGCTGTCAGTGGTTGATAGAGCGTGACCTTGGAGCTAATGGCGACTTAAAGGCCCAGCAGCTCTGAGGCAGCTCAGCCAGCACTGTCCTTGCTTAATATTATCCCTCGTTGTGCTTTTTGTTAGGAGAGCTTGTTATTTAGAAGAATAAACTTTTTTTGTGTGTGTGTCTCTGTGTGTGTGTGTATGAAAAGTTAAAGCGATCATGGAATACTGTTGCGATTCAGTGAAATGGATAAAGTACAAAGCAAACGCTGAACATATTCTTTCTTACTGCCGTGTCGCCCTTGCCACACGGCAGCCTCGGGGCGCAGTTCGCTCGTGGCAGCTGGCTGGGCCGAAAGGGCAGCGACTTTTCTTGAATTGACGGGATTCTCAGCGACACCTTCACACAGGCTGCAGCCTGCCCGGAGGACGCTGGTTTCGCACACCCCGCGGCGTGGGGAAGCGCACAGAGCCGCGACGCGGGAGCGGCACGACGCGGGCACGGCTCCCGGCAGCCGCTCGGTCCCGCCGCCCTGGCCCCCGGGGCTCCCGAGCCGGGAGGAGGGGCACGGCCCCGCCGGGCCGCAGGAAGCGCTGCCGTCACCCGGCCCTGCCCCGCTGCGCTGCCGGCAGGAGGCTGGGCCGCGCCGGGCCGTAGCCGGGCCGTAGCCGGGCCGCCCCGCTCCGCCTCGGTGTCTCCAGAGGGGATGCGGCGGCCAGCGCCATGAGCTGGCGGTCCGGCTCCCGCGGCGTGGTCCTCACCGCCTACCACCCCAGCGGCGGGGCCGGCGACGCCTTCGGCGGGTGAGTGGAGGTGCGGGCGGCAGGGAGGGAGGGAAGGAGGGCGCTGCCCGCGGCAGGTGCGCTCGGCGGGGGCGGCTCCGGCTGCCGCGCCGCGGAGGAGGAGCGCAGCCGGCTCACGGGAACCTGTTGCGCGGGAGAAGGTGTTTGTTTTCTCCGGCCCCGGAGCTAGAGGCTTTGCCCGGTTTTTACGCGGTTTTTCCTTGGTTGGACGGTTGGTTTGGGTTTTTTTTCCATCTCTTTCTGTAATATGCTCCGTGCGTCGAGGAAACGCCAGGCGTTTTGGTGGTCTGCCCGAGAGCAAGCAGCAGCTGCCGGCTGTTAAGGCGTTTGTATGCAGGGACAGTGTTGTGGCCGCCCGGGTGCGTTGTCGGTGTTTAACCCGAGCTGTTCTGGCCGGTGCGGTTTTAGGCTCGGAGCTGGGAGGGTTTGTGGGTCGCAGCGGCGGGTGCTGTCCTGTGGCCTCGGGGGCGCTGGACCTCAGTGTTTTTGGGATCAGGCTGTCGGTGGGATACTGTATATAGATTTTCCTATAATCTTGCACTTTATTACTTTATAACTTGCTTTTTTTTTAATATGATAAAGGGGAGGAAGGTGTAGGTAACAACGAGACAAACTTTTTAAAGCATTTGTCCTTGAAACTGATAACAGACAAGAAGCCGGTTTCACGTACATTTGGGCCTCCTAGTGCCTCAAAGCACGTTTGATATAGGCAGAAGTCACTGCTGTTTTTTCCTTAGTAATGACCAGAAGGACTGCTATGTAAAGGACTGGCTTGTCTTTATGGTCCATTCAGTCTTGCCTCTTCCTTGCTGAAACTGTCAACAAAGGTCCCATTGATAAAAATGGGACTTTAAATAATGCTGAGAAGCCAGCTGAAACTGGGAAGGTATTGAAACTGGCATACTGTTTCCATGTGTGCATAGGAAGAACATATGTGGTCACAGAGATTATAGTCTGATTAAAAGAAGATGGAAGGCAGTACAGTGGGTCACCCTGGACAAAAGATAACAGATGCACTGTGACCTATCACACCAAGAGTCCACAACAAAAGCCAGGACTGAACTGAGAAATACCCCCTACCTCATGTTATAACCACAAAGTTCTCTTTTTATTGAGGTACTTCCTTCTCTATGACTAATGTTATTCATTAGCCTCACTTGAAGTCCTGATATCATGTTAGCTACATCTATAAGGGTTCTGCAGACCTCGCCATTTCCAGTGAAATACAAATACATGTATTTTTGCAGGAAATCACAAAATCCAAAACCTTCTCTGTTATTGTTTGTGGTGTTTCTTTGCCTCTTGTAACTCCCCTCAAACTCCTCATGGAGGTGGAGGGATGTAGAATCCCATCGGCTAAAGACACACAGCAACAGAGGGATAAGTTTAAAAATGCTTTCCCTGCTCCTTGGAATGACTTCTGAGTGAAGATCTGTGTATCTGTAGACTGTTACGATTGGTTCCCGTGTTTTTTACATGTAGCTGTCTGGATACATGGCTCTAAACAGCAAACTCCTAGCCCCTAGAGGCCAAGGAGCTCTGTGCTTTTCTGTGCCTCACGAGCAGAGTCCCTCTCTGTGTCTTAAGAAACTTGTCTCCTGTGCTAATGCCACACCATTAGGAGCAGCAATCTCATGAGATTCTAGCTCCTCTGCAGCTGCTTCTGCGGACAGCCTGGGTAAACTGGGGCATTGCCAAGCAAGTAATAGTAATCCTTCACAATTTTTTCTGCTTTGAGATGAAGAGAAGGGGAAATAAGTGGGAAAAATGGTCTCATTTCCATAATTGCAGCGAACAAATGTGCATGTTTCAGCTGTGCAGAACAGAGGATTCCCTCAGTTAGTTTGTCTGAATTCCATCACAGCAGTAGTACAGCTTTCCAGGCCATGCACATTTGCCACTTAGCTCATTAAACTAAAATCCTAAAGGATTCCTCTCTGCCTTTCTGTTGTGCTGCTCTAAATTTGAGCCTTAGGTCTGTTTCTCCTGTTTTTATTAACCAGCGTCTCAACTCTGTGGTCCTGGTTAACCCACTCCCTCCTGCTGTGCATCCCCACTGTCTTCCCACTTCTGAAGTGAAAGAGATTGGGAGTATTTTCATGGGAACAGAGAGGGAGGGAAGTGGCCAGTTTTGGTTCTCTTTTGATTTTCTTAGAAACAAACAAACAAAACTTTCCTGAAATGTAACATTTCTGTGGAATTTCACTCCCGTCCGCTCCGCTTCTGTTATACTAACTACTTTCCTTCTTTGTCAACATTCCCAAGATATGCAGAGCTGCGTGATACTAATAATGCCCAATCCTATATAATTCTGAGATATTTTATGGAAATAAGTTCTTCCATTAGGCTCTTCAGTGTGTGCAAGTGGACCAGTTCTGAAGTCCAGATTTTGTATATTTTTGCTGATGTGAAATTGAGTTTATTTTGTGTTTAAAAAAAAATCAGAACAACTTTCAATATCTAGGTTAGCATCTCACTACTAATTTGAAAACTATGTAAATTTTAACAGGGATCAGAATATTAGGAAGCCAATGTAATATGGTACTGGCTGTAATGAAGCAGCCCTTTTGGGAAGATAAATAGAGAAACGATGTTGAATTATTTTTTTCATAGGCATTCAAAACAGTGCATGTTAGAAATTGCTTTATCTTTGGAAGGAAGTGTGACACTGGTACCTCCTGGAAAAAGCAAAATGTTGGCTGTGCTCCAACGAAGTGACATAGTAGGAAAGAAAGAGCTATACTTCCTACTCCCCTTTTTTTTTCTTCAGGCATATGAGGACTCTTTCTTCATAAGACTAAAAATTTTACTCATCTAATAGATTGTTGAGCTACATGCCTATTCTGGGGGTTTTTGGCCCTTTAAAGGCACAATGAGTCTATAAAATACTTACTTTTGGAAAGGCTTATCTTACCATTGGTTCAGTAGGCTAAAATCTACAACAGCCTCAGTGTGATTACTTCCAAATTTGTCAATTTAGGAATATTTCCTTAACCATAGTGATGAATAAAATAGCATCAGAGCTGCTGTCTTTGCCATAGAGAAATTTATTTTGCATTTTGCTTTAGAGCAGCTGTCAAAGGATTATCTTTATATGGTGTAGATATTGGTTATGGGTGATTTCTGTGGTCTACCTAAATATATATCTTAAAAACTATTTGAGAAATCAAAAAGGCAGGATACACAAGATCAAATTCAATTTTAATAACTGCTCTCTTTTCTATATTGTCTTAATTTGCTTACTTTCAAGTTTTAACCTGTTAGATTCAGTAATGCCCTATTGGTTGTTATTCTACCTGCATTTTGGTGTCATCTCCTTTTCTTCATGATATCCATGCACAAAATTTTAAATAATTTAAATAATTTCTGTCTTTCTGTGGAACCGTTTGTTATTATATGGGCTGGGGAAACCAAGAGTGAATCAGATAGGTTTCAGTCCAAAACAGTTTCAGTGAATGACCGTGGGTATCTGACCCTCACACGTGTGAAATCCAAACCTGTAAGCATAGGTTGCCAGTGCCATTTAGGTTCCTCAGGAATTTTACCCCATTTACTTTGGCAGAAAGCACCACAGGTCCTGTGTCATATTTGCCAGCCACATGTAGGTGTTTCAGATAACAACATTCTCCTCGTATGGCTGCATGGGCTTACCCTCAGGCAATCAAATGGCATCCAGAGAGTCTTCTACAGGACTATTTCTGTCCTGAAGAGTGAGTGAATGTGTGTGTGTATGCAAACATATGTATGTAAAAATGTTTTTTGAATGTGCCCATAAGGCTGAGACCAAGCCTGGAGTATTCAGTGCATGAGGAATAGATTTATAACAAGTGAATGCATGCTGTGTGCATGCAGAAGTAACTGAACTGCACCAGCACACCAGTGCATGGGGCAAACAAACTTCTACTGCATGGCATTTTCAAGAGCCAAGCCTATACTGCAAACTGAGTAATAGATAAATGGTTCTGAATGTGTTGGCTACTGGAGGTAGAGTTGCTTTTCTCTTTGTACCTCTCTCCTCTTTGGGATGCTGCTGTTCTCCGTTGTCTCCTGTGCTGCACCAGCTTGTCATGTGACAGCATCCCCGTATCTGTTTCCAGTGAGTCACTGTGCTTGCTCACCAGCATGTGCACTTTTGCTGCCACTTCAGTGCACTGTGTTAACTTACATTGGAAGATCAATTTCAGTTTTGAAGTTTTGCAAGCCGGTGCCTGTTTTAACTTTGTATACTCACAAAGAGCCTGTAAATCTTCGTATTGCTGATAATTTAAGAAAGGCTCCAAAGTTTCACAGAGCGTAGGACATGGCTCTTCCTCCTCAGAGGCTCTGCAGTTGTATGCGTTCTCCCTTCATTGCATTTTTAAAACCTTGCATTTGGTTCGCTGATACTCACTTGCAAAACGAGAGCAAATGAGTTGAGTTTCCCTGAGATGGAACTAAACCCCGGGCCAGTTCTGAAAAAGACTGTTATAAGAGAGAGGATTGCTGCCTCCTCAGGTCTCCTCTTTCGAGTGACACCTGCTATTCAGGGCTTGCAGCCCTTGACTGTCACTGTCCTGCTTTGTTACTGAATCCACCTGACTCTGGGAGATACCAGTTGAAGCTTGGGTCTGTGTTGCAGTGAAACCAGGCAGTCTCAGTTGGGGTTTGTTGTAGAGAGGTGCCCCTTTTTGTGGGTTACTGTGTAAGTTGCATAAAAAAAATATTTAATTCTGTATATCTTTGTAAAAATGGGGTTTACAGACTTAGTAGTGGTAGCATGTGTTCACTTTGGGGACAAGTGAGGGACATAAAATATTGGTGTTTTCTACAGACAGCTGTGGTCTAAATCACTCACTTTCTCTTTGATCTCTTAGTAAGAAACCCGAATTACAGATGTCCTTTGAGCATGGAGAAATAATAAACACTTCTCCTGTGAATTGCCCACAAGTTACAATTTTTTCAAACATTGACCATAATAGACATTACAGATCACACATACAAGTGGAGTTTGTTCTTTCCTTACTGGAATAATCTGCTTCATTCTTTGTTCAAATGTTTGCTCAGTTTAATCTGAAGTCTTAATACTTTGTATCTTAAGCCAAGAAGAAATCTAGTAGTAAGCATGAAATCATGCCTTTTTTCAAGGTCATTTTCCATCTCCTTTATTTCAGAGAGAAAAGTTCTCATTTCTTTCGCCTTCTTTTCCTACCAGTGACTCACACTTGGAACTGAAAACCAGAGAAATCCAGTACAAAGGAGTAAAGTACTGTGAGGGGTACATATAATGCTCAGTGTACAAGCAGCAAACTCACAAGCTGATTACTCACAACTGCCTTAAGTTGGTGAAGCATTTTGCAATTTCATTTGCAATCTGCTTGTACAGAAGGGATTCCAGGTCCCTGCCCCCGTCATCACAGCAATTGTTCCTAACCCCTGTAACCCTTCATGATGCCAGTAGGTGGATGGCTCAGCACAGTACCTTCCATGTGTTGCTTTGCTTCCATAAAAGCAGAAAGAACTATCTGCAGAGCAAAGATCTATCCCCCTACAGCTGACTTTAAGCAGTTTTCATCTGAAACTGCATTAGGAAAATCTTTCTTGCCTTGGGTTTGTCTCCTAATTTGAACAGAGTTCATTGTCCAGTGTTTACCAACATCTTCAGGTAGAGCTGATAGGCAACAAGGCACCAAGTTGCTTTATTTAGAATTGCTTTTGTGTCTTTTGTACTTCATGCATGTGTAAATATGGAGTATATGGCAGACCCTTAATGTGTTGCTTGGTTACTAATTACTTGTTATTAATCCCAGTAACTTGTTCTACTGACAGCAAGATGTAGTATCCCATTTCCTGCTTCCTTGATTCTGGATTCCTGCTTCATGGGGTTCCCCATCTTCCAGTTTGCACCTTATTTCTGCTTTGAATTTGTCTTGCTTCTGCCTTTGGTTCTTGCTGTATCTTGGCAACCCGTTAAAAAGCCCTCCTAGTGCCTGTTATTTATGGTCAGCTTTCCACTCGATTTTATCTTGGTGGGCGGAGCAAATGATTCTCTTTGAGCCTTTGTTTCTTCAGTCTGAAAATCCTTTTTGTGACACTTTTCTTCAGCAATTTAGCATCTGTCTTTACATTTGCCCTCCTACTTTGCATCTCCTTCACTCATGAATTACATGCACTATTTCAGTGTCAGTCTTTTGAGTGTTACCAGTGCAGGTAAAACCATTTTCTTGCTGTTGACATCCACTTTAGCCAATTGCATATACTGAAGCCATGTCATCTTGTTTTTCTAAGAATCTTGGTGGAACTCCTTTCAGTTTGCATGTCATTTTTGAGCCCGAGATCCGGTGAAGCTCTCTCAGTGCAGTTCTCATTGTGCAGACATGGTCACTGTTTCTTGCACTTAGACATCCATTCAGCATCTGTTAGTATGATAAAATGACATTATTTCAACAAGCCCAGTTCAGTAGGTGATTTAGATTATTTGATGTTGTGGGTGTAGATTTGATTTAATGTCCTTCACTATCAGGGCAAACAATCTCTTGAGTTCTATTTTGTATCAGACAGACCCTTCAGTAGATACAAACGAGTAACTCTGCTCAATCAATAGAGAGACATACCATAAAAGAGGAAAATCAGGGCCTATATATAGGCTTTCTTTTTTTTTTATTTTAATAACATACAGAATATGAGATGTCTAACTATTAGGAATGGGAAAATTAAAGCCTTTTGTATATTTTAATTATGGGCTTTCTCTTTTTTGCTTGACTGTGTACAAATCTGGATGATACTGAGAATAATGCAATATATTACTAGATGTTATAGTAACATCTGTTATAAACATAATGCTGTTATAAACTTGTAGACTTTATGCAGAACTGGAATAGAGCTGGTCAGCAAAATGCCAGAAGAGCTGTATTAATCTGAACTCCAGTGTCGTAAGTGTGGTGTAGTGGAACAGTTAATGGTTTCTCTAAGTTCTTTCTCTTTGATGAGCAGAATTGTTAACTTTGTTTTTGAGTAAAACTAATGGCATTTTGAGTCTGCTGATATTGGCACTAGATTAAAAAAGTTATAAGCTATTATTATTGCCAATATTTTACTCTTGTTTTGTAACTGTTACTAGTGAAGCAGGAGCTGAAATCTGTAAGGCTTTAAAAGGTTACTCGTACATGTTTGGGTAACATTTGCAGTGCCAGCACCCTTCTCTGTTGTTAGTGATTTTTTTTCACTGGAGTTACTAAAGTGCACCTTCTTTTCTTTTTTTTTTGTCTCTGAAACACTACAGCTGAAGGGAGGCAGTAATTACAGTAAGTGATACAGTGAGGTCCCTGCTGTGAGTGGTGTTGCAGATTTGGCTATGCATGACTCACTGACTGTCATTCCAGACTCCTCAGTAAATCTGCTTTGCCAGGGGAAGAAAAATACCCTGCTCATAAGCTTTGAGTACTAGCAGTGTTCCAACAGGCTATTTTGTGAGGGCTGCTGGTTTTGCAATGAGCCCGCCTCTGCCTTGGAGTCGTGGTTTCAAAATAATAATGTTCAGGCAGGGAATTTAAATACTTACAACCAAATAATTAGGCAAAAAAAAGGTGGGGGGGAGTATTGTTTCTTAGTATTTGGGTGGGTAAAAAATAGACAGACTTGATTAATTCCTTAAGTACAACTTTAGCCATCATTTTCTGAGGTGTATTTTTGATTATATTGTGAACAGTGTATGGGATGAGCACCTCTGCACTCCCAAAAAACCTTGAAGACATGAACTTATTCTTTGGTTATTGTTTTGGGCTAGCTCTCTTGTATTACAGCAGAATAAAAGCATGCACAGATATTGTTATCTACCTGGTCATATTTTCATGTCAGGGTAAGCTGCTCAATATTCTCTCTTGTTCTATGATTGTTCCTTGTCCTTCCTGATACAGCATCCCAATCCTGTTACACTAGAAATGCTTTCTTGGTAATATCAGATGTTTTATCTGTCATCTTTTGACAACAGCCTTCTTTTCTAGGGAGGTTTCTCAGGCCAGAAGATGACAATAAAAATGTGTTAAAATTTTTCCTCTACAGGGCCCCCATTATGCTTGGGGAACTTAAAACAGGTTGGGGTGAAGTATTTGTGGTGAAGTATTTGAGAAGGAGCAAATCTGAATGTCTTTAGCATACCTAGAATAGTGGTTGAAGGTACAGCATACGTGAGAAAGCAACAAAGTAAGAATAGCATTGTCTTTAACAAATAAATAAATACCTTGTCATGCATACTCTGTGCCCAACTGCAGCAGAACAGTTAGCACATTTTGCTTGATTTAGCATCAGTACTAATCTTCAATTTATCATTCCTCCAGCTCTTTTTTTTTTTCTTCCAGTCCGACAGTCCCTAAACCACCCTGGCAACTTTTACTCTAGCTTTTGGAAGTCAAATTTTTTGAATTCATATCCCTATAAAACAGGAAAATAATTAGGATGAAGTGTGAGAATTGTTTGCTTAATGTTTAGCAATATGTGCTTAGTAAGGTATATTCCTCAACTTTTAGTGTTTTTAATCAGTTGATGGTTTCTAGCAGATTTTTATGTAATAGTTAGAACAATGGTGGGACTCAAGGGCACTGATGAAGTGTCACCTCTATCAGAAATTCTTTGCCTTTAATAAAATACAACAGCAAGGTCCAGGAGCATACTATATCCAGAGATAACAGGGAGCTTTGTTCCAGATTGAAAAAGGACAAGGTTAAATTTTAGCTGCACAAATAGAGCAAAAAGTTCTTGTAGGCTTGAGCTAGCCCAAGAATTCACGTAATAGTTGTGATTATAGTTGTAGTTATGAGTCTGTGATTCCAGATACAAAGCAAGAGGCCTGGAACAAGAAGCTTTGGCTGCTGAACAGAGAATAAGCCCTATCCCTGTTGTCACACGCACAGAGCTGTGGATCGGTGGCCAGTCACAGCAGGACACCAGAGCTATGGTTACCACAGGCCAGCAGAAGATGCTTTCTTTATCAGCAGTTGCTAAGCAGATGAGAGGTCCTACAGATGCACAGTGTAGCTTCTGAAGCTTGTCAGTCTGCTTGCCTTTGCCACAGCTAGATAAGGGAATGCTGATAATGGTGTTATCATTGTGGGAGTGGTCATCAGCATTATTATAACTTCATCCAGTGGGTGGGCTTTAATGTCCTGCTAAACTCATTGCGGTGGCTTGCCTGTGTTACCGTCTCCTGAAAAGCCTGTATTTCAGGTAGACATGTCTTCATGTTCTGTTGAAAAGAGATAATATTTGATGAAACTTTTTCTTTCCTCTCAGAGTGTCTCCTAAGGTTTGTTCTGAACCAGCAGAAGTTTTGATGTTTGGTGATGGTGGGTGCAGGTCATGGTCACAGTAGGCTGAGATAAATGCGTACTGAAAAGAGTGGGGAACACGACTGAGAGTAGAGTTTCTTTCCTTCTCCCACTTACACCTTCCTAATATTTTTATTACCCTGACATTGGCATTTCTGAGTTGTCTGAAATAGATTGAGCTGGATTAACAAAAAATTCAACCGAAAGCAATATTTTTTGCAAGTGTTGTTTTCGGGCAGATTAGTTCTTTACGCTAATTTAGCAAGTTACTGGTGTTGGCACAAGGGGAGTGAAGGAAACTTGCAGGAAGGGGGGGTTTGACAATCCTCTGGCATTAGCCTACACCTGTGCCAGCTTAATGTGATCACTGCGAGCCTGTGATTTGACAAGTTAACTCATTTTTATGAATCCTAGTAGTGGCTGTGGCCACATCCTGTGAGAGGCTCATCTGAAATAATTTAGCTCCATTAGTTCAGTTTTGTTGAAAAGGTATTTGATGGCTTAACTTTGTACTGGCAGGTTTCTAGTCAGTTCAGGTACAACTTCTCCTTTAACAACCGCTCTAAGGTTGGTGTAAGCTTCATCTCCAGCTCATGTAGTCCTGACTCATGCTGTTCAGTGATTCAGTCATGTGCACAGCCTCTACCTGCAAAAGGCAGGCTGTGATGTGAGAACAGATCCTTGGAATCCAGGTGCATTGCACTCCAGGGAACACCTGTGCTCCTTGTGCAGAGCTGCTGATAACCTGCCTTTCCCTTGTTGTCTGCACATGTCACTGTGCAGCCTGCGTGACCAAAAGAAACAAAAGCCCAGCTTGGATTCCCACAGACTTTAATGAGGTAAATAAAAGTTCAGTTTCTAAATTATGATTGGTCATCCACTGATAAGCTCTTAAAAGCTTGCTGATCTGTGCTTTGTTTAAACACACCTCTCTTTGCTCTGAACTTTGCACTAGAGAGATTGCTTTGGTTTCTTAGTGCCCAGGGTAGTGCGTGAAAACAGGTTTGGGAATGAGAAGTATAATCACAATAGCTTGCGCGATTTCCTGTAACTTTGAATTTCAGTAATATTTCTGGTTTAAGAGTAAGAAAGACTAAGATATTAAATATCCAGGACATTTTACAAACATAAAATTTACAGATATAAATTTAAATGAAAATGAAATGAATGAAAATGTCCAAGCATCTGCCCAGTGCCTGTCTTCCCTTTTCTGAAAAGGGTATTTACACTGTGATGCTTGTTCTCCTTTGAGGTGAAAGCTAAGAAAGGGACTATATTTGTTTGAACTCCTTACTGTGGATGGTACATACAAGAACAAACCAACACAGAATCTTTTTTTCTTCTAGTAAGTAGGAGATGCTTATGAAAGTTTATTGGAAACTATGAGCTTCATGCTGTGAAAGCTGGTAATTGGCACCTTGGACATGAAATTAGAAAACATCTTATGAAGATGTGTGGTATTAAAATTTGTATGATTTGTCACAGTGTTTAGGTTTTTTTGGTCTTGCTTGAGTTTTTGAAGAGATTGCTTCAGAAAGGTTTGTCATCCTGTATTAGGGAGTATAAGTGAAACATTAACTTAAATATTTTTGCTCATGTATGTTTGCAGAACTATTTGATATAGATCTCAGTAAACACAGAACTCAGTATAAGTTGTTAAAATTCTCTTGATTTCAAACATATATGTAAACTTAATCTCTGACATTCGGATTAGGCATAAATTGAGTTTTGATTGTATGATTTTGCAGAAGCTGCTAAGTGAGATTAGTTAGCAGGTGAGAGTTAGCTAGGGTGAAAAAATGCATCTGGAGCCAGACTGGTCAGCACAGGGCTGTGCAAGTGAGAAGTGGAGCATGGGATAGGATGGAACGAGATGAAATGGGGTGACAAAGCACCCAGCATAAGCAACCTTAAATAACAGTTTTTTCAAACCTTTCAAACTGAGTACTGTAATTTCAGCTTGTGTGTAAAACTGTGTAGGAGCCTGGATCCAGGTTCTTGGCTGTCTTTTAGCAACAGGAGTGTTACTTTCTGTATGAATGCCGGATTTCCTCCTGGAAGACAGATTCCTGGGCTATGCTGAGTGGTGGCACATCTCTGCTGCACTGTGCTCAGACTGTAGCTCAGCACCAGCATCACCCCATCAGACAGCTGTGTAGCTGTATTTGTATGATTTTGAGCCTAGGCTGAGAAAGCTTCCTTTCATTCTACCTTGGTCTTTAGCTTTCTGCTTTCATTTTTCCCCCCTGTGTGTGGCAGGGTGTGGACACAGGTGCACAGCCTCTGCTTCTGGACAAGGTTGGTGCCTTTTGTATCGTGCTCCGTTATGTTATTCTCCTGAGGTTTTTTGAGCCCAAATTTCTTTCTCACCGTCCTTTGTCACATAAATATAAAAATATATAAAGTATAAAAAAATATAAAAAGCATAAAAATGTAGTTCGATTTTGATCCAAAGGAGCTTCAATAGTTAAGAAATATTTCTCCAGGTAGATTATTTTGCACAAATCACTAGGAAGAGACACTGTTCTTATTTAATAGAAGAATCAAGGTTACATCTTCTGTCCTGGTTTCAGCTGGAAGGGAGTTAATTTTCCTCTTAGTGGCTGGCACAGTGCTGTGTTTTAGAATCAGTACAAGAATAATGTCAATAACACACTGATGCTTTAGTTGTAGCTCAGTAGTGCTTACTGTAAGTCAAGGGCTTTTCATTTCCTGTGCTCTGCCAGCGAGCAGGTGAGTAAGAAGCCAGGAGAGAGCAAGGCCAAGACAGCTGACCTGAACTGAACAAAGGGATTTTCCATACCACAGAGTGTCGTGTTCAGAATATAAACTGGGAGGAGCTGGCCAGGAGGGGCTGATCACTGCTCAGGCATGGGCTGGGCACTGGTCAGTGGGTGGTGATCAACTGTATTGTGCATCACTTCTGTTTTCCATTGTGGTTTTACTCCATTATACCGCTCTCCTGTTGATATGAGAAGGTATTCTCTGTTTCTGCTTCATTTGACATTACCTTACTTTTGAAGGACTCTGGAATTGCTAAACATGTTTTGTACTCATCTTTTTTTTTTTTTTTAATGCATTACTTATTTTTTAATTGAAAGATACATTTGTGCCAGTATAGTCTTTGCATCATTATAGAATGATTTTCTGTCTAGTGTTAAGAACTAGTCACTTGTCTGTAGTTTAAATTATAGCAAGATTCTTCTGAAGACTGATGAAATTGATCTGAGTCAAAATATTAATATGAAGTTAGATTTTTTTTTTACTTAAGATGGAAAATTAAAACTCTTTGGATAAACACATCCTAAAAGCATAAGATACTTTTTCAAGTAGAATGAATACTCTGCACAGTTACTAGTGAGAGAATTGTGGTATTTTAAAGCTTTGATTTTTATTATTAACTATTACTTTGTTTGTGTGCCTTGTTGTTAGCTAGCCAGAGATGAACCTTTGTCCCATTTCAAGCTGCTGCTCTCACAAGAAACCATTGCTAGTACTTTAAACAAGGAAATTACTTAAAATAACTCCCAGTGTGCCTTGTCATCTTCAAGAAAAAGACTTTAGTTTAGTGATATGTGAGCTGTCCTGTAGCTGATCTCACTAGATCTGGTGGTGTAGAGCATGAGTTTCCCAGGTCTTTTTCCTGATCCCTACGTATCACTGATAGAGATCCTCCAGGGTCAAACAATACCTTGGCAATTTTACCTCAGGAAGTCCACCATCACCAAAAGCTTCTCAAGCTTTCTGAATCCATGTGTCATCCAGTTTGCTTCCAGCTGATTGCCATCAGAGAAGAATGTGAGAGTGGGGCTACAGTGAGTTGTCATGGGATGTTCAGCTGTGCCAGGCTGCTAACAGGAGATTCATATCCATTTAGATTCTTAAGGAGGAAGCCTGTGACCCTAAGAGCAGAAGAGGATATTGCTTTGTGTTTTTCCATTATGGAGGATCCCTCATGCTGCAGGTTTTGCTTTCTCAGAGAATCTGCTTTGCATGTTTGTCACCAACCTGCTGCTGCTGTGCAGGTGGGAGTTTACCTGCTTATTATCTGCCTGAGTGAGCTCTTCATAACACTGAGAAAATTGTTAAAGTTAAGGAGATCTGAGGAACATATCTTATGTGTTCCTTCATCCAGGTACACCAGGGTCTGCTGGCCTCTGGTTGTCTGGCTTGATAGTTTGGATGAAGAGCAAGGTGCCTGGCATATCCAGTTATGGCAGGCTAGTGGACAGATGTGGACCCTGCATACTCTGGTTCCCTTAAAGGATGCCTTGCAATAGGATGCTTTAGGATACTAATTACCTCTGGGATTAAATGGGATGAAGGAAAAGCTAATTGCAAGGTCTATCCCACGTCCTATGTACAGTTCTGTGAATTCAAGTCTTCTGCTGTGTCAAGATTAATGAGCAATATTTTTTGGGAGGTGGCTTAACTGCTCAAAAGATTACCGTGTTTCTTTGGATGTCTGCTGGTGAAAGAAAACCTGGCTGTTGGCTGGAGGTGCAGTGCTGAGGTGATGCTGATGCTGTTTCCGTGGATGTAGACCCATCACTATTTCTGAATAAAGAGTTGTTCTCTGCTGTGGCCTCAGAGAGTTAACTTTTGCCCTGGGCTGGTGGCATGATTCAGTTGTACCTTTAGTTGGCTCTGCTCAATGTTATCACATGATCTTCGAAGAGTCCTGGTAGCAATTTCTCATTTAATCTCTCCTTGTAAAGAGACACCTTTGCCCTTCCCCTGAATTGGACTGGATGTACAACAGGCTGGCTGCCTTACTGCTTGCACTGACTTGGTGGAGCCTGCTGGTAAGGATGGGGAGATCCCAGGGTCTGGCACATGGTTGTTTCAGGGTGTGCATTTAGGCTGCTCCGAGAAGTGTTGGTCTTCTGTGAGTTGAGGTGGCCTGGAGGTGCCCTGCTTGGGGGCACCCCCTGGGGCACTCTGGGGTTGCACGGGAGTGAAGCTTGTGTGAGCAAAGAGGGAACTGGAGCCAAAGCACTGTTTTGGCACTCCTGGTGAAGAGGCAGCTTCATTACCTCATTGTTTAAAACAATAGTGGATATACTGGTAGTAAAGGTCGTATTTATTCTGAGAGGCATTGTACAAATAATTCTAACTGGTTTACTTCCAAGTGAGGTGCCATGAGACAACAAAAAAGGGAAAATTAAATCAGTTGCCTAGAGGTCAACGAAAATATCCCTAAATGCTCACTGGACCTTCCTGACTTTCAAAGATGAAGGAGATTAGAGCATGTCTGGTGCAAACACTCAACAAGGGTGACAGAAGCTGTAAAGTGCATACACCGGTTTTGCATTTAGAGAACTGAGAATTGAGAAAATAGTATAAATTTGTGTATATGGCCATTTGTCCTTCTTTGAAAGTCTCCTTTTCATCTTTGTGTTAAAATGTGTTGTAAATTTCCTGTTACAGAGTTTCTACATCAATTGCTATTGCTCTGTTGACTTTCATTGTAGGTTTTAAACCCCTTTCATGCTGACAAGTGTGTGATTGCATTTCTGTGTCAGTCTGTCAGCACTTCTGTAGTCCTTTACAAATGACTTTGTCCAGGTGCTTTATTTTGGCAAAGGAATTATTCTTTATCCTCTGAGATAGAATTGGCTACTTACATGATCAAATATTTCTTGTATCCACATAAACTTCTAAGATTGCAAATGTGCATTTTCAGTGCAGACAGTATTAGAAAGGAGTTTACTTTAATACCTCTGGTAGGAAGGGACTTAACTGGGTCACCCTGCCTGAGCTCGGAGGATGTATTTGTCACCCAGCTCTGGTCCAGAGATGTTCACTCCTCTCATCACCTCTCTTCGTTGTTGCTGTGTACTGGTTCCCTAGTTTTTAGGGTGTATGGGTGCTCACTTCAGTGCTGGAAGGCCAGCAGGATGCTGCCCAGTGTGATGAGGTCTCATGAGGGCTGAGGACAGGACAGCGTGGTCAGACAGTGCAGCTGGATAGGGGGGAGTGAGGGGGCACCCTGCACAGCTTCTGCTCTGGTTTGCCTCCCACCTGGTTCCCTTCACTGCCTGGAAATGTCTCTGCTCTGTGCACCAAGGTCAGGCCCATTCAGGGCCCATTCCCTTCCTGCATCCACCCACTCCATGCCCTTTCCCCTCAGATTGCAGGCTTGGGTCACTGTCATAATACAGTGTTTTCAATTCAATTGAAATAGAGTTTTCATATATAACTTACTATTGCATGCAGCAAATGTTTTTTATTTCCCTGTGTACATATTACATCATATAAGAACATATGGTATTCATTTCTAGATGTGTCTCATAATGGGAAGTACAGCTGTCTAGCATGAGGAGCTTGGTCTGTAACTAAAAATCATGGATAGCAATACTCATGAGTGCTTTAACCTTGCTCTTGTTTTTCTGTACACAGTGTGTGTACACATGGCAGAAGAAAATACAAATTCATATTTATAGAAGCATCTGCATATGGATTGTGCCTAACTTCAAGTTTAATGTGTTATGTGTGAAGTATTGTATTTAATTTTCCTTGATTATTACTGGGATCTCTTATTGTAGCTACTTAGTATTACAAATAGGTGCTATTTTTGCCGTGTTTATGCAAAGGAATATGTCTGAAGTTAAAGGTGGGGATAGAACCTCTGGATTCATGGGGGAAGTTAAGAGTACAATTTCATTTTTACTTGCATTTTTTGCTGGCAGTTAGCCCTCCAGTGAAGTATTTTGTTTGGGAATGCAGAGTAAGAGTTACAGCTAATGTTAGTGGAGCAATGATGTTGAAAAGCCAGATTCATGTTGTTTCATGTAACTGATCAATATCTTTCAAAATAGACTGTTATAGAACAATTATGGAGAATGTTATCAGCTGAAAAACCACGTAGAACACTGCATGTTAACTTAGAAACCAATATCTTTCATGTTTTAAGATGCTGGTAAATAAAGGGATGTTGGTTAGGGAGAAAAACAAAGGATTTTCTTAAATAATTTATATTAAGAGACATCAACTAGATAATTTGCAAGTCTAAAAACAGGCCTTTTCTTTAACTACCTGTATTTAATATAGAAATACTAGAATTCTTGCAGACCCCGTCTGCATCCTCTTTGATGAGTGTAATTTAAACTAAAGTTGGTAAGAGCTTATTTGGTTTTTTCTTTCTTTTTTTCTCATTTTAGTAGTAACACTTTTTCTTTTCATCTGCAGAGCAAGTGACTGTCATATTTCCCTTTCTGACCAGACTTGTACAATCCATCTTGCTGCCTAAAATAATATATCAGCAGTCTCCCCTGACCATATTAAGTTTTCATGCACTCACTACTTAGGTACCCACCTGGAATGGAGACTGCTTACACCAAAAAAAAATCACATTTAAGAGTAAAGAACAAAAAAAATGGAACGCTGCTAGTGGACATGAGAAACAAGGACTACACGTGTGAAACTGTGATCAAATAATAATAAAATACATATGAGGGGTTTTTTAGGGTTTGTTTTTAGTTTTGAATGGTTGTTTCTGTTAAATGATTGATATTTAATTTGCATGTTTTGTTTATTTTTTTCTTAATTTCCAGTGTTCGTTTCATGTCTGTTTTCCCTCTGCTCTTTGGTTTGTATAATTTTATCTTTTTTCCTCTGCTTCTCATGGAACAGAACGAAAGCTCTTTCAAATCCTTTCTGTTGAAGTGTTGATTTTGTGTTCAAGCCCTGATGCTCATCATGTGGACAGGTAACACAGTAGTGAACCCTGTGGTAGGCTCCCTTCCCAACTTGCATACAAACACACCTGTCTATTCACACTGGTGAATAGCTCTACCTCTGTATTTTTAATTTGTAGGTGAAGGGACATACCCGTGCATACAAGTACCAGCAAAGCTTTTCAGGGGCCTTGGTTGAAGAAAATACATGTTTTTATGCCTTTTTCTGCTGCTGTTCAGAGAACTGATGTGGCAACAAAGGGTGAGAGGGAAAAAGAAAATCTGTAATCCTGAGCTGCTTCCTGCTTGCTTGGTTTCCTACTGACATTTAGGAACTACTCAAGAAAAATGAGGTGGGAAGGAGCATAATAATGTAATTTTGTTTTGTTCAGTGAGTTCCTTGCTTGGTTGTGGGACGAGAAGCCTTTGGAAGTGCTTGTTAGCATAGGGAACAGAGCACAGGTTGGCATGGGTCTGCAGTACTCTTGCTGCAGACAGTTCAGCTGTTGCACCCCAGGAATAGGTATTTCACAGGAATATTTGCTTAGAAGAAGGGATTTGGTAGGGATGGCGACATTGCAAAGATTCGCAGCTTTAGCGGTTGCCCTGAAAGATAAAATGTTAGGATTGTGCACTTTTCAACCTCTTTTCTTTTGCTGAGGTGGGAATGGGCTTCTTCAGTGCCCTCTTTGTGCAGTGGGTCTGTGGGGAGGGAGCAGCTGGATCATGGCACATCTGCATTGCCCTTTGCTCCTGCTGTGGCACACCCTGCCTGCTGTTAAAGGAATTTCTCAGAGCAGGGTTGCCTCATGTGCAGCAGCATGTGCAGCATTGTGTGTCAGCTCCTCTGGCATCAGGTGAAATCCCAGCCACTACTTTTTAACCTGTTTGCAAATGCCACTTTGCTTATGCTGAGCCTGAGCTAAACCCAGATGGTCCATTCCTTGCAGCATCCTTGAGACCTCCCTCTCTCCTATCCCCTTGCTGTTACACATCTCTCTGATGTTTTGCTTCTGAACAGACCTATACCCTTCATAATCCTTTAGTGCTGGCCCACCTTGCACATGCTGCTCTCCTCAGCCCTTCCTGCTTCCTCCTCTCCCTTTCTTGTCCAGCTTCTCTGAGACCAGTTTTATTTGCTTTGTCTTACTGGGTCTTTGTTGGTGGTTTGTTTGGACAATGAAAGGAGTTTCCTTACAAAGCATCTTTAGATTCCTGCATGAATTTCCTTGTTTGGGAATGCTCATAAAAATTCATTTACAATTTATTCTGAATGTAAGGATTATACTGTAATAAATTGCCTATGAATGTGTGCCAATTCCCTTCAAGCATCAACAAAATTACTGAATTGTGCTGTAAGCCTTATATTTGCAAGTAAGAGTGTTATAGGCTGAACGAAGAGGTCCTTTAAAATGGTAAGAGCTAATGATTTTAGAGAACTAATTGCTTTTAAAGGCACAAAAGTAACTCCAGTATTGTTTCATGGCTAGAACTGTACTTCACTAAACAGTCTTCATATTTGCCAGGATATCTTAAATCGGCCTTTGTTGCCATGCTTATTTTTTTCCAGTGTGAAAAGAAAAATAAATTATTTAAATCTTTCCTCTCTGCCTCTCAATAATGGAATTACAAATACTGTATCTGTTTCACTTCCTGGTTTATTCTCTTTGATATTTGTGGAGCCTGAAGTGATCTCACACAGGCTTTATTCTCTTCTTTGGGATAAGATTAGTTCCAGTGGTTCTCTTGGAAGATTACAGAAAAAAGTGTAATTTTGATGTGTGTTATGTGCTTGAGTATTTTCCCAATAAAGCAGCATGATGGTGGTTACAGAGAACATATTTTGCATACATTTTTGTCATTTATATGAATTGTAGTGAATGAAAAGGGTCAAAATTGCAAAGGAAAACATCTGTGCCCATATGAAGCCAGGTGATATAGAAGATATTTGGAAGGAATGAGAAAGGTAGGTCAGTTGACTATGGGACAGAGCCAAAAACATGACAAAGGAGGCTCAAGTGAGGCCCTTCCCTTTCTTATTTTCCTAGCTGTAGGCAATTTTTCTTCTCTTTTTTTTTTTTTTTTTTAACTATAGCTATGAACACAATTAGGGTTGAATATAAGGGAAATAAACTGAGTGTTTGTTGAGTTTGGAAATTGACTTCTGTTTTCATTCAGTGGGACTTGGGACAGGGTGATCTGTCCTGGCTTTTCCAAAGGTGTGCATGACTTGCAAACCAGCTCCCTATGTGGTGCCACTTTGGGGATTTTACCTATGCAGGTCACCCACATTGCATTGTCCTTTTCACTTCTGGTGGATTTTGCTTTCCCAGGAACAGCCGATTTTCTGAAATGTGTGATTTGGAACAGAAATTGATATATATGTGCAAAAAAATAGGAATGTGAATCCTAAGCCTCTAAGGGTCTTCATTCAAATGAGAATGAAGAGGGTCAGAATGTCAGGACCTGGGACAATGCTGTTGACTTCATTTTGTCAGTAAAGAAGTAAAACCAAAACCGATTTCTTTTCGTACTTCTCAGTTTAGCTAGGTTGTGATGATTTCATTGCAAGTCTGATATATTATGTCGTGATGTTTTTGGGTTTTAAATAATCTCCAAATCTGAGTCCTCAAGAATCACCTTTTTCTAAAAGGAAGAAGCAGGCTTCTGCATGTTATGGTTATAGAATAAAGATAAAAGCATGCCTTGGGTTGAACAACTTGGATGCTGGAATGCAGCAGTACCCCCAAAACCAAGGAAACAAAGCTGGTGCAGTCATTTCGTGGGGAGAGGCTTTATGGCTGTACCTGTCAGTCCTGAGTTCTTTCTCACTTTGCGTGGAGTGGAACAAGGTCATGTTTTTCCTGAAACAACCTGAGATGGCATAGCAAATAACTCCTTTGGCAACTGTTCAAAAGTGTATACGTTATAGTTCTAGCACCTCTTTTGTTAATTATAAATCATTATTATTATGTTAATAATAAATCATATAAATAAATCATTTCACATTATACATGGGGTGCCAGTGATCTGTATCAGAACCACAGAATTATAGGATACGCTGAATTGGAAGCATCCTTCAAGGATCATTGAGTCCAGCTCCTGGCCCTGCACAGCACCATCCCCAAGAGTCACACCCTGTGCCTGAGAGCATTGTCTTGATGCTTCTTGAACTCTGTCAGGCTGGTGCTGTGACCACTTCCCTGTGACAACAGGGGAGCCTGTTCCAGTGTCCAGTCACCCTCTGGGTGAAGAACCTTTTCCTGATCTCCAAGCCAAACCTCCCCTGACACAACTTCAGGCATCCCCTTGGGCCCTGTCACTGGTCTACAGAGAAGAGATCAGGGTCTGCTCTTTCTCTTCCCCTCACAAGGAAGTTGTAACTGCAGTGAGGACTCACCTCAGTCTCCTCCAGGCTGAATAGACCAAGTGACCTCAGCTACTCCTCATGCAGCTTCCCCCCAAAGCCCTTCACCATCTTTGTTGCCCTCCTTTGGATGGTCTCTAATAGTTTAATATCATTCTTATATTGCTGTGACCAAAATTGCACACAATATTCAAGCGGAGTTTATTTTAAATAGAGTTAATTCATTTTAAATAGAGTATGTACATTTATTTGTTTACCATAATTATAATTTATGTCATCAGAAATGGAAATCAGAGTCCAAATGGCGGTGTAGGAACATGAAGTCCTGTCAAAGGAAATGTCGTGAAATATTTTAATCATAGAGAAGTGCTGCATAAGTTTTGGCATCGTATCTGGAATCTGCCATTTCTGGTGCAGTGGATTAGAATGTTAAGTGTGATAGCCTGTGCCATTGCCACAATTTCTTTCCTGTTTTCTTCAGCAGCAGACTGGGGGTTGGGAAAGTAGTAAGGTTACATGCATGAACGTTAAAAAATACCTAAATAGTAATGAGGATGTGGCTGGAAGCAATATATATAGAGCTTTTTAAACTTATGAGTCTGGCAACCCTAACTTTGGTCTGTTTCCTATTTATTATTCACAGAGGGGTTTAAAATGCCAGTTGATGGGTATTTCTGGATTTTTGGTTTTGTTTGGTTTCAGTTTTCTTTGTTGTTTTTTTTTTTTGTTGTTGTTGTTAATCTCCAGAACAGTTTTGAGCAGATATTAACAGCAGCTGATGGTATTACAAAAAATCCTGAGAGACCTGCTTCTCTTTGCTCAGCCTTTTTAATGCTCGTTTAGAAAGGGAGTGCTGTTTTTTACCTTCTCTGCAATCACTTTGTACTCTTTGGAAAGAAAACAGAGCTTTGCCTCAGTTCCTACTTCACTGGCTTTTCTTTAGAGTTTAAGGGGGATTTTGGGGAAGTTTGATTGCATTTGACATTCAAAATGTTCCATAAGGTTACAGAGTAGCCAAAATGAACCTATTTAATGTGGGAGAGAAGGAATGCTAAGTGTCACTTCATGAAAAATACTGTAAATTACGTTGCTTCCTTACTGTTATTTTTCCATGTTCTGTATGATCCTCTTGAAAAGACTGAATTGCAGAAGAAATTGCAGTCTGTCATGGAAAGAGCAAATGTCACAAAAAATAGAAGAGAATGGATGCAGCTGTTACAACAGGTGACAAGATTTAGGAGACAGAATGAAAAGCAGCCATACAAGCCCAGACTGAAGTTTCTCTAATGCCTTAAAGGCTATGAAACACTTTAAGGCTGGTAAGAAATATTTTTGCATTTTTCTGGACACCAACTGTCCATACTTGGTCTTGCTCAATGGTTACCTGTTACTCACAAAAGGTTGTGATACTGGCTTTTGTTTGATGGAAGGTTTTAACTCTCAATTAAATAAAAACCCCCTCTTTTTAATATGTTAAGTCTTATAAAAAGATTACTTTCTCATTTTCAAAAAAAAAGATATTTTCATTTAGGTAGTGTCACACTCTATGGCTTTATGTAAAATTCAGTTATTTTAGGACAACCTGCTTTGATGGCCACATCAATTCCAATTTGATTTTTTTTTTTTAACAGAAGACAACTTTGAAAAATGCTCAAAACTCCACTGCAAAATGCTGGATACTGTGTGAAGGGGTGGTGTGTCAAAAGTGTGTCAAACGTAGGGTTGAAACCATTAGAATAAGTCGTTTGGTAATAAAAAAAAACTCTGCAGCTTTTCCCAGAAATTGTGAAAAATAAGGATGCCCTTCTGAGTAAGCACCATGGCTGTAGGAAAGTCTGGCAATCACTTCCCATGCCAGTGATCCAGCCAAAAATGGGGAGCTGAAGCTGCACCACTGCTGTAGCCATTGGATTAGGGCTTTCTTGATTAATTCAGTTAGGAAATTTTTGCATCTTGGGTTGCTGCTTGGATTCTTGAAAGGAGGGAAGGGATGGGGAGCTTTGGTTTTAGGAGCTTGACTTATTCCCACACTTCTTGTAGCTCAGCATTCAGGATGAGAAGTGGGACAGAAGATCACACAGTTTCCCTCTCCTTGTGTGCTTAGATGTTTAGATTAGACAGGACTCAAGAAGTCCTGTATTTGTGTTTAAGGGCACAGTGTCTCATGTATGTGATTGCTCAGAAAATAGTTTTCAAAATGAACCAGCGCTAGTACTCGTAGGCATTTTTTTTGGTTGTTTCAATCTAGCTAGCCTTTGTACTAACTAAACATAAAATTACTTACTCAGATTACTGTACTTTGTAACTCTTATGTCAGCCAGATAATTGTTCTTTGAAAGTGCTGTTTTATTTATAGCCACAGTGCTGGAGTCGATCACAAACCCACAACAGCAAAGCTTCCTTTTATCTGTCTTGCAGTATGCCATGGGGTCAGATCTCAATCTTTAACACTCAGTGGTCCGGTGGTGAAAGACTCCAGGGATCTGAGAATTATTCTTGTTTCTGTCTCTGATTTACACCATGAGTTTGAACAGCCGTCTTCACCTCTCTGAGCTTTTTTCTCCCCTTCTCTTTTTGTGTCTCGTTTATCAGGTTAAAACATCTAAGCATCTGTTGGTGTGATGTCCAGAATCAGTGAGGCTCATTATCAGCTCAATGTATGGCTACAATAATACTGCTCGAGAGCTTTTATGACTCTCTTTGCATGGACATTCCAGAAGGTGCTGCTGTAATGTAGCTGTGGTCAGATATGTTTTTGTTGTTTTGTGTAACTCGAAGTAAAGTGCTAAGTTTATTGCAGTGCCAGAAAATGTGTCTGAAGGGCAGCAGTGCTCAAGACATTGCCTGTACAAGAATTCCAACAGCAATGGTTAATGGCTAGGATTTAAAGACACTTTTAAAGCCAAACATTGTATTTTCAGTGTACAGCTTAAGGATATGTAATAGTTCAGTTTGACAAATAATTACATCACTTGATGTTGTAGTTTAAGCCCAGCCAGCAGTCAATCACCTCTCAGCCACTCCCTCACCAGCAGGACTGGGGAGAGAATCAGAAGGGTAAAAGCTAAAAAACTCATGGGCTTGAGATAGAGGCAGTTTAATGGGGAAAACAGAAGCCATGCACACAAGCAAAGCAAAATAAGGCGTTAATTCCCTGCTTCCCATGGGCAGGCAGGTGTCCATCAGGAGATCAGGGCCCCATCACCTGCAGTCATTACTTGGGAAGACAAACTCCATCACTCCAAGTATCCCCTCCTTCCTCCTTCTTCCCCCCACTTTATATACTGAGCATGATGTGAGTATCCTTTTTGTTAGTCTGGGTCAGCTGTCCCAGCTGTGTCTCTTCCTGACATCCCTGCTAGCATGGCAGTATGGAAAGCAGAAAAGGTCATAACACACAAAAAAATCCCCAAAATAGCAATGACAAACCACTCTATATTATCTACCCTGTGTTCAGCACAAGTTGAAAACACAGCCCCATCCTAGCCACCATGAAGAAAATTAACTACCCCAAACCCAGCACACTTAATGCAATTTTGTTTACTTTTACTGGTATTGGAAATCGACTGTTAAAAAAATGTTTGAGAAACTCATAGTCTTGTAGAACATTGAATTAAAGACAGTGTTTAAAACTCTCATAAATATTGTTTGGTAGCTGTGGCAAAGGGACCATATTTGTTTAACCCTGAAGAGTTGAGTCCAAATTAAGATTAAACCCAGTAATTAAATTGATAGCCTTTTCCCTTGTTGCCCTCATGACACTTTTTATAGGTAGGAAAATTTTTATGCAGGAACGATCCAGGCCTAAACTTTGAATTCCAAAGTTTGGCAAAAACAGGTAGAAGAAGAACCCTGGAAAGAAATTCCTAAATTGTAGGCTGAAAAGGTGTTTCCCTCTCCTCCCTTTAACTTGTTTTTCATCCATCATTGTATTTCTTTCCAAGAAGAAAATAACAGATTCTAGAAACTGGTGTCTTTTTGCTTCATACTTGTACAGTATTTAGTAGCTGGACTTTGTCCTTTCCTAGAGTCAGTGAGCATTCCTGCAATAATCCTTTTAGAGGAACTGCACATCTCTTTTAGCAGTGTTAACCTTTTATATTTGGTTCAACAGTACATTTGTATTCCCTAGTTTTTATGACCATGATTATCCTTCCATTTAGTATTTCTGCCTTTCAGTATATGTACACATCTAATACATGCATACATGTATGTATAGTATATAAGAATACCATACAGTTTTGGTGCCTATACAGTTATGTTTTTGTGATGTTGAAAGGTTATATTCACATCCCAAATTAGTGGTTAGCGCTACAAAAATGACAAAGATTATTTTTTTCTCATCGCTCACTGTTTTAGAACACAGCATAGTCCTTCATTCTCAAGTGAGAAAAAAATGGGATTAAGGACAAAATTAGCTTTCTGCAAAGTGAATTTATCAGAAATGCCAGTGGAAGTGCACCTTACTAACTGATTCATCTGTAGGTGTTGTAGTTTACACATGACAAACAGCAGTTATGAACTGCTAAAAAGGCAGTGGAACAGATGGGAGATTCAGTTTTCACTGGGAAGAAGATAAGGAATAAAGATAGCTGCACTGTTATAAAATTACTCTTGATGAAATCAAAATCAGGGTGAAAACTGGAAAAAAGAACACATTTTTATTATGGCATAAATCAATGATTAATGTAAAGAGTCATATTTTCTTAAAGGCTGAGGAAGGATACAGTCACGAAAGGAAAGGCTGTGAAGAAAACATTTTGATACCCAAAAGTTGGGCTGGAAATAAATCCCCATAGAGCGATGTCTACAGAGCAGGTGTTTGTTTATTGCAGTGCTGGTGGTGAGGGGAATTTCTCCTCCTAACTCACCCACTTTTGACAAGTGCTATGGTCTATTTCTGCAGTAAATATTGCTCAGTGTCACTGTGTCACTACAACATCATCACATATGCACCAGAACTAATTTACATGGTATGAGCTCATGGTTATTTGATAGTTCTTTTGTGATGTGCTTGTGCCCCCCCAATTCGGGGGTCATCGAGGCTCTTTGATGAAGGCTTCCAAGGTCTTCTTTGCACCTGAACTTTCCAACTTTGTCTTTGGAGCATGCACAGTTATAGTGTTCCTTGGCCTGTCTGGTCTTAACTGGTCTAGATTTTTTTTATTTTGTGGCTAATTGGCTTTGCACTTGCCAATTTTTCATTAGTACTATATTTACCTATCTCTGAAGCTATCTACCTGGCGAGTTTTTTCTTCTTTTTTTGTCTAGTCAGCATTAAGCAACTGGTTAACCATATACTAGTCATTACATTGTATAAAAAGTTATTTATATCAGATTATATAGGTATAAAAGCTATAATTCAGGTTATGTAGGTATCAGGTTATACAGATATATTAGGTTATATTGATATCTTATAACTCAAGCTATATAAGCACGTTGTAACTTTGATCTATGTTATATAGGCATCAATTTGCACACAGTTCTGCTCCTTTAGGTACTTGCCACAACATAAAGCACATCAGTACTTAGCAAAGTAACCCAAATCTGGGTTTTTTTTCCCTTTGTGAATGTAATGAATGGTGTTCATTACAAGAATTGTTTTTAATGGCTCACCTCTGGAAGACCTGAAGTTCTTCGTCTTGCATCCTTGATGTTTCCAATAATAAAAAAAAAGTATCTCTGGTGGGTGGGACAGCCAGATTAAATATGGCAATAACTATATTGAAGAATGAGTTTTATACCTGAGGGGCTCTGTTTTGTACTGAGATAAACAGGAAAAAATCTCATAGGCTGCAAAGGTCAGTGTCTGAGTGTCAGACGTCAGAACTGACTGTGCCATCTGGAAATGAGAGTATTGCACTGCTCCCTGTAAAGCTATTTGAAGGGTAAACTATTTTACAAGTAAGTGGAAATAGATGTTAATAAGATTTTAATGGAGTTTGAGTGTGTTGTTAGTGAAGACCTTAATGAAAATATGAGTTTTCTCGGGGTGAAGAAACTGCTGGTGAGTCAGCTTGCTATTTAGTAATCTGAAATGCTTGAAAATGGCTTCGAGTGACTGTGTGTGTTAGCAATACCTTACATTTTCTAGGGAAAAAAAGGAGATACCTTTTAAGATCTTTGTGAAAAGCAACTGCATTTTTCACATTTTAAATACGTGATCTGGACACCTGAAAACAACAGTGTACTGGAGAAGTAACCTATTTTCTGCAACTGCACTAGTAGGTTGGTTGGTTTGTTTGTTTGTTGGGTTTTTTTCTTCTTCTTTTTAATGAGACATTTATTTCCTACTGATAGTTTTTTGGAAAGCAGTTTTCTACAAAATTTCAAAGTTTGTAACATGGGGCATTTGAAATACTTCTAAAATAATTTTTAAGAAGACTATAAATGTGGCATTAATTATTTTTGAAAGGATGTCTCAGACTCTTTATAATATTACTACTAAGAGTAATTACTTTTCCCCTTATCTCTGTTGTTCGTGTCCTTAGCATTTCCACCTCTGTGTTTCTATTGTGCAACATACAAGAAGTGGTAACTAAGGAGTTTGGAGAAGTTTGGAGAAGGATTGAATTTTGTGGAAGGTCACAGCAGAAAACCCATGTTCTTGCTCTTGTCAACAGATATCTAAAAATAAAAATCTTAATTGGCAGCCTATTTTTTCCATATGCTATGAAATTTTAAGATTATTTTTCTCTTCTCATCCACACCAAGCCAGTGGTATGAAGATTGTCCTCATTATCTTCAAAAGGTCCTGTTTGTGTCTTTTTGTACCCAGGGGAAGGTTCATAGGAGAGACAGAAATGAAGATGCCTGGAGCCGTTCCTGTGCAGATTATGCACCAAATACTGCTTCACCAATATCTTTCCCTGGTGGAGTGTGCAAAGCAAAAAGCCTTGAACCAAGTGAAGTGAAAAAAAGATCTGATCTGATCTGATCTGATCTGCTCTGTCAGCTGGAGCTTTAGCAGTTGTTCTCTCCGAGCCTGAGCCTCTCTCTGTCCTAGCCCACAGAAATGTGAATTGTGGCTATGAACAAATGCAGATGGCTTTGAAAGGGTTTGCAGTCTGAGCAGAAAGTGGGGATAGGGAGTTGATTGAGTCTGATGAGGGAAGACAAGGAATCAGTGGGTGGAGGGGGAGTGATGTGGCACTTGGCATGTGAGGTGCTCAAGCAGTGCTGGAGCTGGGGTTGAGGTTGGCGGCTGAGAATGGGCCTAAAGCAACACAGATATTGAAGGAGAGATTCAAAGATTCACAGCAGAGTGGTGAGGCTTTCGTATGAATATTTCTCATCAGAATCCCCCAGTCATTGATGTCCAACTGTTCCAGAGAGCTTTCACAACAAGGCATGGCAGTACTGCCTGCTCAAAATTAGGAGTTGCTGTATTAGTTTGTTAAGGAGGGGTGGAAAGGTCAGGCCAGGAGAAACCTTGCAAGAAAAGCCGCTTACATTTGGTGGAGCAGAGCAGCCCTGTGACCAGAGACTGAAGGGCAGGGCGCTGTCTCTGAGAGTTAATGGAGTGTTTGTGATGTACACCAAATGCTCATAGGACCCTGAAAATGGCCTTGAGTACTCTGTGCTGAGTGTGAGTTCTGCGTTTCAGGACACAGGCATCTCTTCTCAGAGACAGAACTTAGTCTGGAGAAGGTGACAAGCCTGGCTATTATAGAAGGATTGGAGTAGCTCTGCCCTGTCAGTGTGGCACAGAGCCACAGCATGTTGGAGCCTATCCCACCTCAGTCTGCCAGAGGTCCTGAAAGTGCATGCTTGTAATGTATTCAGTCTGTTAGTTTTATTTTTTTCATGGTGTGTGGTGGTGGTTAAATTTCAGCAGAGGGGGATCATTGAGAGCAGATTGTTCCAAAGGTAAAAGGCCACCCAAGAGCTGCTGAGCAGCTCTACAGGGTTAAACTGAGGGACAGTAAGCTGAAGTTTGACCTCCTTCAGGCAGCAGTTTAAGTATCCAGAGTGTATTTGTTAGAGAGACCCAGTCTGCTCTGAGCACGTTCAGCTGAAGGAGAAGGGAAGGCTGGTCAAGGGCTGGGACGTCTGACCTGCTTTGACCACACTCAGCACCCCAGCTGCCTGCTGGGGACACTTCTGTGACTCCATGATCACCATTTTGCAGTGATAAGAGTTGAATTCACAACCAGCGCTGGTCACATGTGGGACATGCCTGTCAGGAGAAATTTAAGAACTGAGCTAGATGGAGAAGTTGTATTTATTGGGTAACATGCACTACGAGCATGATGGTGTTACTGCCATTGATGCAAAAGCTGAACAATCCTTAATATTTTTGGGGATTTTTTTTCCCCTGAGCTTTTCAAGTAAGGGCAGGTTAAGCAATGGTGTTGAGGTGCACATTAGCTTGGTGATTGATTGTCATTTATTAACTTGCACTTGGAGAAGAGAGACAGGGTGGGTAGAAACTCAGAGTCGTTCCATAAGGCTCTTTACTTTTAAAGGCAAAGTCCATATGGTTAGTATTTCTTATCAGAGAATCAAGCATGGCTGGCATAAAAGGATTTGTGACTTGGACACACAAGGAGCTTATCTTCAGAGAGAAAGGCATGGCCTTTTTACCCAGGGGCAGCTAATAAGTGTCAGTTGTCCTGATATAAAATGTAAGGACAAGAGACTTTCATTTTAATACCATATAAACTTGCCAAGTCAGCTAGATAGGAAGGTAGGGTTTAATTTACTGTGTTTACATTGTGATAAATCCACAATGCTTGGTCTTTGAAATGTTTTTGTCTCTAGGAATGAGTGGTATTTATTATTTAACCCCAAACTGTGTCTTCTTTTTTAGAATATGGAGACAAATTCAGATATGTAGGACTCTGAAGCTCTTCCTGAAATACAAAGAAGTTGCTATTTTTTAATACAAGGAAGAATTTTGATACGCTATTACAGCAGTAGTTTAGAAAAGGATTACTGAAAATCATCAGGTCCAGTCTTACGCCTAGAAAAAGTAGGGTTAGCTCTGAAGTTGAATCGGATACTACTCATGTAATCAGCTGATAATCTGTATCAGTTTGTGGCTTTTGATTTGGTATATTTGACTGTAAGAGTGACCTGTAACTTCAATGACATCACTGCAACCTGTGTCCTTTGTAAGCTGAATTCTTTACTAGGTCAGTGGTCATTTTTGCCAGTGACTTAATGAGGTCAAAATGAGACCTAGAGGTTTCAGCTTGTTGGTTCCTTTTTTTTTTTTTTTAGCTGCAGCTATACTTAAGATGAAAGATCCTTTTGGAAGCCTTAGCAATATACGTTTTGCAGTGTGAACCAAAACCAGTAATGTCAAACTATAAAAATGGTAAGCTTTCAGTCAAAGAGATGGTAAGACAGAAACAAATAGTTTCTATGGTCTTTATTAAACATTTGGACTTGCCAGTTTACTTCACAAACTGTAACTGCCATAATTCTGCATTGTCCTTTCCCAGCTATATTTAAGGTCATAGATACCAGAATACATATTAATAAAAAATGAAAGCAGAATAGTAAAGGGAAACAGTAATTGTACTATCAAGCTGTAAGAATTTACTCAGGCAGAAAGGCACTATTGAAAAATTCTTTAAGTGGTGATTCTGGGAAGACACATGCCATGAATTTTGTGGACCTGACTGTTGAAAGTTGAATTAAAGGTATGTGTAAAGAGGATTACTAGAACTTGGAATTATTTCTTCCTTTTAAAGACTGACTCCCATGCTGTTCCAGATTGGGAGATACATAGGGCAGAAATACTAAATTGAAAATATATTCCAGATACTAGAAGTAATTTTTAATATTTTGATTTACTTTTTGACAGTGGTTTGCTTTCGATACTTTGACACAATTCATGCTGCCTTCACACATATTAATACATCCTGTAACATCTTAAGATGTTAACCAAGAATTTCTTTTTGATTTACGCTTGTAGCCGTCGATCTGGACAGTATACAATGAACCATGACCACTCCAAGAAAATCCCCGATGGAGCATCGTTTGACCGGTCAGGATCCCAGGACTCCTTGGATGAACTGTCTATGGATGACTACTGGAAAGAACTTGAAAACATCCATGAAACCAGAGGAAATAATCACGAGGAACGAGTAGCACTTGTAGTGAAAGAGCCAGATGGTAATGAAATCCCTTCTGTCCGTGTTTGTCAGTTTGATGATTTAGGGATTTTTCTTCAAGTCTTATTTCAAGAGATGGCACCCACCTGATACAGATGAAAAAAGGAGGTCACTTTCCTGAACATCTGCTTTGAAAATTCTGTTGCCTCTGATGCCTATCACCAGAAACAGGCAGTGCCCTGAAAGAGAGTTTTATCAGAGACAAGGAAAAGGCTGGTTTTCCTTTGAATTGTATTTGCAGAATATCAGAAAGGTGCCTGTACTTGCAAATCACCACAACTGAACTATTTGCAGTTTACTGTTGAACTAACTTACCCTTTCACTCTTTGTGTATGTTGTTTGTTATTGTAGCTATTGTGGATAGAAACCTCACGCTTTAGAAGACAAGCCAATGATTAACCGGTTAAGTTTAGTGAGTAACTTTCTACGCTTGTAACTATTGTGATTGTTCAGTTGTACTATTTTTGTTTCTCAGAAGCATAAATTATGGGCCACTCCTTGGGCATGGTCTTAGAGGCTGGGCATTTTTTTTTTCTTTTTATGTTTTTATGTTCTCTCAGATAAAAGAGGAGTAATGTCCTTAATTCTAGTTCTTTCTTTAAAATTATTTTTTAACAATGCAGTAGCTGCCTCTCTCCCAGTTCTTATGAGACCCACAGTCTCAGTAAATGAAAATGGTGAATTTTGCATTTTGGTATGGCCTCCACATGAGTGAGAAGAATGTGCTCCATGAGCTTGCAAAGGGATTTGCACTTCTGCCTCTCTAAGCACTACAAAAAGTCGCTGCTCTGAAGAGCATAACAACGTGGCCCCTGGAGAAAGCAGCAAGGCTCCCAACCCTTGTGACCGGGGAGCTATGGGGCTTTCTGACGGAGCCATGAGGCTCTCACCAGAGCAGCAGAGCCCATCCTTCTGTAGTACATGCACCTCTTCTCTTACTTCAGCTCACTGATGTGGCTGTGCCTTTAGGCTCTGCACCCCAGCCCCACCATTTCTATTGAGTTTATATGTAGCCTCCCTCCCCCTGGTTACTGCAGCTGACTCTGGCGTGGAGCCCAAGGGAGTCAGCACAGTTGAGTTATCAGCTCAAGCATATGCTGCTGTGCCCCACACCTTGCCTAATGTGCAGCACCTCTCTTGGGCACGAGCAGTCCTGAGCACTTGGGGTGGCTGGTGGACCTGCCTGAAATTCAGCTAAGCGAAGGCAAGGCAGGGGAGGGAGCTTGCTCACAGCTGCTGTGGAGCATGTGTGTAGCCTTTCTTTCCAACCCTGATAACAAAACCTGAGAGTTTCGTCAGAGGTTCAAGATGTGGCTGCACAGCCATAGTGAAATTCATACTTAAATTTTGGAGTGTTTTCCGGATGCTGTTAATATTAAGGTGCCCACTTGGACATGCCCTGGGCACAGTGGTAAAATGCAATCAATAGTGAAGTTGACATGGCAGCTTTGGAGTATTTTTAGGAATCTGATAAATGAAAATATTGCTTGAATATTTGAGAGAATTGTTGGCTTTCAACACAACCTCAACTGCCACAGCCAGAACTTAGTGTTTTGTAGAAAATATCATTAGAGAGACACAGATTTCGGAAGCAAAAGTTCTGCCATCGCTGACAGTATTTAATAGCTTTCTCTTCTTTCATGTGCAGTGATCTGTCAATAAAGGATACCTTACCAGCTCTAAGACTAAAGCAAAAATTGTTCTGTGGGCTGTCAGCAGGCTGGAGACCATGTCATAAGAACTGATGACAAAATAGCATTAAGGTGACTCGTGTAGGCTGGTTTGTCCTTCATTAAATTGAGCTAGTGGAAGGCTGTAGGATTAATGTATCAAGAAAAATGGGCAGAACCATGTCAGTAGAAGAGCTAAATAGATTGAGTATTGAACTAAAAATCAGTGAAGCAGCAATGATCTGGCTTTCAGGCTCCCCATACACATTTTTATTTAGGTACATTTATAAAATGGTATATGATTTTAATGGAAGTGCTGTAGATTATTATAAAGATTGCCACATAGCAATCTATATTGGATTAACGACTTTAAAAATTTTATATCCTATATTAAACCTTTTGAGGCTCTTTAGAAACAATAGCTTTTTTCCAAGTCATGACAGTGTAAGTAATTCTTAATTGTGTATTCCCTTGGTACTTTTCTGTGAATTATATTAACTGTGTCATGTCATTAAAATCCAATGTGCTTGGCAGTACTCAAAAAGCCAATGTTTATGCCTTTTTCTCTTCAAATTGCACAGAGGGAGAACTGGAAGAAGAATGGTTGAAGGAGGCTGGTTTGTCAAATCTGTTTGGAGAGAGCTCTGGCGACTCCCTGGAAAGCATGGTGTTTTTATCCACACTGACCAGAACCCAGAAAGCCGCAGTCGAAAAGCGAGTAGAGACTGTCACACAAACCATGAGGAAAAAAAACAAACACCACCAGATTCCTGATGTCAGAGATATCTTCAGGCTACAAAATGACTCAAAGGGAAAAGTGAGTTCCTGTCAGTTGTTCTGTTCGATTATGGTAGAGAGAAGAGAAGAGAAGGACATGTACGGATGGGGGGAGAGCAGGGTGGCACCTGAAAGGGATATTTCCAGAAGATTTATGTCTAACTTCACTGATTTCCAAGGGAATTTTTCACTAAATTTTCAGGCATGGTGTTTGTCCAGATTTGACATCGCATTAAGCAATTTTAGTATTTATGAAGAAGTATGTATATTGGCTAAAAGATGTTGAATGAAACAACCACTCGTTTTAATCATAATTATTTTTCACACAGGTGCAAAACTCATCACAACAATCATCCAAAGAGCTACCACAAGCCTACTTTTACCTTTGAGTGGTTACCTCTTACTTACTGGTGCTTTTGTTTATTTGTTTGCTTGTTTATTAAAAAAAGAGGAAAAAAATCCCAGGGCATTAGCCTAACCTCCTTGGTTTTGACTAGGTCTTTATGCCTGTCAGCTGGGGGTGTAAACCCCATCCTGACTCCCAGGGCCTATGTGTGTGTTAAACTGTGTATGGGAAGTTGCTCTGACAGGCCCTGAAGGGTCCCAGTTTCCTGTCATGGGAAATGGAAAAGAATTCCTTTCCCATATATACAGGAAAGGGAAGGAGGGAAATGGAGACTATGATTAAAATTCCTTTTCCTTGGAGAGGGGTGTGTGTCCTCTCTGCTCCCTCAGAGCACTGAGATCTTCAGCCATAAGAATGAGACTTTATGGCATGGCTGGTTTACCTGACCTCAACTCTGTCCATTGTTCTCACTGCTGACAGTGCCTTTCAGTGCCGTGGTTATGGTGATGGAAAACACAGTGAATTTTGAGGGGATTTAATTTCCTCCTTCCTTCAACAGCTTCCTCTTCTTCAGCAACTCCTTCTGAATGCAGTTGAAGTGTAGTGGGGGAAGTGGTATATTCTGGAGTCACAACTTCCCTTTCACTGTTCTGCTTTGCCTGTTGTTACAGAAGAGATACTACCTCCATAAAAGCTCTCTGGGGTCTGATTTGTAATTGGCTCTGCCTAAAAATTACAAGATCTAATAGCAGAGCAATTTAGGTAAAATATCATGTAGCTTAAAGCAGTATAATTCCTCTTTTTTTCTTCTGTTTCGGTAAAGCACAAGAAATATTCATGTTCCTGTATGTAAGCCACATATTGTAATGTTTGAAAATCCTATGTCACAGTGTTTGGTAGATTTTTGCTTCTCCTAAACTACATGTTTTGATATTGAAGACAATACACCACTGAGAAGACAAATGATTTCAGGCATTTAAGATGACTAAAGCAAATGGTTATTTTTAAATACAGAAATATTGGAGGAAAAAATCCTCCTAAACATTTCTCCTTGACAGAAATAAAGTAATACAAGTATGGGTCCTCAAATTTGTACTTCATTCCTTTCTCCAAAGCAAGTTAATTGTTCAGAAATCATTGCTCGTGGTTATTCACCAAATCTGTCAGTGAAATCCTGTAGTGAAGTGGCTTCCACTACCTCCCTAGGTAACTTGTCTCACTGCTTTGTTACTCACCCATCATTAGAAAGCTTTTTATATAACAAAAGTGCACTGAGCCACCTGCAGCTGCATGAAGTCATTCCAGTTTAATAATAGCCTCCGAAAATCCTGTAGCCTTCCTTCATCTGGAGGAAAGCCGGAGGAAAGGTAGAACGATAGTGTTGATGTTTTGCATCAACACAACAATTGTGTTAATGTTTCTCTTAAATTTCCTGCCATGTTCCCATAGAGAAGATAGACTTTTGGTATCTTAACAGCTTCCCAGTCTGCTTCTGCTGCTTTGTGAAACAGAGAGAATTTTCTGGGCAGTCGTGCTAACTTCTTCGTACTCTCAAGATACCTGATTAAAAATAAAAAAGAAGTGAAAATACAGATTGTGCTGGTAGGATAAATCTTTAAAACTTGCATTTCTCTTCTCAGTAAGTATGGAGTTATAAATTGCTTGAGTAAAATGCAGTTAGAAATACAGTGTGCTAAACATTCATTGTTAATTTGAGTTGCCAAAAAGTGAAAATGATATGTGGGTAAAAATGTATATGAATCTATGTATACCCATAGATATGGACATAGATTAGCTACATGTTCTGAAATATTTTGTCTATAGTTGGTGTCATCCAGTTCACAAAGTGTCACATCTTGAGACTGGGTAGGGCAGCATTGCAGAAAGGAGAGGATGGTTCAAATCCTTTCCCGTTCTTCGTCTCTTCAAAATATTCTGGATTTGCTGCTGGAAATCTAAGCTGTAAGCACAGATATTACCATCAGGCTGCCCTGCAAAAGGAATGGGATTGCTCTTTAGGGGAGGCAACCATGTAAGCTTTTTCAGGAGAAAGGAACTTGGTCTGAGTCCGTCAAAATATCTCCTGCAGGTTCCCTTTCCCCATATCCTTTCTGGTGCAAACTGCAGCTTCAGGTCAGACTGCATTTTCTTATTCTTTGCCACTCTGGAAAATAAAGTCATTCACCCATGTAGCCTTCTAGGAAGAAGAGGAATTGACTTAATTACTTCTTTTTTAATTACCTTGGTTTCAGATCCCCTTAGACTTTGGCAAGGGGTTTTCTGCTGAAACACAGAGATGTGCTTTTGCATACCCCTGAATTGCAGGGGTGTGTGTTTTAAACCTGCACAGAGTCAAAGGAGTTTCTACAACCATACACCAGGCTTTTATAGGTGTATGTTTTTTGCATATTTATTGTTCCTTTCTTAGGTCTGTGATGGAAGTGAACCTTCAACTGTGACAAGAAGTGAAAACAAAGATGAAACACATGATGGAACAAAAGGTAATGTCAAATTACTCTCTCTTTTATTTGTTTTTCTTTTGGGTTGTAGGTGTTCAACTACACAGGATAGTACATGGTCCATATTTTAAGTAACTTTTCAGCAAAATTAAATTATAATGAGAAACCTGTTCTGGACTGCACAGTTGGTGTGTAAAATTTTAAGCGTGCCTGTATGTCCTGTCCTTTGAACCACTTGAGAAACCCAGTTTATTATCAGGGATCAACTTACAGTCAAGCTATCTGGGAGAAGTCTTCTCTCATAGCTTATGCTCAGGTTGGTTCTGATCCTTAATTTATCACTTCTGGTCTGTCTCTGCTGTACAGTACAGGAAATCAAGGTCTACGCATAAACTCATCAGTGCATACAAAAGAATAAAACCAAATGGGCTATAAGCAAAGAAATGAGAACTGGCTGGACTCAAGCATCAAAAAAACCAGTGAGAACTGGCTATATACCTGTAGTTCAAATTAAAGGAAAAGCCGTGGTGAAAGAAAAAAGGAAAATTTCAAGGAAAATGGAAATGAAATAGTGTTCTATGTGCCTGGGTTGTGTTCAGTGGCATGTGATCATAGAAGAGAGGTGCATTACCCATGGAAGACCCTTTCCTCTCACTGTCAGGATAGCACAGAAGTCCTTAGATGACTCTGTAGTTTCTATTTTGAGAGTATGAAGTCCAATGAAAGACTTTGTCAGAGCTGCTGTTCTGGTCCAGTAGTTAAAGGATGGCTCTCCTGCATCATGTTAGGTTTCTTCAAAGGAGGGGTTGCACTGTGTCTGTAATACCACCCTACCCACCCTTGTAGAGATTAGGTTATTTCCTGGCAGCTATTTTAAGTTTTAAGATGCTGCACTGTTACTCTGCTTTGTTTATATGTTGAGGTTTTTGCTGCTTCTGGAGGACTGGATAGCGCATAGATGTTACACTGAACCCTATACCCACATTAAACAGGCAGCTCAAGTTACCTATTGCAAGTGAGTTAGCTGTAATTAAGCCACCAAATAAAGTTCTGCTTCAATTCTAGAATACTGACCAGGAGCATTTTGGAAAAATTGTTACTTTAGAAGTAGACTTGGAAGACAGCAATAGACAATACAGAATGTGCATGACACTTGAAGTGGGAGACATGAATATAAACCAGCCCTGAATAACACTGAATCTGTGTGTTTCCCACCCTCTCAGCATACCTCACTCCAATAAGAACAGTAAAAAAATTGGGAGGGCTGCCAGACTGCTGGTTCAGCACAAGGGAAGGAAGAGATGCCTGGTGCTTGTGTCAATAAACTTCACTGTAGGATTCAGAGCTGGAAAATTACCAAGCAATTATTACAGAGTTTTTATCACATCTGGTTCTTTTTTTCCCTGTGGCCCTGATGAACCCTTCAGAAATGGGAAGTTCTGAAAGGCAAATCCCATATGCTAGCTCTCCTCAGCACAGATTGTGATGGGGATGGTAAATGCAGCTTGCTTACATCCTGATACACTCCTGCTCTAGTCAACATGCCACAGTGGGCTCTGCTCCCAAGATTGGAGCAGGAAGGAAAAATCAGTTCAATCTGTAGTCAAACCATGGAAGTTTGGTGGTGTTAAAAGCGTGCACCTGGTTCAGTGCTTGATCTTTCCTCCAGAATGATGAGCAAATAAGTGTTATACAAACAGTGAATGAATTTAAAGCGAAAAATAAACAGTGCCTGATATTTCAGAGGTACTAAATATTTATGAAATCCAAATCCAAAGACATTATTTTAAAATGGAAGCTTTCTTTGACACAGAAATAGTCCCAGTTTTACCTGAAAAAATATGAACATCATCTCAGACATTATTTAAAAAAAAAAGCTTCAACTGAGACATCTTAAAATTGTTATGGTAAAAAACTCTTCTTGGCCATATTCCAAAGGTGATGACTGTTCCTAATGGGATATTTGAATGCCGCATTCCCAAGTGCTTCTGCCAGACTGAAGTTGTTAGTGGTTTGCCCTTAGAGCACACCTGGGCTATGTGAACCCGTTCTCGTTTCATACCAGTCCAACACACCTTGTTTCTTGACTAAATAATATATGCAAACTGACAGAATAATAAGTGCCTTTGTTTCATGTAGGTATGGAGTGTATCTACAGGAAACAAAAAGAAAATTCAGAATCATGTATTAAGCTCTCAAAAGGCATTATCATTTTAACAATCCATAACTCTCACTAAAGGCCTGCAAAGCTAGCATTATCTTCAATAGATACAAAAGAAAAGAAGTAATTTTCTTTGGAATCCTGTGAAAAGGAGTAAATAACTCTGTTGGTTGAGACCTCTCAAGAAATAAAAAGGAAATAATAAAACATATGAATAGCTAAATACTTATCAGCTTAAATAGGGGAGTAGCAAAAGTCAGTTTACTGTGACTGCAGTTGTGTCCCTGAATTTAGGATTAGCTACAAGGAAGGAATAATAGATAAAACCTCTGCAGCTTCAAGGCATAATAATCTAGAGAATGGATGCGTGAATTGTGTGTACTGTGTGTAATATAAGGGTAAAGAGCAGTAATGTTTGCTTCTTGATGGGGAAGAATCTGAAATCTGGTGTTTTTTAATTAGAGAGCTTGGTTTTTTGCTTTTCATTTTTCCTGATAAATGAGGATCCTATAGCCAAAGCAATGCTGTCAGCGAAATGATTACAAGTTATTTTATTTTCAATTTATAACCATCTATGAACTAGCATTTTTGAGTAATGTTTTGTCAGTCAAAGAAAAAAATCATTCTATGTTTCCAGTCATAAATTAAGATCTGTCAGCTTAGCTCCATTGGTGTATACTCAAGATTCCTTAGCAAAACTGGGATATAGCACAGTTTACACTTGCAGTGTTTCCTTGGTTTATTCCTGGAGAATTCACATCATTTCATGTAATCTTTAAATAGCTCTGTGAACTAGGGAAAGGGTACAGAACTCATGTAAAAGATGATTTCCACATCCTCATAGACAATATTTACATTTTTCTGTATCACACTTGAAATTTCTCTTATTAAATACTGCATGTGGTTGGCAGGTTGGCAGAACACCAAAGCTACTTCCTCTTACAGCTGCTGCCTAGTTCAGGAATGTACAACAATGGGAGCAAGGCTACATAGCCAAGAAGAGACTCCCCACAACAGCAGCACTTCCAGATCTTTAGAATGTGCAGAGCATCACTGGGACATCTGCTTTACATGACACTTTTGTATGGCCAGAGGACTGAAATAGGAGCTACTGCTTTTTTCTTTGTTAACATCAGATCCCTCCTAGGCTGTAGGAAGTATGTAGGTCAGGTATAGGCCACATTAGCATGACAAAAGTTTTGGGGGGACAGGAAGCTGCTTTCATTCAGTTTGGATGCATTAAGCAGTTTACGTGATATGTACGGATACATACGCAGGGATGCCAAGGATCAGAGTCAGGGATGAATTTGACCCTGGATATGTTTGCTTACTGAGGATTCAGATATCTCCTTATCAAAATGAGCAGCTCTAGTTTCAATATCAGCTTAATCTTTAGTGAATGCCCTAGGCATTTTGGGGTCTGCAGAAAGTGAGCAGAAGCCACTCTGGAGAAAACAAAGTGATGAGTAACACACACAGAATATGAAAATGTTCTATTCTGCTTCTCACAGCATTGCTTGGTTGTAAGTTGAGTCAAAGTATTAACTCTAATCCACCCTCTGTCCTTGAAAGTGTCTCAGCTTAAGTAAGTACTTTGACATGGGAGTGGTTGTGTAAAGCAGTATGCCTTACCAGAAAGTGACTGTGGTGGCTTCAGCCATTTGCCTGTCAGGTCCCCTGAGTCTGCCCCTGGCTGACTGAGGTTATTTTCAGGACTTCCTCTAAATAATGTCAGAGAATAGTTTTGTGTTTTTCAATAAGATGCAGATAAAATTTAGAAAAATTGTTGAGATGCTGTAATTTTTTTTAAACTTCCTGCTTCATGTGTGGAATCCTGCTTCATGTTTGGATTGTGTGCTTGCAGCTCAGTTCTTTTACAGACCATTGATACCATCAGTGTAGAGCAGCACTTCCCTGACTCCTCTTAATCAGTCTATCTGCAGGCTATCCCCTGCTTCAGAATCACTTTTTGCTGTACCCTGTTTTCTGGGAACTTTTTCTGTCTGGGCTCAGGGTAGTTACAAGGCCATACAAAAATTTTCCACTGTAGTGTAAAAAAATTAGGTTATTTTGTTATACAACATTCTTACACCAAACCTTATGCATTGCTTGTGGTTCTCCTTCACAACTCATGCCCATTTCCGTCCAGTTTTCCTACACTTGTGGTATATTAGCTTTGAACAGGCTGCCGTCTCATGTGAGTAGGAGCCAGTGGCAGAATCGTGGTGATTCTTCCTCTGTACTTAGCACTGGAGAGGCTACACATCAAGTTCTGTGTCCAGTTCTGAACCCCTCAATTCAGGAAGAACATTGAGGGGCTGGAGCATGTCCAGAGAAGGGCAATGGAACTGGTGAAGGGTCTGGAGCACAAGTCTAATGAGGAGAGGCCGAGGGAGCTGGGGATGTTCAGCCTGGAGAAAAAGAGGCTCGGGGGAATTTTCTCTCTCACTACAACTGCCTGACAGGAGGCTTGTAGCCAGGTGGGGGTTGGTCTTTTCTCCCAGTCAGCAACCGGATAAGAGGACACAGCCTCAAGCTGTCCCAGGAGAGGTTTAGGCTGGACATTACGGAGAAGTTCTTCACAGAAAGGCTGATTAGATCTTGGAGTGGACTGCCCAGGGAGATTGTGGAGTCCCTGGAGGTGTTTAAGGAAAGACTGGACACACGCCCCTTACTGCCATGATATAGTTGACATGGTGGTGTTTGGTCATAGGTTGGACTCTATGGTCCAAACTCGAAGGTCTTTTCTAACCTTTTTTATTCTATGACTTTACAGAATCACAAAATCACAGAAAGTTTCCAGGTACTACAAAAGAGTAATGTCTTGTAAAAGGAACCTATTCCTTGATGTATCCTTTTGGATAGATACCATGAGAAGGGTGGTGGAGAGACTGAAAGCTTTCTTAAACTTCTATGCTTTGTATTAAATAGTGTTTTTTATTGTATAATTTTCGTCTTGCTTCTTTCACAATATATTTTAACTTCGGAGCAAAAGCAGATTAATTTACTGTGAAATTGGGAAACTTCTTTTTCTAAAAGCAGAACTGCTTCTCTCTTCTTTGATTCTAAATTGTTCTAAATTTTTCTAGTGTTTGATTCCTTTAAGGAACAACGAAAGAGAATTAAGGCCATTGTTGTGCACTTTGTCTTTCCTTGTATCATGGAAACATGCCCAAACTATTCTGAGGAATCAGACTGAGGTGAGAATAGGAATGAAGGAACAAAGGTATAATCTGTGTACTCCCTGTTATTCCCAGATGTTAATGCTTTGGATCACAGAGGACACATTCTCTATTGCTTTTGAAATTTTAACAGCAGAAAAATGTGCTGATTTGTTTGCAGGATGTTACAGTCTTTGAGGCTGGAAAGTGTTTGATGGCAAGAAACTTCTGATGCCAAAGCTCTATGGCTTTGCAAGACTCTGGAAGCTTGCTGTTTGTTTGAGATGGATTGCTCTATCTTTTCATAATAGATAAGTAGGAGAGAAAACTCCATGCCTTGGCAAAATTATTGAAGAAAACCTACAAAAGTTGGAAGCCTTGTAATATATAAATTTTCAACTGACATAAAAAATACAGGAACAGTGACTTTGCAATCAAAAAGTTCATTGCTTGAACAGCATTAATTTCTACTTGATTTAAAACTTACTCTCATGCACTGAGTGGTGCTCAGTTGTGCTGCTGTTGATTTTTAGCATTTTTTAATGGTGTTTTCAGGTCCAAAGTTCAGTCTTGGAACAGATGAGCAGAAGAGCTTTCTTGAAGACATGCCATCTTCAGACACTGACATCAATTTGGAGATATCATTTGCAGAACAGGCAGCTAATCTCAAAGACAGCTCAGTAGGCAAAATGTACAAAGGTGGAGGGGGTGACACTCTTCTCCCGGTAGGTGTTTCTAATTTATTCCTCTTTTTTTTTTTTTTTTTTTTTTTAGCTAGAGGTACTGTTTGAGTGATGTTTATTTGAGACTGAGTGAATTAGATTTAGAAGAACGTTGTCAGATTTGGCTTTGTAGAGATAGAGGTTCTTAAGGTAACTAATTTTTGGGAATAGTATGCTCAATTACATGAAAATGTTAAAACATGCCTGTTTATGTACTTGTGTGTCTGGAAAAACGCACTCCATATGTAAGCGAAAATGAACTTCTAGTATTAAGCTGGAATAGTGGCTTAGTGGTAGTTATACCACTCTATTCCTTGCTTCATTTGTTTACAGCCCCTTTTTATGTTATCTGGGGTGAGATGCTTTACCTCTAATAAAAAGCTCTGCTGTAATATAAGAAGGGTTGGTGGATGCCTGTAGAAACCTTATGGAGTTGTCAATGCAGGTGAGGGATGAGAATAAAGACCAGTCTGTAGAAGTTAGAGGTCTGAAGTCAAAGGGCAGGAAATTAAGGATTAATTTGAACTCAGTTTTTCTTTCCAACTCTTAATTTAAAAAAGGCTCTTTCTGAATGATTCCACATAAAATCAAAAGGAAGTCCCCCAAGGGATTTTGTTGTTGATCCTCAGAAATCTGATGATCTCTTTCTGCCTTACAGTTCATGAACGTGCCGTTACATATAACCTGTAAACCAGTGACTGGTGTGAAAGTTATCTTGTTGTTTTGGGGTTTTTTCCAACACTTTCTGCAAACATGTCTGAGTAAACACGGTTTCTGAAATAATGTTTCCCAGTTCTTCAAACACTTAATTTAGATAAAGACATGTGCAGTTCTTCAAGTAGTAATTACCCCATGTATCCTAGTTTAAACATTATAAACCAGACACTAATGGATATTTAGAGATGGATTCTAAAGTGTTTGAGTCATGTTTCTCTAATGCGGCCTATAATGAGATAAAAGGTGTGGTCCAACTTCTGTATATATATATATTTATATATGTGTGTATGTATATATACATATGCATAATACATAGATGAGCTCTACTTCTGGCCAGGCTTGTGAAGGATTGCTCAAAGATGTGGCTGTGGGATGTCTTCTTCAGTTATAAAAGGAGCTGCAAAATTATAGGGAAAGGAAGGGAGTTACCTATTTAAATCTACAACATATTGGTTGCACCTTCATCATTGGCAGCTATTTTTAAACAGACATGTTTGTACAAGTCAGTGAAAACTCAAGGTGGGGAGCTGGCTACCTTTCGTGGTTTATGTTTATGTTTTGGTATGTGCTCTTGTAGTCATGTACCATAACCAGCAATTCATCTCTGCTATTGCTGAGTTTGTACAGGGTGAGAAAATAATTCATGAGTATAATATGTCTTTTCCAAGTGGAAGAAACTCTTGTCAAGCTTCCTGCTCTGAGTCATGCATACTTAGAAGCCTCCTGGTGAGAGATGGAGTTAGAAAGTTTAATGAGTTGGGAAGTCCCTCACCCTTTCAACTAAATTCTTTATATTGATCTCTGTCTGCAGCCTCTGAGTATCTAGTACAGTAGAAAGGAGCCATGTTAAGTATCCCCCTTCCCTAAGAAGAGAACTCCTTTATTATTATTTATATGGCAGTCAAATATTTTATGTGCACAAGTGCAGAAGGATTTCTATGCAATTGTATATGCATAGGATTCTTCATGGACAGCTGTTTCCACCAGTACAAACTGGAAAAGGATGCAGAGGGGGATTATGTGGTTGCAAGCAGGACAAATCCAGACTCTGCTTGGAGGTGCCAAGTAAAAGGACAAGAGTTACTGCATGCAAGTGACTAATGGTGAAACTTTGTTTTACATAGTAAAGAAAGTCCTCATGAGAGCATTCCACACTGAAACAGGTTCCCACAGGGGTTAGTGGGAGTTTTCAAAATTCATTTGAGCAACAACAACAAGCAATCCAATCCGACTTGGAATTTAGCCTTGCTTTGAGCAGCAATTGAATTAGATGACCTCCAGAAGTCACTGGTAACCTAAATCTTCCTATCATTCTAAGATCATCATTTTGTAACCTATTTGTGAGATTCTCCCTTGATTTAGTCCGTAACAGCAGGCTTCATGATGAAAGGTTGTACCCTAAAGGAAGCACAGCCTTTGAGCTAAGTAATTTGTCATGTCTTGGATTATTCACCCTGCTGCAAATCTCTACTTCTAGAATTTCAGACTGCCAAAGGACAAAACAGGTACCACAAAGATTGGTGACCTAGCCCCTCAGGACATGAAGAAAGTCTATTCTTTAGCACTGATTGAATTAACTGCTCTCTATGACATACTTGGGACAGAATTCAAGCAGCAAAAAGCTGTAAAAATCAAAACCAAAGGTAAGTTGGTATTTTGTATTCTGAACCAATTGCATCTGTTTAGTCCAATGAAACAAATGCACCCATTTTTTTATGATCTTCCAGCAGAAAATTTATACGTAATATATAAGCAGTAACATAGGTCCTGAGCGACATTTAATTTTACCCCTTAACTCAAGGCAAGCTTTAAACAAGTTCACTGACATAATGTCTGCAGCTCTTTGTCTAAAATTAACACTCAAGGCAGTCACTGAGCAGATAATCTAAGGAGTGAAGTGTAACAATCTTAGTAGCATGCTGTGCAGCAAGAATTGCTTCACAGAAGTTTTATGTCCTGATTTATTCGCAAGGAGCATGATCATGTGCTCTTTGTGGGTATTCTTTCCCTGATTTCCTGAAGGTAGGTACTGGTCTACTTTCAAAATTGGACTCAGTGATCTCAAAGGTCTTTTTCAACTTTTACAAGTCTGTCATTCAAGTGGGTCTACCTGACTTTTGTGCTTTTGTTGCCATTGGTGGGAGATGCTGAAAGCCTGTGTCACCTGTTTCATATTCTGTCTGGCACAAATGTTCCTGTGTCATACAGGCCTTGTCCATCCAGTATTTACTTAGGCTGTAGTGCAGTTGTTATGCTGAATGGCATCACATAAAGTGGAAGATTTTAACTGTTGCAGAGGATGCAGAGACAGCTGCAACATGTCACTTTCCTGTGCAAGCCATCAGAGTATATGTGTAATCACAGTGCTTTTCTTGGGAGCATGGAAAGCATGGAAACCAGTTTCTCGATGCTAGAGGTTTTCAGTGCTTTGTTTGGTTTTTGTGTTTTTGGCTTCTGCTAAATGCTTTACAAGAGCTTGAGATGTGTTACCAGTTAATCACAAGCCTGCTTTGGCCAAATACTCTGTTGTCAAGGTTCAGTGAATGTGACAGTGCAATAGTTCGCTTTAAATAACTGAAAGCAACAGAGAGCATAGAGATGCACAGCAAGGTACAATAGATGCTTCAGAATATGTTCTTTACTTTACAGTAGAAGTAAACAGCTTTTTAATGTAAAAGGCATACACAGAAACATCAACAAGACCTTGATTGCCTGATCGCAGTTTCTTCTTGCAGAAGTACTTGTGCTGTCACTAATAAACAGAGACAAAGCACTTTCTTCTCTTGTATTTTGGTTTTTAGTTATAACCGCTGCTTCTTAAAAAATTAACTGTTAATTGAGTTTCACTCTCAGCATTATTATCTGAATGGCAGATATTCATAAAATGTTTAATTGATTAAAAACATTTTTACAAGGTAAAAAAGATAGCCTAGACTGATGGCAATGTGTAGGAAATGGACAATGACATCACCTTTTCTGCCAGGCTAATGTGCTTCTGCAATGTACTGCCTTCAGTGCCTTGTTGCTCTGTCTGACCCTTACCTCTTCACTCCTTAAGTGTTGTTTGGCCAATTGATTCATACAGTGCTGGGTCTATGAGCTTTCTTCTTTGTGCTTGACTGTGTAAAGATGATGAAAACATCATTCTTCTGGGGAATGCTGTGCTGTGCCCAGCGCTGCCTTTTTATTGACCTCCTGGAGTTTGTTTTTTCAACTACATTTCAATGGAAACTTTTATTATTGACAAGAACTTTAAGATAATAAAGCTATGGTGTATGGATATTTCCTGTATGTATGAGTCCCTTGTATTTTATAGGTGGACTTTTTATGCTGACAGAGATACATGAACTTCTGGTTTGGCACTGGAATTGATCTTTCTTTGATATATCATAATTTCTCAAAGGTTTTTTTAGTAATTGCATTTGTTCTTTGTTCAATATTGGCATGGCATCATACCAAGCAGCAGTTTTTAACTACATGTATTGTTATATGCTGCTCCAGAAAACTTGTACATACAGCAGTTTTCAGTACTTCTGACAGAGAAGTTCTGTGTCAGTGAATTTTGGGTTGGTCATTATTAGCATAGCTCTCTTTAAATGGTTATTCAACTGGGCCATAATACATGAAAGTCCCATTTACATGAAGACTAAGGTTAGTTTTTCATCAGGGCTAAATTACCTGAATTAACCAAGAATTAACTGTACTTTTGCTTTTTAAAAAATGAACCTTTAGTGAGTTGGTTATCTTGCTATTCTGCTGGTGCTGGTGGAATAATTCAGAAGCATAGGAGTCAAAAAGCTGTTGTTTCCAAACCCTCATAGAGAGAAGTGTTCAGAGCAGCTCTGGGTGATAATTGTATTTCTCTCATTTTAGTGGCCAAGTTCTGGATATTTTACTCATGCCATTTCCATCTCAACTATAATAACTTGCATTGAGTGGTGAAGATCTGCATTGCAGGGTCATCACCACATCCATTCTGCAAACCAGAACTATGCAGTTTTGTTTTTTGTGCTCTAGCACATTTGTGTGTTGGGTCGTTGGGCACGAACAGGATGGCACTACTGCTAGGCGTTCCTTGAACCTTTATTGCAGCATCAGTCTCATAACAAGATTTTACAGAGCTAAAGGATGGCAACAGGTCATGTCTGCCAGCAGCAGCCAAAGATTTCTTTGTTTCAGGACATTTTAGAAGTTTTCCAGCCAATAGTGTATTTCTAAAGCTCACAGACAATTGTTCTAGCCACTCACTCAAAGCACACATACACCTGCTTCAAACAAGGCTTGCTTGTATGCTTTCTATTAACAATAAACAATATTCCATTATTAAGCTTAAAACCTTTTACTATCTTGCTAAGCATATTTTTCTGAAGCCGTAAGATCTATTCTAGCCAAACCTAAGACTCGAATTACTGTTTTATGTCCTTGCTTGCTTCTTGTAACTTTTGCTACTTTCAAACTGCTGTTACAGCTGATTCTAATTTTTTCAGCTCTTTCTGTTTCTGGAGCCTGCTTTCACAGATTTCTAAAAGCCTTATTACCTTTAGTATTTCCCACACATCTGGATGGCAATTTGAAGTTAAAACAGAAGACTCCTGAGGAAGAGACAATGAATCCTTTTAGCCAGAATGTTTTGTGTAATAACTTGATTCGGCAAAGACATTAAAACATTTTAAACAAAAGGTCGATAGCTCTGAACACATTGAATAGACTTACTGCTTCAGAAATGTGGGTTTATGCCAGTATCACATGTACTGGAAAAGATGTGGGTAATATCTCAGTTTCTTTTGCTTTATTCTTCAGACTCTGGCTTGTTTGGTGTCCCACTGTCACTTTTACTGGAACAGGATCAGAAGAGGGTCCCAGGAACCAAGATCCCACTGATTTTTCAGAAGGTAAATAGGCATGAAGAAGTTAGCTTTCTACATACAAGCAAAATGACAAAGACCTAACATTCTGTCCTGGATTTATTTGCTTCCTGTAGCAATTTTCAGTATAATACTCTAATCCATCTAAGCTAGTGTAACTTCTATTTGCAACTTTACTTACTAATGCAGTAAAGGTGGTATTTTGCATTGTATCAGACATATTTTGAATTAAAGAAATAAACTCCCAAGACAGGTGCTTTTCCAGAAGACTTGTTGCTTTAGTACAGAGGAATATGCTTTGGCCCATATTGTGTCATGATAATGGGGGAAATAAGTGGAAAGAAGATGAAGACCCTGGGTTTAGTGCCCACACATAGCACATCTCATTTCATGAGAAGGAAACAAGCCATTGTGAGTGGACCTGTCCTAACACTGACAGAAACTCAGTGCTCTATTGTCACCATTTCAGTTTGTTTGTAGATGTGCTTGTTACTTTTTGAGAAACAGAAGTCTCAAAGTCGTTTTGCATCACGGTCTGAAAACTACTGCTCTGTCATTCATGCCAGAATTTACTTCCTCAGGATCATAAAAACACATTTCTGGAAAAGATGCTATCTATAAACTGAGAAATCAAGTTGCAAACAATGATTGATCACTCTGTTATACTAGCAACATCGAAAATTCTACATGGATGTTAACATCTTATAGATGTGATTTGTTTTGCAAGGTGCAGCCATCATTTGGAATACAATTCTACTTCAAATGAGAATATGAAAATAAAAAGTTTCCCATTTCTTCTGCTTGTTCTCTGCAGCACGTGCTTTCCAAGAATGGGGAATTTATATGAAGTGTAAGAGAGAATTTTGTTCGTTCTGCTTTTTAGATGTATCTTGTTTATCACTGAAATGAAACAAAGCAAGCTAAGAGGAAGGCTCCTTAATTAAAAATAAAAATACACCTGGTTTTTATTTCACTGAGGAATTTAAAAATAATTGCATAATTTAGTCAAGGGTTTTCCAACTGGAAATTCTGACGGTAATACCAATTCACATGTCATCATCGGAAGTTTCTGCTGACAGTAATTCCAGTCTCTGGCCTGCTGATAAAGCCATGCAGAGCAGCCCTGATAGAAAGGAAGAGTGGATTTCCCACAGGCAGGAGGTTGGTGGTGGCCAGCAGCCACCTCTTGCTGTGTGCCAAGGGGGCGCTTACGAGTGAGTGTTTCTGGAGGAGTTGGGGCCACTAGTCATGCCACCAGACCTCGCCTTCCTCAGAAGTGGCAGTGATGGCAGGTCACACACTGCCCACATTATCTCTGTGCCCAGCAGAGATGTGAGTGACAGGCACTGATCCGGTGTCAGCCAGGTACAGGGTGAGTTGGATGGAGCCAACTTGTTTTTTTATCACTTTTTTTTTGTGACCATGGAAAATGCACTAGGGTAACACTTCTAGTGCAGTTTTCTAACTTTGTGGGGTTTTCTGTCCAGTCTTCTTTATGGCATTTATCTGTTACATAAATGCAGTGGTAGGTAAACTCCCTTTAATTTCTGTAACTAGAAAAAGCACAACTCTGTTGCATAAGTTTTCTTACTCAAGCACTGGTGCAGGAAGGCATTTAACAAGGGCACTGCCCTAGTTAAACATCGTGGGAACTATTTGTGCTAAAATTATGTCATCAGCTTTTGACGTTTTACAGATTTGTTTTAAATACTCTTAAATCCATCCTTCAATGAATATTTCTAGGCATATTATTTAGAGAAAAAAAAATACATGGGTTTTAAGTACTTCTATGGAATTTCTGCAGATTTATCTATGTGAAGGGTTGTAAACTTTTGAGTCTGTTAGGAGAATGTCAGAATTTGCGAATCAGAGGCTTCTTCAAAGCCTAGAAGTTCTTAGTTCTCCTCTTGCAAAGTCCTAGAGTATTCATGAGAATGTTACCTTAATTATATTGATTTGGAGACATTATTTTAACAAGGGTAGTAATTGGGATATAACTTTGAAGCCACAGTAATTTTTGAAAAGACTTCTTCAGTCTTCAGAGAAGTCTTGAAGGAGATAAAAAAAATAGAATTTTCTTTTTTAATAAAATAAACAAACTCTGCTTTAATAGTATTCATAAAAAAAGGGTAAGAACCACATTAAAGTTTTCTTCTACAACAACTGTAATCCATTTTCAAACTGTATTTGAACCTCTGCTTGTTACAAATCCGTGTGCACAAATGCATGTGCATAGAGAGAGATACAAGCATAAAAGCCTCAATATATCAGAACTGTCTGCCAGTAATTTTTAATAGGCATGTTTGTTCAACTTGGTTTGTGTTTGACAGCTGATTGCCCAGATAGAAGAGACAACTCTGGAAACAGAGGGACTTCTTAGAATACCAGGAGTTGCAACAAGAGTAAAGGTAAAACATTGCACAGGTTATTAATATCCCCCAAAATGCATGTGTGGTTGCTGAATTTATTTTGTCATATAAATATATTTTAGCATCCCATTGTTATGAAAATCTTCAAAAACAGAAAGAAAAATCTCTTTACAAAGAAAACGGAATTATATTAGCCAGAGAAATGACTCTTTCACTCAGTGTAATTTTGGGGAAAGTTTTGTAGTTTTGGAGTTCAAGTTTGAAGGCAAATCAAAGCTATGTTTCAAATTCAGTTGTGCCAAAATCTCATTAATTCTTGGCATGAGCATTCCAGCCTTTTGCTTTATCCCTGAACCAGTTTAATCATCCGAACAGTTCATACATGGTCTTTCTACCCCAGGAGGAAGCTTTCCTCTGGCATTGTGAGCCTTTTTTAATAGCTAGACTTAACCTGTGTTACAGGGCAAGGCAGGCAGCATGCACTGAAGAACCTCTCCCAGTTATTTTTATGAACAGCGATATAACTGCTCGGCTCTCTGAGCGCAATCTTGTTAGGCACATCTGTGCACACGGACACTTGGCAGGATGAGTGCCAATTACATGCAGACTCTTCCCCAGAATTTGCCTTAATGCAGGGAGCTAAATACACTGTGTGATTCATGCCAAGACTCAATGTGTTAAAAAGACGGTCTGCACTGGCCCTAAATTCTGAGCAGAAAGGACCATTTAAGTGGATTCAGCTGTCCAAAGACGTCTGCCAGGCTCTGTTGTGTAGAACTTGGTCCAGCTGCTGGTTCATTAGAAACAACTAAAAGAAAAGAATATTATGGAAATTGGGTTTGTTTATTTACCAGTAACTAAGATACTAATTCGTTTTTTCAGTTTTCCTTCATTCTTTATTTTCCACTTCACATCAGTTCTGCAAACTGGAATGATTTCTTACTGATTTTGTTTATATGTTTGTTCTTTGATTTTATTAGCTTAATACAATTTCCCAGACAGTGGATCATTCACTATTTGGCTTTCATTTATTTTTAACCTCTCTGTTTGCAGGAACAACTTCTTTAAATTAAGCAATATTTTTGTTAGCAAGTATGTTAAGTTCTTTTACTTATCCTAATAGATTGTTTTTTTAAAGCAAGGACTTTACCATACTAAAGGACTGAAGTTTAATTTTCTTAAACAGAAAAAAAATTCCTCATTACATAGTTTTATAGAAAGACAAATACTTTGCTATCATATTCTATAGACTTTAAAGTTATCATTAAAAATGCATTGGATATACCCCATAGTCAAATGCATTTACTTTCAAATGTAGGCATTGGAAGACTAGGATACATAGTGGAAAATTCTGCCTTTGCCTCTCATATAAAATAATTGTATCTATATCTTTAATCCCGCGTTTACTGCAGTGATTTGGTCTGGATATGGATGGAGAAGGTGATGAGTCTCTGAGGGAGAATTTTCATCTCTGTTTCTAAAGCTTGCTATTTTTGATGATTGGGAAATCATACCCACTTGACTTTAGGCATCTGAATTATGACCGTTGCACATTTGAACCTCCAATACAGTCAGAAGATCTCTCTGGAGGACAGTCGAGAATATCCAACTTTTATATCAAACGAAGTGCCCACATTTTCTTTTTAAATGGATCCCTATTCAATTTGGACAAAATTAAATTTAATGAGAAAGGTATCTTAAAAATGTATCTAATACCCTCTGTTCAATGTGCCCTTCTTGTCCAGATAAATAATTATGGCCATATTTTTCCACAGCACATATTTAACAGAACAAGCCAATGTCTCTGTCCTCGTTTTCTGTGCAGAATAACCGATCTCGGAGAAGGGAGGGATCTGTGAGAGTTGCCTCAGGGTCTTTGGCCCTTTACTGAGGCTACTTCTCACTCTGCCAGACTAGGAAATAAATGAAGTGGATGTGAGATCAGGACTGATACTTGGCAGTAGTCTAAGAAGGACTTGGTGTTTGCAGCATGTTCCCATTTGGGCATCCGTGAAAGCCCAGTTGCAGCACTGCCATGGCAGCAGGGCAGGGATATGGTAGTGTGTGCTGACAACAGTATCCCATCCTTTCCCAGCCACAGAGTTATGACCTTCCAGTGAGACTTTCAGAGCTCTTTACTCTGCTGCATAACCTCATGATTTGCAGAATAGTCTGCTTCCACACAGGGCATGTTTGACACCTGTGCTAGGCAAAGCTGTATGTGCCCAGCAACATGGAATTCCCTGTAGATGGCAAGACATTCAGCTATTCAGTTACACAAATCATTCCCTGTGTTTTTAAAAAGAGACCCAGCCTCACCTTAGTGTATATTTTGATAAGAAGCCGTGTGTCAACACACATAATTGCCTTATTTGTTTGTGAAAATGGCCATGTATGCATTACAGCAACAGCCTTGGGTAGCAGTTTCAGAATTGCTCTGTATATCAGAAGAGTCTTAATATTTGGGTGGAGGGGAAGTCATGACCCCTATGTGCTTGAGTATCTGTTTCTTATTGTATATTTATTCCATATGGCCCTGAGTCAGGCCCATGGGATTTTTTGCCATATGATTTGGTTGCTGCCTATTAATGTGTGTTTGCTTGCAGTACTTCTGATCCCACATTTATCTGTTTTGTAGCAAAAGACCAGCAGCAACTGGACTTAAGTGATATTTCAGATATCCTTCCCTCCCCTTTCAAAGCATGGATAATATTGCTATGTGTATAATGCATGGCTTCCAAATATTACTGGTGCTCTCCGTATCCATTGCATTTCAGGGTCTTTGCCAAGAACTGGAAGCAAAATTTTATGAAGGGACTTTCAACTGGGAAAACGTAAAGCAGCATGATGCAGCAAGTCTTTTAAAACTCTTCATCCGTGAACTGCCTCAGCCACTCCTCACTGTAGAATATCTCAAAGCTTTCCAAGATGTGCAGAGTGAGTAGTGTCCTTTCTGTCTCTGCTGAAAACATTGATACCCGTGCAGAGAAGTGCCTCTTTGCTGAGAAACAAATTGAATAACAACAAAATGACTTCTCCTGAGAAAAGATGGGCATAATTTTGCTACTGTGCAAATAACATCTTTCATGTAACAGCTATTTCAATAGCTTACACATACAATGAAAGCACATTTTCACTTCCTAATGTTTCTGACAGTAGTTATGAGGTGTACAAGGGTTATACAGAAAATGTATATGACAGTATCAGTTTATAAATAGTGTTTGCTTCAAAAGAAAACCTCAACAAAGATAAGCAGTTCTTCAGGAAATAACAGCAAATGATAATTTATACTGTTTAGGGTCTTTTATTCATTTATAAGAGGAGAAGTTAGAGCAGAATGGTCAGAGCTGCTGATGATCTGTGGTCCCTTGAGATCAGCAAGTTCTTGTGAAAATGTCCTCTTTGCCAACTGGTCACCAAGACAGCAAACATACTGGCTGTAACTGGAAGAGAGTGATTTGGTGATAATGAATCCAGAGTGAGAACCCACACACATTAACTCCCCAGTCAACATGGAGACTATTCTATTTCCCTTGTCTGCAGGCAGAGCAATGACTCGTTTCTAAGAGGGGCTTTCGTAAAATCACAGAATATTCTGGGTTGGAAGGAATCCACAAGGATTATCAAATCCAGCTTTTTGAATGGTCCATATGGGGATCAAGCCATCAACCTTGGCATTATTAGCACCATGCTCCAACCAAACTGAGCTAAACTCAGGGTCAGAGAATTCACATGGACAGGCGGACTGACAAATATTCTTAAAAAGGTTGGGCTGTGTCAGGTCTCCCAGGTCTGAGCTGTCTTTCAGTGCAGTCAGGTTGGTTGGAGTAGGGGGCTGGTGCTTTGGCCTGCTCCACAGTGTTGTTGATTTTGCAATACTGAGTGTCAAGTTAAAACTGGCCAGAATACTTTCAGATGGTGCTGGCAGCAAAGAGCTCCACGAGGTTGTTCCAGTTACTGGATAGAGATTGGAGCCAGGAGGGTTTCTGCTTGTGCTTCTGAGCTGTCTGAAGGCTTATGTGGTTTTACTTATCCAGAAATACTCAGGGACCAGGATTCAAACTGCTTTCTATGTTGAACCAGAGGACTTGCTTCAAAACAGACATAGCACTTCATAGACTCCCATTGTTTAAATCGTTTGTCTTGTTGGTTACATGCAGTAAGATTAGGTGGTAGAGAAAAAGGACCATCTTTGTGACAGTAATCAGTGTTTTTCATGATACTGGGACTAAGTAGTGTGGTTAGAATATTTAAAGAACATAATTTAAACAATTTAATTTGCTAATTTAAGTAATGTAAGCAGCTAAAATTCAGTTGTTACTTAGGTGAGCAGACAGAAACTCTTCATTTAAGTAATGAATTTTAATTGTTTTGCAATTGTATTTTTGCTTACTTTCCTAGGAAAAGATTGATTCTCATTGTTTTTTGAACATTGTGACATATGGTGTTTTGAGACTGAATTTAAGCCTTGCTTTTAATGTGTGTCTTTCTAAAGCAGGTCTCACATTGCTCTCACTACTTGGTGTTTAAAATGGCTATACAATTTGCTAGTCATTTATTCAGATCCTTAATTTTTAGTATGGTAGAAAGTAGTCAGCAAGGTGGGCTTTTTAAAATTTCATCAATGAACTTTTTTTTTTTTTTTTTGTGGTGTCTCAGTTGATTTGGATGAAATGTATTTGAAATAGCTATTCAGTTGGAATCCTAGCAGGATGCATGAGAGCATCCCTATTGAATTTTGAGATAGTGTGATAAAATTATGTTGTGCAGGTCCCTCCTTCTTCACTTGCTTTATGTATGGCCTGATTCATTAGGAATCTCCTGAGCAGACTTGCCAGAGCATGTCCTCTAAAGCATGACAGGAGGAAGTTTATCACAAGTGACAAATGTGAGAGAGCTGGGGCTTTCTGCACTGCCAGAACGTAGGAGTTCTTCCAGGAGATGGAGGAGTGGAGGGATGCATTCATTGTGCAGCTTGGGTGAATGATGCACCACCTAGCAATTGGTAAAAGGCAGAGGCAACGTTACTTTTCTTTAATTATAGCTTGCCTCATTTGGTACGGCACTCTGCTGTAGATGCGTGTCAGGCTCCTCTGCTCTTGGTTTTATCCCCGCTGGTTTGCCATGGCAGCTGCTGTTGGTTATGTTGCTGGAGACTTGCCTCACTCAGTTACACGTGGTGTTCATTCTGTGTGGGTGACTTGGGAGATCATGCAACTGTGAAGGCAACCAGAGAAGCTGCGAAAGCAGTGTTGAATATACCCTTTGGTATTTGGGGCACAGGCTCGGAAAGGGAAGAACTGTTGGCTATTCCTTCTTGTAGCATTGCAAAGTAAAGAAGGAATCACAAGGCATCTAGAAAACTGTGCCAAAAGACTGCTGAGTCACACACCAACTGAATCCTAAAAGAACATTTGGAAATGAGTATCAGAAAACCAGGATCTGCCAGTACTCTGTCGTGCTATGATAATTAGCCATGTGTATGCATTCAGCATTTTGCAAGAAGTTTCAACTTAGAAATCATGCCTTCTGAAGCGTATAAATAACCATCTCACAATACTGAGGTCTGTGTGCTTTATTGGCAGATCTCCCAACGAGGAAACAGCAACTGCAAGCTTTGAATCTTTTGGTTATACTTCTACCTGAAGCAAACAGAGACACCCTGAAGGTTAGAACTGTTAATATATTTTCCTGCATAAATACTTTGTCTGTTTCTGTGAATCCACTGTAATGAATGCTGTTGTCTTTTTAACATTTTTTTTTTCAGTTCAAAGTTAATGCTGAAACTAGTGATTCTTTTTATTCCCTCATATTTCACATAACTTCGGGAGAAAAAACAAAAAACTTAGGGCCCTAATTCCTCCCAAATGACTTTTAAGAATGTGACTTGACATTTTTCCAGGATTGCAATAGTAATCTCCCAGTGAGCAACCTTTTCTCTTAGAGGTTTTGCTCCCTTATTTTTTTGCATCAGTCATTATTTCCAGTGCAAAAAATAAACAGTGTTAGAATACAATTAATGTTAGTTTCTTTTTATGAAGGGGATTTAGCTCTTCATTTTTATTCCTCGCTTTTCTCTATCCTGTTTTTGGTACTCTCAATAAACCAGAAATTTACACTTCCTTTAGCTATTTGTAACATGTTACATGGATTCTTCTAATTTATGCTTGTCCTTTCCCAGCAAAACTATTAATGTATTTTTTCAGACTGTGCTTACTGTTAAAACTGTAGAAATGAATGCAGGATTTGTGTAGGATGCAGAACATCATCTATTACAGACAAAAAAATCCTACTAAGTTTTATTGTTCAAACAAGACTTTCCTTTTGAGTTTGTTTATTGTGTGGAGGTGGGCAAGAAGGCTCCTGAGCTGAGCTACAAATATCTGGAACCGAATTAATTGAAAATTGCCAGTTTCTAACTGGCTACCTGTCATTCACAATGCAGTGCTCTACTTGTGAATTGCTTACCTTACAGAATTAGCTGCTCCATGTTTTCATGACCATGACAGCTGGCACTCTTGTGTTCACTTTCAGTTTAACTAATGCCAGCAGTAATGTCTTTGTAAGCATCTGTGGGATGCTGCTTGTGCACCTACGTGACAAAGGTTTTGAAGCAAATCTTACTGTGCAGGGCATCTAAGTCACACGAATGCCTTTGAAAATGTTACCCTTGAAAACAAGAAGAATGTTTTACTTCACTGCTTGAGGGAAACAAAACTTGCATTACCATTCCATGAATAAATATATTCACACTTCTATTGTAGATTGCTTTTAATGTGGTTTTATTAGTAATTAAGAGCTTTTTCAAAAAAATATGTAACATCATGTTTCACTCATATGTTCATGTTCAACTTGGCATGTGCTTCACTTTTCACATGCAGAGTTGAGCTGAAGGTTCTACCCTTATTTCAGGTACTGCTTGAATTCCTCCAAAGGGTAATTGATCACCGAGACAAAAATAAGATGACGTTGAAGAATGTTGCGATGGTGATGGCCCCAAACCTTTTCACATTTCATGGGTTTGGCTCAAAGACTATTGAACAAAGCGAGTTTGTTATGGCAGCTGGGACAGCAAATGTCATGCGCTTTATGATTCAGTACCAAAAGCTGCTCTGGACAGTAAGTGTGATTTTAAGGGGAGGGGGGCAGAGGATGATAAATTTCACAACAGGGTGTCTGAATAGAGAAGTCATGTGAAGTTACATCCATGATTTCAAAAAGGATCAGACCAATCCGGCTGGGTTCTTGCTTATAGGTAACTCTTACGAGAGCAAAACAAAAATATTACCTCTGATGTTAAGGTCTGGTGGTCAGAGTTTTAATACTTTACGTACTACAGGTGAACTCAAAAATAAGTCCTTGGGTGATGTGTGTATTTGGTCTATCAGTATGCATTGTTGTGGGCAATTCTTTTTGGCTTGCAGATATTAGCAGGAAACACAGTCTTTGAACTCATTGCTCTTTTGGGCCAAACATAATATTATATAAAACATGTTTTGATAAAGCATGAGGTTGTGTCATGGTCTTAAGCAAAGCTCTAGCTTAGACAAACTGGACAAGTTGGAGGTGTGTTTTAAACAATTTTGACCTTTGCTACATGTGAGGAAAAGTAATTATCATGATTTTACCCACTAAGTGTCAAGTGAATATTTTTGGCTGACAAAAGTAAAAACTCTGTATGGTTGCACCTGTCTTCCCCTGAGAAGTCACTGAATGGAATATTTTATCACAAATGGAGGGGGTTTTATATTGTTTCACAGTTCTATATTATTTGGATCTTTAGTTATTACTGGAAAGAAACACTATTTTTGAGTTCTACCCAATAATCTGGCCATTTGCAAATTTTTGGTAAGAAAATGGTGTAGTTATTCATGCTTACTCTATATTTATCTAGATTCCAAAGTTTCTTGTTAACCAAGTGAGAAAACAAAACACTGAAAGCCAGAAGAAGGAGAAAAAGGACAAAGCTATGAAGAAACTTCTGAAAAAGATGGCATATGACCGGGAAAAGCATGAGAAACAGGAGAAGACTCCAAATGATGTAAGGAAACATACATCTGAAATGCTTTATTAATAGGGTCGTAATTTTTAGTGAAAAAGTGGATATAGCTGAGGGGATATATGCATTTTTTAAACTGAGAATTTCAATGGGTAGCATGTTAGTGTGGATTTCACAGCTTCTAGGTTACTGGCATGACACATTTAGAGGATTGTACTGGTTTTTTGTTTGTTTTCACACTTTTTTCAGAATATTTCTGTTCTGAAAAATGATATCCCACAGGTTGTTTCAATCTGGGCACCTGAAATAAATATACATTAGGTCTGTATCTGTAGAGAGAGCAAGTGTTGTGACAAGACTCAGTATTACTGAACCCACATTTAGATGTGTTGTTGCCCAGTGGAAGTCACAGCAGACCATGTATTTACTTAAAAACTAAATATGTAGATTTCCCTACTCGATATTTAAAAGTGTTCGGAAACAAATCTGGCACTCTTCTTCCATCTACAGGAGTTCCAAAATCACTGAACTCTTTGTCCCAGTCTTTAGCTAGAACATGCACAACCTGCCCAACCCAAGAAACCCCAAAGGATGAAACAAATGTGAAAAACTGATGAACTGCTTCTAATGCAGCTGTTGTCCAAGTGGCTGCTGCCATCGTTCTCCAGTGTGTATAACCCACAGTTCACTATGTCTCCTTTAAATAATTGGCTTCTGCCATACCCATCAGTGATGTCAAGGCATGAGTTTCAGCAATAACATTCTTCACACATTCTTTAAAATGCAAAAATCCAGTGGCAATTATAGTGTTAATTTTTCCCTGTAGTTCAAAAAGATTTCTGTTGAGCTGTTCTCACTGACATAAAAACTTTAAAAATACATCTCGTGCATGTTGAAATTGTTGATAATTTTTATAATTATGATTTTTTTTGAAACTTTTTAGCCTATGCAATGTAGTACCTTAATTATAAAGCATTTGAAGTACATTATTCCAAAGTTAGTTTAAATACACGAACAGGTAATACCAAATACATGTATTCTGATAGCATGATGAAAACGTATCAGATTTGGGTGGCGTGAGAATCTCAGATTTGGGTGGTATGAAAGTTCCCCCTTGTGGTTTGGAGTCACAGTGAAGATTCTGGTGAGGCAGAGGCATCTTGTGGTCGCTGGTAGAAATGCAGTGCTCTGAGCAGTCCGGTTTTCTTACCGAGTGTGCATGTGTCAGACTGTTACCAAAAAAAGGCATTTTTTAAGCCAAAGCAAATAGAATGTGGGAAATAAATATGTTATATATCCAGAATCTGCTGGAAACTTCCATTTCAGTGTTCCTACCTAATTTTGTTCTACCTCATTTTGTATGCTGTATATGACACGTATCTTAATGTCCAAAATTAATTAATTCCCCAGGCATCACTTCACCTTACTTTCATACCTGTCTGTATGAAGAAATCTTTACACAGAATGTCTTACATATGATTTTAAAATAAAATAATAATTAAACACTGGAATTTGTTTTTCTTGATCTAATAAGAAAAGAATTCTTTGAATTCAATTCACTCGAGTTGATGTGATGACACCTAATGCTGCCATCCTGTGTTCAACACGGAAATAACAGCAGATACACTGGAAAAAGTAAATGCTGTTTCAAGTTCAGATATTAGATTTTTTTTATTATTCAGTACAAAGATATGTCTTCTTAATCCACTGCGGGGTTAGGACTGAGGTCTTTTAGAGTAATTTATGCCTTTCTAATCCACTGGGGAGATAGAACTGAAGCTTCGTGTAATATTCTTACTCAAATATAAATGTAAAGTTACTATTGAATAATTTTCTTTAAGCCCTAGAATTCTGTGGAGATTTTTGTCAAAATTAAATGGTACAATTTTTTTACAAATCCTTCATGCTTATTGCAAGCATTCAGTAATTTTGAGTGCTTGAGAACATATTACTCTTAAAATCGTATTCACAAATTGATAAGGCTTCATTGTGAGTGACAATTCTATACATTTTTTTTTCAAATAAAAAGAAGTCTCTTTCAGGAAAATTTATTGATTTGGGTTTTCTTTCTCCCCAGTTTTCAATTTATACTGCTTTAATTTAAAAATGAGGTGACTTTTCGTATGCAGCTCTTGAACTGTATTTCACTATCAGGTGGCAAGTGAGGGACCCAGACTTATGGTGAATTTCCCACTCGAGTGAAACCTTCTTGAAGCTTTCAATACCTAATTATCTTGTGTGCTGCTGAATAAAAGCTGAGGATAGGTTTCTATTTTCTCACACTTCTTGTGACACCCTACATGATTAAACATAGATGGACAGAACCTGAGTCACTTCCATACTCTCCAGAAATAACTCAGTATCTGCATCTCATTTGGATAAAATTTCATCTTAGCTCTGATTTTTAAGACAGAGGTTAAAAAGCACTTACTACAAACTTCAGGTGAGATCTGTGTACAGTGTTGACAGTGGTTAATATTAGAGGGCTTGTGAGGATTAATTGCCTTTTGAGACACCTATGCATACCTATGGCGCCAAGCCAGTGTTGGGGATTAAGTCTTTATGTTGGTGTTGGGCTGAATAATGCTGTAGACAGGCAAAGAAGGGTGCCCTCAGGACTGGAAATTTACCTACTGCCTTTAGCCACATTTGTGCCATCTGTCACTGTATTCCTCTGTATGGTGCAGTTGTTCCAAAAAAGGGAGTTATCACATGAGCAGCAGGACAGAATGTACTGGGCAGAGCTACTGCAGGTTATAAAAACCATTGTAACCCACGGCCCTTCTGTTTGTGTGATCTGTTTGAATCTACACATAGTAACCTTTCTGCTATTCCTGCTGAGTGTGTCACTCACTGCAGTGCCAGATTATTTACTAAAAAAAAAATGCTACCTGCTAAATCATTTCTCTGTGTATGGTTTTCTAATTTTTTTGGTCCCAAACTAGGTGCAACGTTTTGCATCCCAAAAAAAAACAACTGCTTTGCATTTCTTTTAGATTTTGCCTTCCGTGTAGCAAGAACCTTTTGAAAATCAATTTTGTTCTTCATAATGTTCGTGCCCCGTACCTGCTTGGTATACTTTGCACCTTTAATAACTATGTATAATATTCCTTCATTAGTGAAAATATTGAATAGTCACATTTCTCTCTGCACCTAGAATTAAAAATATTTGTGTGGGTCATGAAAAGTGGGTTAGAAGAAACTGGGAGAGAACCCATTCCCGCCCCCACCCCCTGCCCCGATCCTATAGCCAGGCAGCTGCTCTGTGATATATAGATTCCAAGCCCCTCTGAAAAGGAGGGGTTTGAAGAGTATTAGTACCTCACAGATGACTGCTGTGCCTGCTGCAGACTAAATGTTGTAGGCCAATGTATCTTCCATCAAGTAAGGATGTACTGTCTTCAGTTTTTGTAATAATGCAAGTACCTAATTCACCCAGGTGTTGCAGTGTTTTAAATCTGACCTGAGAGGGCCTGTGAGGCAGGGGAGGAAACTTGGAAACTGAATAGCGTAGATGACCCAACTCTAGTGTGTTGTCAGTCCTCTCATAGGTTCATAGCTTAATATATTGTGATGTGGAGCCCCTTGCTTGGGTATTTTGAGTTGTGCAGAGAATAGATCCTCCTGTCATTCAGCTCTTAGAGGTTTTAGGCCACATTTTCTTTCCCACCAACTTGCACGGTGTATGGGCTAGGGGTTGCTCAGGTTCTCTCTGTAGTTTGGCAGCATGAACATATTGTGCAGCTGAGCATGATTTCTCCTGGAAATGCAGGTGGTGAAAGGGGCAAAATGCATTAATTAGCCGAGCTAATAATGATTCTCTGTGAATAAACAAAGTAATTATTCTGTTTGATCTGTGACCATAATGTTGCAGCTCTGTGGACATTTCTTGTTCTTGCTCTCATATACTCAAAGCAGACTGCTTTTTAAATAATTTATTATATGCCTGCTATGTAGGAAAAAAAAGTTATCCAGCTGAAAGTTGGAGAAACTCCACTAAAATCAACTGAGACAAAATGATAAAGAACTGTATACAAAAATGAAAGCTAGTTTAAATTTACCAATTTGAATTTGATGGAAGGCCAGTTAAGGACTGGGCTATTTATCTATAAATAATAATTTCATCCTTAAAAATTTAATTTCTTTTCGCCAGAATACCAAAAGTTTGGAAGGAGGCAAAAATTTTTTAAGCAGGATTTACTGCCTAGCAGACACTGCAAGGCTACAGACTGTTTCCTTAGGTGAAGGCCCTAAAGAACAGATTTGACAAATTTAGAGATAAATCTAGGGGAAGTCCCGTAGAGATCTCTTGCAATTTTATGAATCTTTGATTCCACAATTGCTACATAGCAAATTCTCAATATGATGATTCTTCCTGCTTTAGACAGAAATAGTTATGATGTCTAGTATTTTTAAATCAATAAATAATAAGACTGGCCTCAAAAGGATTGTTTGGTTAAAATTGCTTACCCTAACTCATCATTTGTATAGCAATGAACCTTCAGCTTTTTGAGGAAGCTGTTCTGATTCTGCTCACGTTTGTACTTGTTCTATACTCGTTTAACTCTGGTGGTTTCAGAGAAGCTATTCTGGATTCTAGATTGCCCAGATTTATTCATTGATTATGGAAGAAAAAATATTCAGCCTTTCAGTTGGGTAGATGGGGGAGTGTGGAGTGGGAAAGGAGAGAGTGAACTGTCATAATCAACCTTGAGTACAGAGACTCTTACTTTCTTTTCCTATCAAAAATAGTGTATTTGGGTAAATAATGTAGTAGGAATAGAAGAATTACCAGAAACAGAAATTAGGACCTCATTCACAGATAAATGATGCCTTTCGTAACTTCAAATGTCACATAACTGCAAGTTGAACAGAAAAGCTGTCCTTTGCCCTCCTTCTCTGTAGCTAATATGATTAATATTCATCATCAAAGACTTGTGGGTTAAAATAAAATATGAATCCATTGTATAGTCAGACTATTATATAGGACAGGTTGGCTAGCTGAATATATTCTGGACGATAAGAAATAGGGAGAAAAACTTGCAGTAGTGAATTAAAAAAAGAAATTTACAGAAAGAAAAGAGGAATCCTTTAAAGTAGTCTGATCCATCAGTACTTTGTGTTTTCTTTTTTTCTTTTTTCTTTTTTTTTTTTTTTTTTTGGCAAGAGGTTCAGATTAAATGGAACTGGACAGGTTTCTTCCAGAAGTTTTAGCAGAGGATCGGTGCAGGGGTGTTGCCTGCTTTTCATGCCTGCAGCAAGAATTTTCTATATCAGTGTCACATGCTTCTTATCATGCCAAAGTGTGTTCTTAATATAGCATAATTGTTATTGTTATTCTTAACATCTTTGAAAAATAATTAAACACTACTGTTCCTTTGTTCTGAAGTTCTCCCTGTTGTTAAAAAGAGCTTTGAAGGTCGGATGTAATTTACTGAACTGCTGCGTAGTTATGGTGTGTTTGTAGTGAAGTGTAGTAGAGAGTGAAGTGCAGAGCACTGTACTTACTTATTCCGTACTGTATTTTGAGAAGCTCATCAAAGCCAGCTGCTAGCAGCTTTGTTCCAACACTCTTATTGCTTTGCAGACTGATGTTCCTCAGGGAGTGATACGGGTGCAAGCGCCTCATCTTTCCAAAGTTTCCATGGCAATACAGCTGACAGAAGAACTGAAAGCCGGTGATATAGTAGCCAGGTTTCTCAGCCAGAAAAGGTATAAACACGTCTTTGTTTTGTTATCATGTTGAGAGAAGTGCCTCTTCATTTATTATATTGAGAAAAAAGTTTTAAAATACTCAGAGTCCAGGTCAGTTCATGAACTTCTTGTCTGAATTTAGCCATCAAAATACACACTTGAGGAATTAATGCTTTTAAATGTCATTAAAGCTCAGGAAGCCTTCAGGAATACATGAGTGCTGTTAGTAAAAAATTAATTGCTATTTAATCTGATAGGTCAGGAATAGTTTTGTAGTTTTCTGGGGACAAGTCAGAAGGGAACTCCAAGAAAACAGAGGAATGAGAAAAGAAGAAAGATTTTTTTTTAAAATAATGCATTTATGTATATAGCAGCATAATAGGTATTGGAGTATAGTGGTGTGCACATGTCAAGTACATGAAATGATTTTAAACAAAATCTACATTTTAGTCATTCAAATCCATTTAGAAAGGGAGAAATTTTAATCAATCTTTTGAAAAAAAAAATTAACACTTGTGTTCATCATGTCTAACTATTCAGCTAAAGCAAGAATATAGTACACTAGTTGAGATTAAGAAGCTGCGTTTTCCTAAATGCTGTTTTTAGAGTTTTACACCGTTGTCAGAGAGTTATTTTCTGGCTGGGCTTTAGCATGTATTATTACAATTAAGCCGTGAGAATAATAGAATCCCTTTGTAATACAGGGACTTTATTCTTCCACTGTCTTTTCCTTCTTTTAGTTGCAGTACAATTAAACCCAGCAAGAATGTGTTTCTCCCACCCAAACATAAGGCTTGTTCTGAAATATGGTGTATTTGAGGGAAATACTTATTTTTGCTGCAGCAGTAAAAGAAAAATCAGGGGGTCAATCATCAAGCTACTTGCTAATAACAGTGAAATTCTTTCCTAAAACCTGCAGTTTCTTCATATTTATCTTATTTTACCTTTTCTAGTGTATTGCTCACTTGCAGGACTGTTCATTTGCACTAGCATGCAAGGGTATTCTTATTCATTGATTGTGTCAGTAAGTGTACACACAAAGGATTTGTGATGGGTGCAGTGCTGATCTTAATTAGCATAACTTCTTCCAGACATGTCTAGGTGGCTGATCCATAAGCACCTTCGTAACATCATCATTCACTCTGTTCTATTTCCCACAGTGGAAATGTCCAAACACTCAAGAAAGAAGAGGTCTTTCTTTATGAAATAGGAGGAAATATTGGTAAGAATGGCTTCTGAAGAACTTGTTTTGCTAGAATATGATTCCTTGGCACGTTGTCCATGGGCTTCACTGTGGTTGCATTTTTATTCATGGCCCTGGTTCTCCCTGACACTAAGGCAAGTTAACCTTATGGAGAAGGCAGCAGAGATGTTGGTGTGATCATTATATTAGTATATCTTATTATCTGTCCCAGAGGAAGTTGGCAGCTGTAACAGATGTTGCTGATACGTATGTACAGTGAATAAGCACAGAAAGGTTGAATACAAAGGTGCTTGAAGTTTATCTTATTCATCTCATGTTCTGCATTTGAGTGTTACTTGCAGGTTCTTTTGAGGAGAAGAAAATGCTCAGACAGAAAGATGATGTGATAAAATTTTCCAACAGTTAGTCTTTCCTGCTCTGCTTATTCAGACCCTTTTGCTTAAAGTAAATAGTAGATCAGCACAGTTAATGCCAAGGATAATTTTGAACACAGTTCTAAAGTTTTCTTCCACGAATGCAAGAGTATTTTTGCATTAGAAATCAGTTTCTAATCACAGTATTTTTCATATGCTCAGGAAAAGAAAAGGAGAACTAGAAAGCAATAGTAGAATTTTTCTTTTATTCTAATCACTATTATAAATTAAATTTTTGCATGTTTGTCTAAACAAAAATACTTAATTAAAAATAGCTCTTACCTGTGTTTCCTGCAACAGGTATGTTTTAGTGTATTTACTGAGTCTGGTAAGTAAGTTACCAAGACAGTTGGGTGCCAGATGAATGTCTTGTATGTTTTCTTGCAAATCCAGTATCTACATACATTTCCTGTGCCCATTAAAGCAGGTTGCAATCTCAGATGTAAGGCTTTTGTAAAGGAGAGGAATATCTTGTTTATTGTACAGAGGTGCGGTCATTGCAGGAAAAAAAGGTTTTGTAACAGAATTCCAATGAAACTGGAACAACTTACTGTTACTTTAAACATATGACAGAAACTGTGTTTCTCTTAGAGGAAATGCAGATTTGTTTTGTTTTGTTGTGACATACATTAGAAAGCTTAGATGTTTTCTCTGTCTGAATGGTTTACTTCCAGAGAATTTCAGCTTTCATCAGTCCTTATTAATACTCTCAGTTGAGGTAAGAGAAACTCTCTGCCTTTAACCTGCTGTACAGGTTTAAGTAAAGCAGCTGTCCTGACCTTTGCCATCTATCTCTCTTCCCAATGTGCCTGACTCATATAGAGGGAACCCAAATCAAGAAGACTCAAGGGGCTCATGACACACTCATGTCTTTACACTTAGGCTCATAACTGGAACAAGCACAATGCTGTGATCTTGTCCCAGAGCAGTTGCAGCTGCTGAAGTCTGCAGACATTTCTTTAGTAGTCAATACACTGTAGGACTTCAGGGCACTGAATGGGACTTCTGCCACTGCTTTGTGCTTGGGACTGGCTGGATAGGGACGTGGCAAAGTACTGTCCCCATGCTCTCACTGCCTGAACATGCTGCACTGTGCAGAGAAGACCTAGTTCAGAAATATGGGCAGTACTGGTCAGAGAGGTTGGGATTAAAATCCTACAAAGAGCAGATGGAGACTCTGCCTGGTTGAGCAGGGAATCTTGCCTTCTTGCCTGCTCTGTGCAGGGAGTCCGAAGAGCTGGCAGACGAACTCAGCAGCAACATTCCACCTGTGTCAGGAGTGCAAATACTGGAAATGTCTGTCTGGCACAAGCCATCCACCCCAATCAGTTGCACAGCAGAGTAGAAGAGGAGCTGTGATGTAGAGCTGCAAATACATGAGATAATGTTTTGCCTGTAGGGGAATGGGAAGAATGTGCAGATCTTGATAGATCAGCATATGCTATTTTCATCATAGCTAGTAGACATAAATTAATTACCTGTAGAGCACCAAGAACAGTGTACTACTTTCCCATCCTAGGATAGCAGCTATTCCAAGTGCTATGCAGAACAGCTGGCTTAAGAGGAGGAGGATAGGGAGTAACATCTTCTTAGCAAGGAAAAACCTTGCACAAACTTAACATTTAAAAAGGGGGAAGGAACCTGAAATTTTAATGGGTTTCTATGCAAATGTGAATGTAGTTTTTGAATATAATCATGAGAGGCTCAGGACATTGCTCCATTTTCACTTGCAGAGGGGGGTTCCCATCTGCATGGTCTGTGTGAAGAATCTGACCTAGAATGTGTTGTAGAGGTAGAACAGTCCCTTCTCTCCTTCCTTTTTCCTCTTGTCCCCTTCCTCCTCAAGGCAGATGGGAGAGATAAGAGCACCTCCAACTTTTATGTGCATTGTCCTTTGTTAAACACCACAGAGAGACTTTGAAAATGTATATGGAGTAAAAGAGTAACAGGAAGTTTGGAAGTTGTTTCCTTTCTCTTTTGGTACCAGCGTAACCACATGTCTTCTCTGTTTCTAGGAGAACGCTGCCTTGATGATGATACCTACATGAAGGACCTCTACCAGCTCAACCCAAATGCCGAGTGGGTTATAAAACCCAAGCAGAGCTAAGATCACAGCTAATGGCAAAACCTCCAACCTGTGGACTTACGTTGTACGGCTGAATGTTTCAAAGGCATAGTGTGTCCTTTCAGCATTCAACCATTGTGTGTATTGTTAGAACTTTATCCAGTTTAAAACAAAACAAAAAAACGATGGTGTCCCAACAATTATAACCAGTAAACTTTTAGTTTTACTTGCAGCAAAATTTTGGAGACAGCAGTTTTCCCGCTCATGTTTGAAACGAGCATAAGTACCTTATATATTTTATATATAAGTACCTTAAATATTTTAATGGCACTAAGCTACCTCCCATCTGGTAGGTCTTGTTTAAGAAGAATTTATTTTTCAAACAGGTGTTTAAACTCTTTATATTAGAGATCTACAATCTGTTTGTGTAGCATTTTGTGTTCATATAGGTCTTTTCAGTGCTAGTACAATAGAAAACCAAATCCTGATCAGCACTTCTGAATGGTCCAGTATTAAAAATACCAAACCCTGTCTCAAATAAGTGTGAATTTCAGAGGAGAAAACTGCAATGCAATGTGTTTTGTCTTTGGAAGTCCTAATTTAAAGTTTGATGAAAACTATTTAAAAACAACTGTGAAAATGCTTTCTATGCAGCTTTTTTGCTAGATCTTTTAAGTAATTTTATTTTTTCTCCGGTTGATTGTGCTCTTGAGATTATTAAAAAAAAAAAAGGAAAGAAGAAACAAAGAAAAGATCATGTGACAAAGTGAGTATTTTTAAAGCTCACTACTCTTGGCATTGTCCTTTCTGGCATATTGTCATGCACTAGAAAAACCTTACAGGTTTTTCAGCAGTGATATGCAACCATGTTACACACACTGATTTCAGTTTTTTTGGACATCTGATAGACTGAGTTTTGTGAACTGCCAAAACTTTCTATTACTAGCATAATAAAAACTTCCAGGGAAATTAAAATAACTGTGGAAGAAAACTGTAGTCTAAATTTCATAGGTAGCAAACCACTAAACCTTTCACTCAAAAACTGTGTAAGGGTCTACTGTGGGTAATACCTACCATCAGCTGTGTATCTGGTCTATCCTGGACAAGGCTAGAAATCAAGTTCTGATTTCCCTGATGCTGATAGATGCTGTCTAAACCACTTAAAAAATTAATAGTCCAGCAGAGAACTATTGCAAATCCCTACCTTTTCAGGAAAGGACTGAAAGCTCCCCACTGAATTCACTGATAATGAATTATAGACTGAGGAGGCTTGTCGCAGTAAGGCGCTGTGGCCTGGAGCTCCAGAGTCCCAGTCCCGCAGCAACACTTTGGGCTCACTAGCTTGTGTACCACTTCACAATTTATTTGTAAACTAGCTCAGCTGTGCTCAAGTGCTTACACCTGCCTGCTAACTACCTGAGGTAACTACTGTGAAATTGTATCCTTGGAATGAAATACTTTCTTTCAATGCACACAGAGATTTTTATTGACCTCATAGGGAGTATTCTACATACAATCAAGGACTGAAATACATTTTTTAACATGATCAAAGCTGATTAAAAGAATACAGGACCTTTCTGCTGAGCTTTGGACATGGGCCCTGTGTTGACAAAGTAACCACTGGAACTCTCCCTTTTATGTACAAACAGTGAAATAGAAAGGTCATAGAAAAATTAGACATCTGCTGATTGATTATCTACAGCATATGAACAATTTTGAGGCCATGTGTATTTATTGATTCTTAAAGTCAAAGGCTGTCTTCATATGAAGAGGAAGCACTGCACTGGTTGGTTCTGAAAAGCAGGATGAGTAAAAGGAGAAATTGTTCTAATGTGACTGTACTGCTCTTGATGCTCAATCTAGTTGGGTATTCTCATGTGGTATAGCACTGTGCCACTATGGGCAAATCCTCTAAGACAAATTACTTTTGTCTGTAGAACAAACTCCCTGTTCTTCAAATATAAGGAATAGAGTAGCAAAACAGTACAATGCTTAGGTAAACATTTATGAACCTAATGTAATAAATATAAGGAGTTTTTTGACATGTGACACAAAAATGATATGTGTTTTCTTAATACATTATAGTTCTGTAAAAGATTACTTGTTACTGGAACTCTAGGTGTTATTTTAATCAGGAGCAAAGTGCAGATGGTAGGAACAGCTGTTCCTAACAGTTTCAGTATAAAATTGCAACCAACCTGTGGTTATGATCTCCTAAATAACTTTGTTTTTTGTTTAGTGCCATTGTTTTTTTTTAATTTAAAAATGTTCTTTTGTAATTAAATGTTGTTTTTTTCTGACTTCTTTTCTCATTCAAGTTCTTATATTTGTGCATAAAACGTACCCAAAATGACATTAAGCAATGATTATTTTGTGACTTCACCCTTCACATCTTTGTAGAGAGCTTGTAGCATAGCGTATGACAAGAGACATTGATAAGTTAGTCCTGCAAAACAAATGCCTGCTGGAGAAAGAAGTAACTGGCTAGAAGTTTAGAACTTTGCTGCAATTGCCATACAGCTTTGCTAAACCTGTAATATAACAATTACTGGGTATGTGCAAAGGAACTTCTCAGTGCTCATGGAAAATACTGGCTCTTAATTCCTCATAATTAAGTAATTAAATTAGGGCACAAGTGGGAAGTCCAAAATGAATTCAGGTAAGCTGATGAGAATCTTTTATAATTAAAAAGACAATGCTGCATTGGTTGCTTATTTGGGATGACTTGGCAGGCCACCATTGTTTGACTGATGACTTGGGAAACATGTGTGCAGGACTTTTTCACCCACCTGACAGATTAATGCTGCGTGCAATCCTGTGCAGGCACAGCAGCAGGGACTGCGGAGAGGAAGGAGTGGGGAAGCAGGTGGTGGTCCCTCTTACCACTACCTGGATGTTGTGGAGCATGTAAGGATGGTTTTGTGCTCAAAAACCCTCTAGTGAAGGAGGTTGCATGAGGTGTATACATCTTCCTTGCACTGCCTGTTCTTCTTCAAAGACTGCAGAGTTTGCACTCAATTTCCATAGCCTCCTGTTCTTCCCTGCCTTGTGCAAGGCACATGCACCATCCCTGGATATCCATGGGTGCCAGGAGGAAAGCTGTCATCCCAACCCCCTGCCCCCTGTGTGAGCAGCAGTGAGACAGGTTTATCTCACATTGCAAGTCAACAAGCAGCATCTCTGAGTGTTCCACTGAGGTTTCAAGAAGACAGTAGGGAGCAGGAAGATGAATGGATCTGGATGTGTTGGAAATACTGGCTGAATTTCTGTCAGGCCTTTCACTAAGCAGTGGCAAGACTGAGATGAATTCAAGGATAAGGAGATGCGCTTTTTGGCAGTGAGCACCAGCAAGGAAGGAAATGTTTGAGAAAGGCCTGCTTGAAACTTTTCCCAGCCCATTATTTCAACAGCAATGTAACTCTCAAATAAAACACTCTTCCTCAGTACTGAGTTAAATTGCAGCAGCAAGCTAACTTGGC